>CM018033.1:8731379-9096379 GCA_008638375.1 Nyssa sinensis
TTTTGTAGGTGGAAAGAATTTAGCAAGAAACTTTTCAGCCATGTCCTGCCAACTAGTGATGCTTCCCGGTTATAGAGATTGTAACCAACCTCTTGCCTTGTCCCTTAAAGAAAAAGGAAACAATCTCAGTCTAATGGTGTCTTCAGTAACACCATTAATCTTTACAGTGTCACAAATCTCCAAAAATATCACCAAATAAATATTGGGATCATTAAGTGGTGATTTGCTAAATTTGGCTTGTTGCACCATGCTGATCAAGGCTGGTTTGAGCTTAAAATTGTTGGCATTAATAGTCTGGCGTCTTATACCCGAGTAGTTGTCATTCACAACTAGTCGTACATAATCCTTCAAGGTGTGTGGTTGTGCATCATGTTGTCCATCAGCCATGGCTAGTACTTTCTTCTTTCTTTGTGATTTAAGAGTTCTTTCAATCTCTGGATCAAAAGGAATAATGTCACGAGTTCTAACACGGCGCATCCAACGTTAAAAACACACATGTAAAATAAAAATAAAATATAAAAATTATCACGACCCGAAACCCACCCTGTGCGGATCTCGTATCGCGACCGCCACCCTTCGACTGAGGCCTTAGGGTAAGGCTCACATAAGCAATAGTATCGGATGGTGGCGCAGCCTATGGTTGCGGAAGCGTGAAAAACTTTTTCTTTTATTTTCTTATTTAAAATACTTTCGCACATCCATCCGGTACTGTCGCTCTTCATAGCGGTACACATGAATATACATTCAGAGCATAAATAAAATTCTAAAGTTTTATACATACTACATATCGATTGCCTCTCGAGCTTAAGTACACATTTGTCCAAAATCTACTACATCAAAATTTAACCATCTACGAGTCCTAGTACTTCCAAAGTCCTTGATCATAACAGAACCACTAGTCGTCATCCCCAAATGGAGCAAGGCTCCCATTCATCATCGATACCTGAAAAAAAATGTTAGGGGAATGGGGTAAGCTTCAAGAAGCCCAGTGAGTAATTCCAGCATTTGTCATGGGTTTCAATTGGCAATAGTTTCACACATGAGAGTTTATAAAATACTCACTACCAATTGCTCGTATATTTTGAACTCAGAGTACATGCGTTTTTCATAACAGATAGCCTTGAAACATTTAAAGTATTCAAGCTAAACATATATTCCTTCAAATAGAGTATATTCACTTCAAAACATATAAACATGCATAGTGAAAATGGGGGTAAAACCTACTTCTATTTTCAAAAGCATTTGTCATCTTTTCTCTTTAATTAGGTGGAATATGTTTTAAACCAAACTCCTGTTTTACTTTACGTGGAGATATCTCATTGCCTAGGGGATTAGATCTTGCTACCGGGCATTTATTCATAGAAACCCATAAAATCTGTGGTGCTTATGCACAGTTTATCTTGCATGTAAATACATTTATCACATAAATTTTCATAATACTTTCATGAACACTTAATACAAGATGCTCATGAATTCATGATGAAATCTTCAAACCTTGGGATAAGAGATTTTAGGATATGTAGACATGTTAAATACTTTTAAACAAAAGTCTGTAAAAGAAATCATTCATTGAGCATGTCACAATAAGATTTATAAGAACGGAATATTTTAAAACATGAATCATGAAATATTGAATTTAACACTTAATGCTTTAGATATTTTGAAATTTAAAACATCTTCAAATCCGTGGAGTTAAATCTCTACTTCAAATGCAGGGTTACTCACCTTAGTCCTTAAGGTTGCTCTATTGCGGTGCCTTTCCTTTCCCCTTTGTAGTTCCTAAAAACAATTCATAAATAATCTATTAACTTCATATGTACTTCAAATATCTCCTATTGATGTTCTTAGATCGTATTAAATCCTAACTTTTACCTTAAGCGTTATTCTCTTAACGTATACTCTTCTGGTAACTTCATTAACTTTTAGGGTTGCTTTCTTAACTTCACATATTTACGTGTCATATTTTTTCGTACTTCATTTCATAATATGGACCTTACCATTGAGTCCAGAACATTGAAGAAAGTCAATTTAGACTCTCTTGGTTTTTACTTGGCTTTGGGCACGTTAGGGGCAATTTGGTAATTTATACTTTAACGTGTCTTATTTTTTTTGAAGTCCCGTCTCATGAAACGGACCCTTCCATTGGGTCCAGAATGTCCAAAATAGTTAAAATACACTATTTTTTTATTTTATTTGGACTTCGTTTGACCCATTTTTGGCTTAGGGGTATTTTTGAAAGTTTTCTTATTAAAATATTTTATTAATTTTTCTGTCTAGGCTTTAGTGGAATTTCTCAGAACTTCTCAGGTCAGGTTGCAATTTCCTGAAGTACCGGTCTGAACTAGTGGGTTCATGTTATTTTTAAGTGAACCGGTCTAAAGTTTTATTGGACCAACCGGTTTGGCCGGTTCATTATGTAATGCTGACGTCATGATTACGTCAGCCTTAACGTTTGAAATTTAAAAAAGCTAATAAGAACATCGTAGCTTTAAGTGACCCGGATCTTACTTAAAACATCGGGTTAGGACCCGACCTGAGGTCCGACCCATAACCCGTCACTATTTATCGTCTTCTCCCAACTCACCCTTGTGTTGCCCTAATTTCTGCAAACCTAAACTTCCAATTTCGTGGATTTTACACCACTGAAACTTCCTATTATTTAATCCAAACCATTTCTGGCATATCAAAGGATGGTTTGGCATTGATTTGGGGTTCAAGTTCGGGTTCATGGTCGTGGTTTGGAATTTGATACTAAGACCTGCAACTTGGCCCTACAAACTCATTTTTTAGTCAAAAGTCATGGGGTTTCTTCCGGGTTGACTCATTTTTCATGGGGTTCAAAACTTCATCCTCAAAAGATGAGTTTTATAGTGAGTTTGTGGAGTTGGGTTTTTAAACCCGAACCTCCAACTCAAGTTTTGAAGGTCTTCCCTTTAGGTTTTAGGTCTCGGACTAGTGTTTTGGAAACACTAATAAGGTCTGGTTGAAGTTCCAATACACAAATTTAGGTTTGGTTCATTATGATTCAGACCTGCACTAATGGTTTTCAAATTTTTGTTCCAACTGTAATCCTGATTTTCTCAGTCAATTCTTCATAATTTTCATTCCTTATGTTTGCAAATCAAAGCTTATAATATATAGATTAAGACTCTATATTTGCATGCTTAAAATCTGAACAAAATTTAAAAAAATTTCAAATGAAATTTTACCTGTTCAAGTTGATTACAGTTTTCCAGTCTTTCTCCCAGAATTCCTTTCTTCTCCAACTTTTCTCTCTCTCAGACTTCTCCTATGCATTATTCTCTTTCTCTCTCTCATTTTATTTCTCTTCTACACCGCCCTTGAAGTTGGTGGTCATTGCCACCTGTTGGCCTCCATGTTTGCATGAAGAACACATCACATGGCTGCTGTTCATTTCATCTTCATATGGAGAACAGCTACAGCCACTAATTCTCTCTCCTTAATCCTCATTTCCTATCACTTCTTCTAATCTCTTCTACTATTTTTTTTTTATTTCTCTTCATTTCATTTAATTTCCTTATTTTATTCTTTAGTTTTTCTATATATATATATATATATATATATATATATATATATATATAGCAACCGAGCATATATATGTACATGTTTATATACATACTTATATGCTATTTAATGCATTAGCACATGTGTAAGTGTGTGTATATATATATATATATTCTCATATATAGATATATACTTATATTTGTATTTTATTTTATTTTTTTTATTTTAATTATCATTTATTTATTTTCAATTGTTAATTAGACATAATATTTATGTCTAAATTATAATTGTAATCAAGGGTTGGCGGTTGGCATGAAAGCATAAAATTTCAATGGAACCAATAGAAACAGGTTGGTGATTGCAATGAAAGTGATGTACAGTCGTCCTGGGTTCCCGGGACTTTTACTGAAAGTTCACGTGTTGGGGTTCGAAATCGACCTTGTTACTTAAGATCTCGGTCACTAATTAATATTTAGTGATTTTAATGATTCTTAGTCGGGTCGGGGTGTTACAAAAATAATAAAAATAAAGTTTTAAATTAAAACCAAGATTACTTTGTATTGATATTGGCAAAAATAAAAAGAAATGAATCCCCAGCAACGGCGTCAAAAACTTGATCGATGCAAAAATGCAAGTGCACAGTATCGTAGTTTTATAGTAAAGTGATGAAAGGAGTATCATCCTCAGGGATTGGTAACTTACTTTTGACAAATACCGAAATTATATTAATCTCGACTTTATTTAGAAAAGTCACGAAGATTTTCGTAATTGCAATTTAAAATAAAATCAATTCAAAGAAAGTATTCAAAGGAAAAGAAAGATGTTGTTCCAAAATCAAATTAATGGGGAAGAAAACTTCTAGGAAATCGATTTCACATTAATCCCTCACTATGTTTTACTCATCTAACTAATTGAATTTAATTCTCTATGTTTGTTAGCAAATCTCCAATTCATCCAAAAGCCTCTTTCGACAGTCAATTGGAAATTATTCTTGCTCATTATTTTACACAAGAGTATGCAAATTAATAAAACAAGAAAGCAATAAAACCAATGATTTTAATACTACATAGGTTCATACAAGTCTTTCGATATGTATATTTACCTATGCCGAAATATGCAAGATCCATCCTATAATTCCCTCTTTCGACAGCAAATTACAAGATCAAAATCATCTAATTAATGGTCAGTTAATTAGAAGCGATAAGCTCATAATAAATCAAACAAACATTGAGAGAATTACTTCAAATTAGTATAGAAAAGCAAGCATAGTTCGAAACTAGACTACATCTGTAATACCCCGACCCGAGTTAACCTGTACCTGACCCGGGTTGAACCAAACCACGAAATGTAACCCCGAACTGTAAGCCAATATAAAATATAAATAAAATTGGATGTACATTAGACTGTTATGTCTAATTATGACTCATGGGTACGAGGGGTAGACAGTCGCGGGTGTTCGAGTGCCGCTACTCCAGAAGCTCAATTTTATGGAAAAAATGTGCACGTGAGTATATGTGTATATATACATATATAGTTACGTGTAAATTTATAGATATGTGTATAATAAATAAATTATATGATATATACAATACATATATCTATACGGTCAGAATGTGTATATATATATATATATGTATATATATATATATTGATGTAAGGTAATATTAAATGGAAAGAAATAAAAATGGGAAGGAAGAAATTGTAGAAGGAAATAGAAGCAAGTAGAGGAGTTGAGGTGTTGGAAGGAGAGAGAGTGGTTGCATGCAAGCAGTCGTATGTGTTCGGGTGTGTGCTAGGTGGCAGTGCGTGAGTTCTCATATGACCAAGTGGCCAAAGACCACCGACCGTTAGTCGGTTATTAAAGAAATAGGAAGACAAAGAAATTAAGAAAGAGCTAGACGTGTATTGTGCATGTGTGAGGTGCCGTGTGTGCATGTGTGTGCTGTCACCACAGCTTCAAGTGGGAAAAGCCACCGACTAGGGATCGGTTAAAGGGAATGAAGAAAGAGATTGGAAGAGTGAGAAAACTGAATCGCAAAAGCAGGAAGGAGAAAAGGAGAATAGAGAAAGGAAGGATTGAAATTAAAGTTCAGGAAATCGGCTAAGGATAGGTAACCTATTTCATCTTAATCTCTTTAGTTTTACTCCTTGTTATCATAGAATTGATTACTGAATTGGTAGGACTCCAAATAGGAAAGAAAAACAAGAAAACCAGAACTGGGTTTACGGTTGGAAATGGTGATTAAACATAGGTGAAACCAAATGAAAATTTAAACCACGATATGAGTAATACACTGCCCCAGGATTCCAAAATGCTTTGAATCAGTTTAAATGGTCAAGAAATGGCCATTCTGTGGCCAGTTATCCCTCACCGGTGCAACGCCGGAAACTGGGAATGGGTGTTGGAAAACCGATGACATGGAGAGCCAAAATTAGTCCTAAAACGTTTTTTTAAATCCTAGATTTCATTTGGAACAAAAACAGTAAGAAATGGACATGAAATCATTAAGATCCGTAAGGAATATTACTGTTTCGACGACTGTGGCTGAAAAATCCACCGAAGAAGATGACCGGAATGTCGAGGGGTGTATCGGGTTAAGTTAAACTGGGTTCGGGTCGGGAACCGACCGGAATTAAAAGGGAAAACTAATACGGCATCGTTTTGTATTGAATTTAAATTGGATTGGGCTTGTTCGGATACGGATACAAGAAATTGAAATTGGGTTGGAGTTATCCAAACCCTGGATAGCATAGGAGAACTGGTTATTCAATTCCGGTTTTCTAAACTTAACTGAACCGGTTGGTTCAGGAAAGGGTCAGGCCAGTTAGGGTTTTTAACTGATGAACCCATTGGTTCAGACCGTAACTCTGAGGAATTGTGAATTGACCCCAGATGTTTTAGGAAATGTCACTGTGGCCTAAACAGAAAAATTAATAAATATTAATTTTTTCAAAAATGCCCCTAATTCAAAAATAGGTCAAACGAAATCCAAACGAGGCAAATGAATAGTCAATTTTTCTTATCTCGGACACTCTGAGTCTGATGGTGGGGTCTATTTCATGAGACAGGGTCCCAAAAAGAATAAAATAACCGTAAAAGTGTAAAATGACAGTTTTGCCCTTTTCAATCTAGAAGTCCAAATAGAGTTCTGCGAAAGCCTAGACTGACTTTCTTCGGTATTCCGGACTCAATGGTAAAGTCTAAATAAGTATTAGAAATACTTATCATAGCAAGGCATAGAATTTGATGAGTAGCATTTATTCTTAAACGCATTTACTGATATATAGGGAACGCCACAGGAAAGAGGCAAACCCGCAGGAGATTGATTTAGGAATGCATGTTTAGAGGTAAGTAAATTCACCTTCTCTTACATATGGTATTTCCAAGCCAAGTTTATTCTTTTACTGCCAAACTTGTACTATTGAACGTACCTGATGTTGTTGTTTCCACAATGTGATATTGTTCTATCTTGTGGACTTTGATTGACTATTGTATCATTGTTATCGTGTTGAACCATGCTGTAAAAAGCCTATTGTTATGTTCCACTATATATAAGATATTCCATTTTTATACTTCTATGGAATCACCTATGATCATAATATGTTTATACACACCGGATTTGTGCTCAGTCACAATATCCATCCGATGCTTTCTGACTTCATTGGAAACCTAAGGGTCAAGTCCGTGAACGGACAGGTGGCAAGAATGAATTCCTCGTAGGATTCCACCGGTAATTTCACTGGCATTTTCATTGACATTTCATTGGCATTTCATTGGCATTTTCACTGGCATGTTATAGAATAAATGCATCTCTTAGGAATTGATATGACTACGTTATTGAATAGCACTATTTTTATGATTATCTTGTGTTAAGAGATATTCCCTTATTGATTTGTTTGTAATCGGTTTATTGTGGCAATACCTTCATGTTGATATATTGTTATTGAGAATCCCATGTTGATGTTATATCCATTACTCTTGATTGTACATTGTGAACTATTGTTATTGGCCCTTATGGCCACTGTTCTCATTGGCTATCACAGCATCTTTTTTTGTCATATTCTTATACCAGTGTCGGAGATCTGCATTTACTTGTTGAGCTCTCGTAGCTCATTCCACCTTACTTCCCCCCATTTCAGGTACTGACGCCGCGAGACCCTAGTAGGAGTCTGAGAGCGTAGGAGGACATCTTGAAGAATTGTATCAGTCTATTTTTAGTTCTCCCATGTACTCACCACCCACGGGTGCTGGTTATGTCTGGTTCTCATTTTGTTATTGTAGAATCATGTTATGTATAGAAAAGACTTCCGCTGACATTGTGTACTGAAAAGACTTCCGCTGATTATAGATATTGATAAGACTTCCGCTGTTATTGTCTTAAGATTTTAGTACTTTGCATATTAGTACTATGATACAGGAAGGGAAAAAGTAGGGACGGCCTTAGGGTCGGCCCCGCGACACGAGATCCACCTAGGGTGGGTTTCGGGTCGTGACAACATCATTTTCCCAGAATAAAGAAAATTTAGCTCATGCTAAAAATTAAATTCAACATAAACGAATTCACCATAATTTCTTTCTGAGAGGAATGGAAGAAATTGAGCACTAAAAACAATACTCCTCTCCTACCACAGTGTCCTTTTAGCCGCAGCCTCCTTTTTCTTCTCTTTTTCTCTACCTAGCCGTTCTATTGCTTCTCCAAGTCGTAGCTGCAAATGCTTCTCCAAGCCGCTGAACCTTTTCCTATTCTTTTTCTCTCTGCTGCTGCTGTGCCATTTCCTATTCTTTTTTTTTCTTCTCAGCCATTTTCTTTTAAATACAGAACCTCCCTTGCTACCCTAGACGAATGGCAGTAGCTTCCCAAGGCTTGCGCTTCTTCATGGGATTTTTGGGCTAACGTCTTTTTCCTGCATTCTTTCTTTTGCTGGATGGCTGGTATCCATTTTAGATCAGCCCTCGTGGTGAGGAACTCACGGCCTAATTATCAAGCTGTCCGACCCAAGAGTCATGGATCGAGCCCATAATTTACAAAGTACCTCTTCGTTGAATGAGAGAGAGTCCATAGACGATGGGTTGCTTCAATTTCTTCAAATCTGAAATAAAATTTAAATGATATCAATGAAGCCTAAAATCAACTAGAAAATAAATAAAATGAGACTAAATTTTAAAGTTAAGAGGTGATAAAATATTCTAAATTATGCAAGTCATCAATGATTCAATCTTATTTCAATGAAAAGCTCACAAAATAATAATGTACTACATCCTGGTTTTCATAAACATTTACTAAAGTAAACCCCAACTTTTGCTAGAAGTCATGCCATTCTTTATGTTTATATAGGTGAAATTCCTTTAGTATCCCTATTACTTCAAACACCTAATAAATCAGAATTATGAACTTTATTAAGAGTATATAACTCATCATCAGTTTATCGTAACATTCAGAATGGAACATTCTGGAATGGACAATAAAAGATAAAAATTTTAATGTTATATCAGTCACTTATCCACAACTTGTTATTACCCATTAAACCTTAGATTAGTTTTGGCTAATGTAAGGTTGGGTTTTTATTTGTGGTGACTTTAGAAAAAGAATTTCAAACCCATTCCAATAGATGTGTTTTTTTACCAAGTCTCTCGAGAGTCCCTTAGTAAATGGATCTGCCAAGTTGTTACTTGACCTAACTTAAACTATGGTAGCAATTCCATCCAAATTCAATTGTTTGACATACTCATGTCTCAAGCTAATATGTCTAGATTTACTATTGTATATTTTACTATATACTCTAGACATAGTAGCTTCACTATTGCAATACAAAGAAATAGTTGGCATCAGTTGTGACCACAACTTTATATCCAATAAAAGATTTCTCAGCCAATCTATTTTTTTGCTTGCTGCTGCTAAGGCAATAAACTCATATTCCATTATGGAATGTGAGATACACGTATGTTTCTTTGAAGCCTATGATATAGCTCCACCAGCAAGAGTAAAAACTCATCCAGACGTTGACTTATTATCACTTGCACTAATAATCCAACTAGCATTAGTATATCTTTCAAGTACTACTAGAAAATTGATATAAAATAATCCAAGTCCAATAGTTCTTTTAAGATAACCAAGGACTCTACCAATAACTTTCCCATGCTTCGTACTTAGATTACTTGTATATCTAGAAAGTTTGCAAACTGCAAATGAAATATCAGGTCTTGTGCAAGGCATTGCATACATCAAGTTACCAATTGCACTAGTTTATTGTAATTGTGCAACTGCCCTGCTAGAATTCTCTGTCAATTTAAATGATGAATCATATGAGGTATTTGCTTCTTTAATTCCCAAATATTAAAATTTAAGAAGTACTTTTTCAATGTAATGAGATTGACTCAAGGCATAACCCCTACTATGTTTCTTTAATTTGATCCCTAAAATAATATCAAATTCATTAAGATCTTTCATCTTAAATTTAGAAGTTAAATACTTTTTAGTTACATTTACACCATCTATGTTAGTCCCAAATATAAACATGTCATTCACATAAAGACAAATAATAACACCATAGCTATTAGTGAATTTAGAATAAATGCATTTATCAACATTGTTATGCTTAAAACCATGGGACAAAATCACAGAATCAAATTTCTCATGCCATTGCTTTGGAGCTTGTTTTAGTCCATATAATGATTTAACTAATTTGCAAACTTTCTTTTTATTTTCAGGGAGAATAAACCCTTCTGGTTATTCCATATACACCTCTTCATCTAGATCACCATTCAAAAAGGCAATCTTAACATCCATTTGATATATATATATATATATATATATATAAATTGAAGCTAGTGCCATAAACATTCTAATGGATGTTATTCTAGCTACTAGGGCATATGTATCAAAGTAGTCTATATCTTCATTTTGTTTAAAAACTTTGGCTACCAATCTAGCCTTAAACGTTTGTATTGACTCATCTGTATTAAATTTTCTTCTAAATACCCATGTACATCCTACAGGCTTGGAACCAAAATGTCACGCCCCGAATTCCCGACCGAACCCGGGGACGCGACTGAAGGAAACAAAAGAAGAAAATAAATGGACGAGTAAATAAATAAATAAATATTTAACGAATTTTAACTAAGTTTACTAATCTAGATACAAGCCTATTCCACTAACATAACGCTACATCCATATATCTCTGTCAATACACATACATTCCCGGTTTATAAAAATTTTGGCAGAACCTCCTTTGTTTTTCGAGCCTTTTTCCCCCTGATAAACACAATACATCATATATATACAATAGTCACAATCCATCCTCACTCGATGGCCACAACTTTATCAAAGTTAAATATACATCGCCTACTTATACAATCCATCACGTCTACTCCTACATTTAAACTAAAAGATCACAAATTCAATATCTATTACAATATACAATGCCATTTCCATTCTTTTCAGAAACACATCAATCTTTTATAATATCAAAATACGCCCCAAGGGCCCAAATATTTTTCCAAATTTATTTCCTCTCCTTTCTCCAAGACTTCATCAAGTCCCGCGTACCAGGATGCTTTATCTGAAACCTGTGCCCACGAATGGGTCAGCGCCAACATGCTGGTATGGTACAATACTAAAGCAAGGAACAAAATTAAGACGTGACATGTGCAAGTGTACAGGTATGTCTACATGCCTCCCTAATCATGCATATAATACAATGGCAATGTACAAACTACATCTGTATAAAAACCCTATATCACGTTCACAAATTCATCAACACAATGCACAGGCAATATGCGTGACACACCCATGCATCTCAATGTCACACCCATGTCTACTCCATGCCATGTCAATTCTATGCCATGTCTATGCCTCATTTTACGGACCTTCCCCGAAGGACATGAGTAACCAAGTATGCCTCATTTTACGGACCTTCCCCGAAGGACATGAGTAACCAAATATGTCTCATTTTACGGACCTTCCCCGAAGGACATGAGTAACCAAGTATGTCTCATTTTACGGACCTTCCCCGAAGGACGTGAGTAACCAAGTATGTCTCATTTTACGGACCTTCCCCGAAGGACATGAGTAACCAAGTATGCACAACACCAAATGCCCCACTCACACTATGCCAATATGCCATGCTTTCATCATGCAATAATACAGTCCAAATGAAACGTCACTTTCATAAGCATATGCAACATGCTTTACATAATGTATTACATTTAAGATTAAATCACAAGACTTCATCCACAATCTACGTGTCATGCTCGATCAATCTCAACACTTATGCAAATCCACATGTCACAATATCAACAATCCTTCTCAAACATAAATCACATGGGACGACAACTCAAGAAGTAAATCACAACTCCCAAATAATCATAAAGAACATGGAAACATATAAACAATCCACTCAAAGAAGCAATCATTCCTATGTGATCTTCTATCAGCAGACAAGCACAAAAAGCATTCAAGCAATATGCACATCAATCCTAATTTAATTCTATTCCTTACTTAGTAAAGTACCATACCTGATCGGGTTATCTCAACCCCACTAAGCTGTGTCCATTATGCAATCCAAATCAACCAGATTAATCTTTAGTCCACGGTTCGAAAATTGAAGAAAACACACCGGCAGGTTGATCGAGTCGGCCAACCATTTTAAATCCAGTTTCATCAGCTTCTTCAGCCCTTTTTTCCCAAGCAGATGATGATCCTGACAGATTTTGTCTCTTTATCATCCCATCCATCAGATATTGAAGAACTTTCCCTTCTTCTCATCAAATTACTGTGCAGAGTGTTCCAAATCAGTAGCTCCGATTTCTATAAGCAAGGTTAAAACCCATAGCCTCCAACAATTACACCACCGTAAGGCTGAAGCTACCACTAATATTGCTACTGCAACTTTTCTTCCCATTCCAACTCAGCAGCTTCAAACAGTCTGATTGCGTCATGTCTACCTTCATATGTGAGACCAAGTTCTTAGCTAATTCCTTTAATGTCATTCTTTATCTATGCTGAGACCACACCTTCAATGGCCTTCCAATTGATCCTAGATCCAGGAGTCCTAGAACAACCATCACAAATATTAATTAATATTCATGTAGTTTGCTTACAGACCTTAGTTTGGTTTTTAGTTTAGCTTGGTAGCCTATATATTACTGGCATTAAATAAATTCAATTAAAGCCTCACATAGTTGTGACATATAACTAGGAGTGTCTTATAATTTGCCCAAAATGGATCCCTACTTGGCCCCATGAGATAGCCCAAAAGTTCCTCAATTTGGCCCCAAAAAAATAAGGTCAAATGTGGTCTAAAATGGCCTTGAAACGTGGCCCAAAAAATGTTCCAAAGGTTGCCCAATTTGGGCCACAATCATGCCTCAACATAGCTTAAAAAGTGTTCTAAAAATAGGTCAAAAAGTGGCCAAAAGATAGTTCAAAAGGTGGCCGAAAGAGGACGTGACAGCAGGTGGGACAGCAGGGCAACAGGCCAAGGCAGGCAGGCACGCGCGCGCAGGGGGGTGCACGGCGCACGCGCAGGCAGCTCGCGCGCGGGCGGCAGGGCGCGTGGACAGTGGCTGGGCGACAGGGCTTGGTGCAGTCTGATTTTCTGATTTTTTTTAGAATTACTGTTCCGGACAGAGAGCAAATTTCTCTGTCCAGCAGTCTAATTTTCTCTATTTGTTGCTCCAAATTTTTCCATTTTTCCAAGTTCTTTCCAAGTCTTTTAAACCTCTTTTTCACTCATTACTAAAATTTCATAAAGCTTCCCCATCTCAACCGATAACATTTTCTTCATGACATCAAGTAATTTTTCAACATAAATACACATCAAAACATAGTAATCTATCACATAGACAAGCCATATGTTATTCATAATGATAAAACATCAATTAAATCAAAGGAAATAAACATCCCCAAATTTCTAACTCTAGGTTCTTCAAAATAACACCACTTAAATAACTTCCTAACCACAAATACATCTCTAAGCAGCTCAAATAACCCATAGAAAAGTAGAAAAAGCTAGATCTATTTCTAGTTTAGCAAGAAACCATACTTAAATCAGTTTTTCTTAAACTGAGAAGGAAGTACTTGCTGGATGGAAAAGCTGTTCGGTGAGTATCTAGTACTCGTTGAGTTGAACACTTTCTCAGAAGGAAGTTCGGCCAAATTCCTCCTCGAAATATGTGTTCCGGCAGCTTGAAAATATGGGTTTTTAGGGATTTTCTCTCCCTCTCTCTATATGGACGAGATCTCTGATATTTCTGAATGCATATCTGATAAGGATGAAGTATCTGAGCTGTATTTATAGTGGGGAATCAAAGGGGCAAGGACAAATGACCATTTTGCCCTTAATGAGGCCGTAACCCCGTTACTCTACAGCTCATTCCTAAATGCTTCAAATTGAAATTCTGTTTTAACCAATGTTCATAAAATTATTTTAAATGAAAATTATTAGAAGGAAACATTTCCATTTGAGGTCGGCTTAGACCCGTTCCACCCGGGTCACCCGAATACCCTTTTTGTCCAATTCCAGAAACCATTTCTGTTTTGGCTTATTTTTGTACAGAGGATACTTCACATTATTCTAAGTACTTTACTCTTCTATGACACACTCTAAATATGTCTCTAAATAGGTCATTCGGTGAAAATAATGTAGAAAGGCACTTTACCGATAAAACCAACAAAATTTATAAACTATGCACGCAAAGTATTCTACCTCAAAAACGAAAAATTTACCCTCATTTTTCGGATCTCTACACAAAAGGCAAATCAACTAAACCTAAGTATTATTTGATAATATTAATTCCATTTCATCATTGATTGCCTCTTTTAAAAAAGCAGCATCTCTAAAATCCACGACTTCACTGAATGTTTTTGGATCTTCTTCCGTATTTAAAATAATAGGCATTTCGTGCAACACAGTCTCTCTATTTCATTCTAAAATGAAAATAATGGTTTGAGAAGATAGAAAATCAGAATCTAAGTATTTTTCTTTTCTAGGTCTTTGATTCCTCCTAGGTTCGGAAGATGTTTCAAGAATTTTCTTTTTGTTTCCTATAGTTAAACTAGGATTTGAATCAATTTCTAATGTTTGGGAAGGATTAGGAACAATGCTAGAATCTTTGCAGAATTTATCTTCAATAAATTCTACATCTTGTGATACTACTATGACTTTAGAATTTAAATCTAACAGTCTATAAGCTTTGGAATTTTCAGCATATCCTACAAAAACACTTTTCAAAGCTCTTTGACCTAATTTTGTTCTCTTTGGGTATGGAACTCTATAGAAGGCCAAACAACCCCATACCCTCAGGTAAATTAAACTAGGTTTTCTGCATTTCTACAATTCATATGGTGACACTTGTCTTGTCCTAGAAGGAATTCTATTATGTACATGACAAGCAGTAAGTAATGCTTCACCCTATAAATTAAAAGGCAATTTTGCATTCAAAAGCATAGCATTTAACATGTCAACTAGTGTCCTATTTTTCCTTTCTGCTAACCCATTTTGTTGTGGGGTGTAAGGTGCACTAGTTTGATGTATATTGTCATTATCTTCACAATATGAAGTAAATTTGGTAGGAAAATATTCCCCACCCAAAAAATCTTAATTTTCTTTTTCTTTTGATTTTCAACAACAGATTTATAGAATTCAAACATATTAAAGGCCTCATCTTTATCTTTCATTAAATATATATGTGTATATCTTGAAAAATAATCAATGAAAGTAATGAAATATCTATTGCCTCCTCTAGTTAAAAATGTTATTTAATTCACAAATATCAGAATGTACAAGTTCTAATAATTGTGTTTCTCTATTGACTTTAGGAAAAGGTTTATTTGTCATCTTTGCTTGAATCCATATTTTACACTTAGAATTATCATTATTATTTTATGCAATCAAACTATGTTTAGACATAAACTTTAAAGATCTAAAATTTAAATGTGCTAAACGAGCATGCCACGAATTACAAGATTCAACAATATAAGCTGAATCAGAATTTATTTTATTAATACTAAACTTGAACATTCCATCACAAGAGTATCACTTTCCAATAAACATCCCACCTTTAGACAGAATGAGATTTTCAGACTCAAGGACAGCTTTAATGCCCTTCTTATAGAGCAGATTTGCATACACTAGATTTTTCCTAATTTCTGAAACATGAAGAACATTTAGAAGTACAAGTTTCTTTCCAGAAGTAAACTGGATTTCAAAAGTCTTCTCTCCTATAACCTTGCAGAATTATGATTTCCTACAAGTACTTCTTGTCCATCCTCTGCATCTTCATAATGCTTAAATTGAGACTTGTTGTTGCATACATGTATAGTAACACCAGAATCATACCACCAATCAAAGAACTTGGTTGTTGTTGCCATATGTAGTTCTGTAACCATACCAACATGCAATTCTGATATCGTGGCAAAAATTTCAGAAGTCTCTTTTTCAACCATATTTGTATAATTGTGACCTTTGACTTCTTATGTCTTCTGTTTCTTCAAGTATCTACAATCTCTCTTAAAATGTTCCTTTTTTCCACATTTATAACAAGCCTTACTTCTTGTTATGATTGCTGCCAGAATTATTGGAGTTGGAATCAATGTATTTTTTCTTGTTTCCTCTGTGATTCTTATTATTATTGTCATTAATATAATGCACATTATTCACATTAGAGCCAGAATTCACTAAAAATTTGTTATCACAAATTCGAGTTTCCTCTTCAATTCACAAATGTTTTTGAATCTACTCTAAAGTGAAGTTTGTTGTTGTATGTAATAATTTCTTTCTATAATCATTCCAACTGGGGGAAGTTTAGCAATTATAATCCCCACTTGTAATGATTTAGAAACCACAATTTTAAGATCACGGAGTTTGTTCACTAAGACTTGTAGATCATGTACTTGGTCCATTATAGAAATATTTTCTACCATGGAGAACTCAAAATATTTCATTATAAGAAATTTATTTGTACCCTGTTTTTCTATATTGTACTTGAATTACAGTGATTTTCATATTTCTCTTGGTGACTTTGTTGATGTGAACAAATTATATAGACGATCACACAAGGTGTTTATGTAAAGATTCGAAAATTTGGAATAAATTTTTTTTTTAGAATGCTATGTGAATGTCGTTAATTCCTAATTAATTTAAATTTTGAAAAAAAAATAATAATAATAATAATAAATAAATAAATAAAATATGACGTAAGACGTGAACGGACACCTAGAGACGGTAAAACAAATAATACTGATATTGAGCCGGCTTTATGCCAATTTTATTGACATTCGTAATGGATAGATGAAAAATGAAATAAAATAAAATAAAAATATGAATAAAATGTAAAGTATGGTATAATATATATATATATATGGGTGTGTGGTGGAAAATGAATAAAAGAAGCAAAGGAAAGAAATAAGGAAAGGGGACGGTGCAAGTCGCGTAAGAACAGGAAAGAAAAGAGAGAAAGGGAAAAAGGGAAAAAAGAGAGAAAGAAAGGGGGGAGTCGCGCAAGGGGGCGACGGAGGAGCGACGGCGGAGGAGCGACGATCGTCGACGGCGTGGCATCGGAGGTCATTGATCTGACGGTGGCTGAGATTGTTGGGAGAGAAGATCGCGACTTCGTTAGATCTCGGGGCTGGGATCTTTGCGATTGAATGGGTTTGTTGAAGTGTGATTGTTGGGGTTTCGTGGGATGGCTCGGAATTAAGTAAAGTCCGCTGCAATTGTTGAATCACGTTGGATTTGTTGTTGGATGGGCTGTATTCGGTGATCGGGCTATAGCAGAAATTCTGCTTTCAAGTAAGGGAATTCTGATTGTTCGTCCACCAAATCTAGAACAGTGGTCGATTGATTGTTGGTTCTTTATACCAAAGTTGATTCACGAAGCAGGGACGCTAGTGATCAAATCGCAGCAAGCGAAGCTGCTGTTGTAGCAGCGATCGGAGCAGCTACTGCACCACCTGCTACGGCAGTAGCGGTGCAGCAATGTAACGGTGGGGCAAGTGGTATGTATATGTGTATATATATTTATATATATATAGATATAATTGTGGGTGTTGTGGATTTTTTTTTGTGATGGTTGATGGAGGATAATGGCATGGTTGTATTGGCAATGGGAGGGGGCGATTGAGTGGGGGTTCTTTTAGAGGCATTTTAGAGAAATCAACTGGCTTGATGCTATGGGAATCTGCTCGGTTGATGGCTGTTAATCCAAAGAGTGTTGTGACTAGTAACGGTTCGAATGTGGGCAACAGTCTTTTAGGTGCAACAGGTCTATTGGTGATTTAGGTTTCTGTTCATTTTAGATAATGATAATGTGAGATCTGCTGGTGTTTCATAGTTTGCTACTGTGGTTGGCAAAGCTGGAGATGGACAGGTGCATTAGAACGACTGCATGTCGACTGTTTTTTTTCCTGATTTGATTCAGCTTGTCACTTTGTTATCTCAGGAGAATGATAATTTAAGCAGTAAAATCACCAAATCTTGTTGGTTAAACATTTTGGGGATTATTGAGCAGGTTGGTTTAAGGAGTCTCATCCCAATTTCAGTTCATAAAAGTGGTCATAACCTTCCATGGTATGGAGAAAAGATTAAGTTTCTTCATGGTATTTTTACTGATTTAATGGTAAAGTTGGAACAATGCCCCCTCAAAATGGAGAGATGAATGGGGAATTTTGTGTCTCAAATTGTTGGGAGGATCATTGGGGTTTAATGAACAGTTGTGAGGTTGAGGTTACGGTTGTGAGATGGGTTCCTCTGTTCTGTTGTTTCGGTTGAGAACAGGGGTTGTGTAGGGGAAGACTGATTCAGCCGGTTAGAGAGGTTGCCATTGAGTGCTGCAGAACTGGAACTTTTAGAACAACAGTGGTCAAATTAAGTTCGGTTGATGGATTTTGATACAACTCGGGATTTTGTGAATGTTGCGGTTTGTGAAGTGACAAGGGATTTTAAAGGATCCAGAGAGCTGCTTGTTTAGTATTCCTTAAGTACTCTTAATGCATCTCTGAGATTTGAATGAGGACTGAAGGAAACTAAGACTTTGGAGGGCTTTGAGTCAGAAAATGGAGGAACTTGAGAATGACGGTAAGTGATACCATAGTTGAGGACTCTGCAACGGAGGACGGGACAATAATCTGATGAAAGGAAGGGAAAGTTCTTCAATATCTGATGGATGGGATGATAAAGGGACAGAATCCGTCAGGATCATCATCTGCTTGGGGGAAAAAGGTTGAAGAAGCTGATGAAACTGGATTTAAAATGGCTGGCCGACTCGATCAACCTGCCGGTGTGTTTTCTTCAACTGCTGAACCATGGACTGGAGAGCAACCTCAAACTCGAGATGCACGAGGGTTTGGTTCACGCTTGACTGCAAATTCTCCAAAGATTGGCTGAGTGGAGATAAGCATAAGCTTGATATGATTCCATTGGAGGACTAAGTTACTTACGGGTTGATTGGATTGCATAGTGGACACCGCTTAGTAGGGTTGTGACCAACCCTATCAGGTATGATATTTTACTAATGTGAGAAATGAGATTAAGCTTAGGAGTATTTGATAAGATGATTGAATGTTCTCTATGCGTAATTGCTATTAGGAAACCACTTAGAATTTGATTGTTTATATGCTTACGTGTTCTTTATGAATCTATGGGTGTTATGATTTACTTCTTGAGTTGTCATCATATGTGATTTATGTTTTAGAAGGATCGCTGATATTGCGACATGTAGAATTGTATAAGTGTTGGGATTGATCGAGCATGACACGTAGATTTATGGATGAAATCTTGTAATTTAAATGCTATTGTTAATCTTAAATGTGATGCATCATTTAAAGCATGTTGCACATGCTTATGAAAGGGATGTTTCATTTGAACTGTATCATTGCATTATGAAATCATGGCATATCGGCATCGGGTGATTTCTTGAAAGCATAGTGTGGGTCAGCACGAGGTGCTGGTGCATTATAAGGGTGCAGATCCTGTGGTGAAAAACCCAAAATTGGCCATTAGGTACTCGCATGCCTGACGGGTTCCGGACCGTGAAGCGAGACATACGTGGCGATACTCATGCCAGCGGGGAAGGACCGTATCATGAGACATGGGTGGGCATAGAGTTGCATGGGTGTGTCACGCATACTGCTTACATACTGTATGTTGTTCATATACTGTCATCATTACATCGAATGCCATATAGAAATAATTGTACACTTGCACATGTCACGACTTTAGTTTTGTTTCTTGCATTAGTATTATGTCATACCAGCATGTTGTCGCTGACCCATTCGTGGGCACAGGTTTCAGATAAAGCTCCTGGCACGCGGGACTTGATGAAATCTTGGAGAAAGGAGAGGAAATGAATTTGGAAGAATATTTGGGCCCTAGGGGCGTATTTAGACATTATAAACGATTGGTGCATTTCTGAAAAGAATGGAAATGATATTGTATATTGTAATAAATAATGAATTTGTGATCCTTTAGTTTAAGTGTAGGAGTAGACGTGATGGATTGTATAAGTAGGTGATGTATATTTAACTTTGATAGAGTTGTGGCCATCGAGTGAGGATGGATTGTGACTATTGTATATATATATGTTGTATTGTGTTTATCGGGGGGAAAAGGTTCGAAAAACAAAGGAGGTGCTGCCGAAATTTTTAGAAAATTAAAGAACTCTATTTAATTTATCGTAAATTCAGAAATCTGTTTAATTATCTTTTATTTTATTTACTTTCTGTTCGTCAGTCGCACCTCGGGTTTCGGTCAGAAATTCGGGGCGTGACAGTTTAGGATGTGTCCTCTACAGACCACTTCATCTTCTTTACGTTTCTTGCGTTGTGCCTTAACTTGTTCAGTATTATTTGGCTTGGGCTCTGGAAGTGGTGCCAAATTCGGATCAAGTAGGTAGGAGATCTTCAAAGCAGTAAGTAGGAATAACATCTTGTCCTACCAACGAGTGAAGTTCGTTCTATCAAATTTGTCTAGTTTGACAAATTCTTGGTTCATCACTTTGAAAGCCGCTATGTCGAATCTTGACTCCATTGAAATTAATACCTTAAGATTATTATGGAAATAGTATGGAATCAAGATTTGTGACCTTGAGGCGTGTTTGTAACACTTTCTTTAAGGTATTAATTGCCCCCACTCAAATTAAGTTTGCTGCTGGGTTTAGGCAAATACCTCTAAGATACAACAAAGTCATAAGTGTCTGCTGACAGCAATTTCTAAGATATTTCTTCAGAACCTTTTACTAAATATTTGATTTGCAAAAGCCAAGAGAGATGAAAGAGAAGGAAAACGAATATTGATTGGATTAATTATTTCTAGATTGACAGATTTCAAATTTATAGATGAAATCCTGAACGTACACAACTCTTCAATAAGAACATATCTTCAAAGTCATGTTGTTTTGTTTAAATTGTAACAGTCATACTGTTTAATTTAAACTTGATGTCTTTTTATTTAAAATGTTGTTATTTCCTTTCAGAAAATAACTAACAAGAGTTTTTATTTAGTATTTTTCAATTGATCCAATCAACTTTTAATATTACAATCTGCTTTCAATATAAAATTCAATATGTTATCCCTGTCAAAAAGAGATATGCGTGTTAGTTATGTTGAAATAGGTTACACGTGTCGAGTCCACTTTTAACTATTTTTTTTTCACAGTAAGAAAGTCCTTAGGAACAACGTAATTTGTAAGGGGTATTATTTAAAAAATACGAATATGACTTTAGATGTTGTTGGTATTTAAGTCGACAATATCGGTGATTGTTTAAAGCATTGTTAGCTTGGATTAGAGGTACCATTTTCATGAGTTTTCAATGAAGCTTGTCGATAGTCTTCTCTTATATTGTCAGATAAAATGTTGATGCTAAACAATTTTTATAATTATTTGAAATAACGCTTTAGAAAATTTGTGACAGTCTTGTTCTAAGGCTCATTTGGGACATTTTTTGCAAAATTGTTTTGAAAAGCATGATTACTTATTTGATCAAACTTTTAAAGCTACAAATTTCTTTAAAATACACTCTCTTTTCTTTCTTTTTTTTTTTTAATTTTATGAGAAACAAATTTAATTAAACTAATGTTTTCTAAACATATTAAATTTGTGCGTTTGGAGATCGAATGGGTTATATTCCCAGCTAAAACTTGAAAACTTATTCCAAGATTTATAACATTTGTTTCTTATCTGTTGTACATTTGTTTTGATAAAAAAAACACAAATATGCTTTAACAATAGATTGTTCCATCCAAACAGCCCCCATCTTTGAACATAGTTCACAAATTGAGAGACTTAGGATGCAAAAGAGAAAGTTCCGACATTTTAAGGGAGTCTCTATATCAGCCATTCTACATGTATATATGGATCAAATCCTAGAAGTTAAGTGTAGACTATTACTAAATAATATACTACAGTTTACACTATCATATTCTATTTTGGGCTGGATTTGCCCAAAATCCATTTTGGGTCAGAATCACCGTTTTGGGCTCTCCAAACGACCCCTTAGAGACCACTGTTTAGATGGATACGATGTTAAAAGGCTTTATATATATATATATATATATATATATATATATATATATATCTTATTTGAAGATTTTGAAGTTTAAGCCCATAACAACCCCACCCAAACATTTTTATTTGTTATATTTTAGTTATGGTTTACAAAAATTTGAAAATGTCAGAAAATATGTATGTGGAGTTATTTTTTTTATTAAGTAATATTTTTCTTATTGTACTATTTCTAGAAATATAAAAAAGAATTAAGATTTATTTTTAACCAAAAGAGAAACATACACGTAGCTGAAACTTTAATAATATCCAACCTTGAATCCATGTTTACAACATACACTTTCTTTTATTTTATTGTGTTTACCCTAAATAGTAACTAAAAATATTTTTGTTTCCAATTTAAATAGAAAATAAAACATAACATACTTGGGTTTATTTTTATATATATATATATATATATATATATTTTTTTTAAATAAAGTTAAATATTAGTTTTAGTAGCTATGGTACAGATGGAAGGTGATACAAATTTTGGTAACATAGAGCTCTTCAAATAAAATAGAGTCATCCAGTCAAAAGTTTATGAAAAGTATTAAAATTATTATTTAATTCAAATCTAAACATATTTATTCATAAAGTTCTTCAATTATTTAGTGTCAAAAATCCCGTGCAATTTAGAGCAGCCACAAAAAATAGTCAATAACTTAAAATTTATAAATCCATTTTTAATAAAATTTATATATTTGGATTATAAACATCAAGATTTATCAAACAAAATCCATATTGATTATCAAAATTTGAAGAAAAAATTTTTACTCCAAAACTGTAAAAATTCGTATCAGCAACGGTGTAAAATTTGACAATTTTAAGTGAAAAATTTCAACCCAACGAAAGTACAAATTTTACAGTTTTTCATTAAAATATTTCATTTTAGTGAAAGTTTAAAATTTTACACCAATTGAATCAGATTGGTTTTTTAATTCTATAGAGATTTGGGTCATTCTATATATGAAATGAATTATATATAAACACTCACCGACGCAATAATACGTGAACTATCAAAGATTCAGACCAGATTCATTCTCTCTCCCCTATTTATCTTTCATCAAATCTTCATCGTCTCAGCGACACCAGTATTGCAAATAGCAAGCTCCTTCATTGTCTCACTATTATCATCGCAATGCATGTGAAGCTTTCTAATTTTATGTGCCCTCAACCACCTCTATGGCACCACCCTCCAAATCACAACACCCCGAACCTTTCTCCCTCAATGCTGGTCGCGTAACTCTTACTCCACTGCCGCCTTCTCAACTTCACGGTCTCTCTCTTATTTTAGGACATTTCAAGAAACAAACTATAAATAATATATGGATTGCAAAAAAAAACCTTCCGACAGCTTATCAGGGCAAAAAAATCATATTTTAAAAAATAATTAATCCTAACTCATCAAAATGGATCTAAAATAAAAAATTAGATGACCGTTTTCCTCTAGTTTAAATTGAGAAGATGCTTGGATGTTACAATAATTAAATATTTTTTATGAAGGATTTAAAAGGCTAATTAACCTAACAAAATAATGGTGGAATTCTATTTCAGCCCCTTGATACGATTCCCAAGAGATTAAGTTAGTCTTATGCGTCCTAGATTCACTTAAACAATGATTTTGATTTTAATTACTTCCTCCTCCGTCCCAAAATGATAGTCTCTTTTGGGCATTTTAACTTTTTTGAAAGTATTGTTTTATTATTTTAAAACTATTTAAAATTTTCATATTACCTTTATTTAATTGTAAATCATGTTCACATTAAGTGTAATAAAGGGTAGTTTTGAAAATTTATAACTTAAAAGTACGTTAACTTTTTAAATGAAACTCTTAAAATAAATAGTGATGAAGGACTCTTAAAATGCGACGGAAGGAGTATATAAAATTAATTAATATAATTTTAAAAATATGTTTTGAATAGAATATATAACTATTTTATCTCTTTTTAATAATTAATAATATAACAATTTTTTTAAAAAAAAATATTATTTATTAATTATTCACGATAGAATCAAGTTGTTCCTTTAAAAAAAAAATTAAAGAGAATTGAGTGTATGTATATGATTTACAAGTTTTAATTTAACTTTTCATATATTTAGAGGATAAGTTACGACTGAGATGGGCCAACTTACCCTTTGACCCAAAGCCTTCCTAATTTAAGCTGGAAAAATGCTTGGTCCAAAACAACGTTAAAAGCTTGAAGGCTCTCTCCCTTAAATTTTCCTTTAGAGCCTCATATGATGTGGCATCATTCCTGCCATTGAATAATGTCATCAAGAAACCCATTGAAGAAAATTGAGTATACTGGAAAAGAGGCCAAATCCCATTTAAACAGAAGAAGGAATTAAGCACAAATTAAGACATGTTAATAAGATACTAATACATGTAATAATTCTACATGAAAAAAATTAATATTGTTTTGTGTTGTAAGTATTACTACGAAAAATGTAAAAAGTATAATAGTTTAGAAAACAAATAATCCTTTTTTTCAATAATAAATATTTATATTTTTAACTTAATGAAAATGTAAAAGAAAAACACAATGAAAGGAGGAGAAAAATCCATTATTTATTTATTTATTTATCACACTACGTACATAATATAAAAATATATATATTTTGTTCAAAATCACACTCAACTATATGTGGCCCCGTCCATGATTACAATAGGAAAAAGTCATGTTAGGGTATGACTAATTAATGATATTGTATTTGATTTTATGGAAATAAAGGAATGCCCATATCTTAACTAACAGCCTATCTAGTTCATTCAATAATCATCATGCCACGCATTAGAGTTAAATTTGTTATTAGGAGAGTGCGCATACACTAACACATTTAATTAATCTTAATTAATTTGAAAATACAAACCCTATTATTTTAAATTACGATAAAAGCCTTAATAATCTAGCCTCATTATTCTAATAATTAAGAGGTTAAGAGGAGTACTAAAAGTCACTACAAATCTACGAAGATATTTTTGAATTTATAATAAGGATGCGAACCTCCATTAATTCTAAATATAATGGAAATTGCATATATTATATTTCAATTGGCAAATAACCCAACTTTTAATTGGTAGAGAAAAAGAAATCATATCCCTAGTAAGAGACTCAAGGACGGATACTTATGACCTCTCCTACCAATTAAAGTAGGCTACCGCCCTGGTATCCAAATTCAAGGCTATGGATAGATTTTGCGGTGTGTTAAAAAAAGGCTAGAAACGATTCAGTATAGTATAGAATCCTAGCATAATTTATCATATAGCTAGAAATTGAGATTTGTTCGAGAAAAAAAAAAAGAAAAAAAGACTAGAACCGACTCAATGGAATACATATTGTTGGATTGTCCTACATCGTCCGTCTCTAACTCCTCTGGTTTATATATAAAGGTCCTCTCTCCCTCTCCTTAATACCCTGAGTTTTAAGAAGCTAATTTAGAGTTGAGCCTCTAATTTTAACATGGTATCAGAGTCAGGCCAGAAATCCAACCTTGAGTTAGAGGAGTCGGGGCCGCTCACCTGGTTTCCCTCTGCTAGGCAATGTAGTCCAAGGGGCGTGTTGGATTGTCTCACATCGCCCGTCTTCAGCTCTTCTGGTCTATATATAAGGACCCTCTCTCTCTCTCTCCTTTACACCTAGGTTTTAAGGAGTTAGTTTAGAGTTGGACCTCTAATTTCAACACATACAAATTGATTTTAAAATTTTTGATTATTTGATAAGAAACTTTTAATAGTATAATGATTCATATTTTTTTTAAAAACTCAAAAGAAAAAAAATAAGATCATAAGAGAATTGATTTTCTTAATAGAAGTAATTCTGATTTGAGTAGCGAATGGTGGGAGTCGTCTTGTATGAGACCCTTGAGGGATTGATTTTCTTATAGAATTGATTTGAGGTGTGACTTTAAGTTCCAACGTTCTTCATATTTAAGTGGACAATAAATTTCTCGTGACTATTCTTGTCGGCAAATGCAATATTTATGATTGATTAATGCTTTAGCATCATAGCACGGCCTTGGGGGGGTGCCATTTTCATGACTCTTTAATTAATTCTTATGTTTTAAATGAAGCTTGTCCACAATAGTCTTCTCCCATTCTTTTATTTCGGTTTCTTATATTATTAGATAAATTATATTAATCACTAATTTTTCTTAAAATTTTTGAAATTATATCGATTTTTTCTATTCTACTTGACAATTTACAGATATTTTTTTTCAGTAATTTTTTTCTAATTCAAAATAACAAAATTATTCATTTTATTTATTTATTTTTGTATTTTGACTAATTTTTTTATTATTTTATTTAAAAATAAATTTTAAGGTAAATAAATTATTTTTCTTTTATATAAAAATAAATTTAAAGTGTTTATTAATATTTATTTGAAAAATGAAGTCAATATATTTTAAAAAAATATGAATAGAATAATTTTGTCATTTTGAAGAAAAAATTAACTGAAAAAACACTTTTTAGAAGGAAAAAAAATATAAAATCAGTGCTACTTTGACCATGTAAAATCTGTGTGACATATCTTATTTCAGGACTCATTTGGGGCAACTTTTGAACCTCTTACCTTTTTTTTTTTTTTTTAACCGACATTTGTAGACTTTGTGAAAATTAACTTTAAACTAGTTGTTTTCAAATATCAAATAATCTCACAAAAGTGGGTTGGTACCTCTATATTAATTCCAAGCTCAAACTTCCAAACTCGTTGACCTAAAAGCTAATTTAGTTTTATTTCAAGGATTGTTGTCCTTGCTAGTTTTTCTGCTATAAATTGATTTGAAAATCTTTCAATCACTTCATCTCTTCCAATTTACAAATTGTTTTGTTTAAATGTTTCCACTTGATATTGATATTAAGTTTTCATAAATCTCATAATTGAGCACAAATTTAATTAATTGAAAACGTAATTCAGCAATTAAAATTGTAAATTAGATTGAATTAACATTTGATCATTTAGTTGAATTTTGTATTGAATTGATTTTTAAATTGAAATAGTTGATCAATTAGGTTATTGTTGATAGGTTTGTATCTTTGAACAATTCATATCTTTACATTGGTGGAAGGGCTTATATATTGGATTAATCACGTTGAGTAATTTTGTTGTTATAACATCGTTGTTGTAAACAAGATTTGAAATTAACAATCGAAAATTTTTTAATTCTAGAACCAATCTATTCAACCCTCCTTATAGATTTAATTCATACATAGGAACCTTAAGCAATATCCTAATGCTATCGATTGATAATAATATATGAACTAATTTTCTCCTCTCCCACCCAATCTCTCTCCCCTCTCACAAAAAAAAAATGTCTCTCTCCTCTCATCTCTAAGTAATACCGAGTTATTATATAGCTTAATATAATATTTATTATATAACTTAATATATATATATATATATATAATCTGATTTTCTTCTCTCCCACCCAATCTCTCACTCTCCTCTCCCATAAAAAAAAGTCTCTCTCTCTTTTCTCATCTCTCGGCAATGCCAATGTATTTTATATATAAACACATTGAGTGCTGAGATAGTTGCTTTCAGCTGCAACCCAACGTTATCACGGGACAAGCATAAATTCCTTTCCCTTCTCATTTCACCTTCTCTAAATAATTACTCCACTCCACCCCATGCAAATTATTATTAGGGGGATTCTGTGAACAATCTAAAAAAGTTAGTTGATAATTAAGATTAGATTCAAGTCTATTGTTTTTAATCTTAAAAGATTCTCAATTATCTTATGATTGGAATAGAATTCCATTTATATTCATTGTTTTTCTTCACATTAGCATAATATCGAATGAAAGTTTTTTCAAATCTAAAAATTTAATAACTTATAAATTATAAATTTATTTTTAATAAAATTTATATATTTAGACTCTAAAAGTAGAGATCTATCAAATAAGATTCTTATTGCATGTGAAATTTTGAAAAAGAAAATTTGTTACTTAGACAATGTAATTCCACTGTTTGTATTTTATTCTATAAAATTTCTCTGTCATGTGAATTATAAAGTAAAGAGGCATGAAAGGAACACTTGGGACATTTACCTTTAAAAGCTCATGGAAGAAGGATATAAGTAGTGAAATTTTACTATTTGTTAAAAACACATTGAAATTTCACTCCGTGCAATTTTCCTTCTCTATAAAAACTTGATCACAGAAGAACTAAAATGTATGGGGATTGTGAGATTTAATGAAGTCGATGGTCACCGTTGCAGGGCTTGAGGCACATCACACACTTTATTCGAGAGAAATCACACTGAGTAATTTGTATATGAGCTTATCTATGTACCATTTTTACATGACGTCTTATCTATTAGTACTTCTGCTTCATGGAACTGACCTATCCCAAAGAATCAATCTATGCAAGTGTATGAATGACACAAACAACTTTATCATCATCACATGTATTTTTCTTTCATTGAATGTTCTGATTCCACTGTCAACTAACCTTGAGCGGCTACAAGTAGTTAAAATAGCAATGAAGATTACACCATCAAGCTATAACCAAATTGTTCCTCTAGAAAGGCCGCATTCTTATCAGAACCGAGAGAGTACAAAGAGGCTTTGGCTTCTGACTACTTCGATCAGACATTAGGATGAGGGTAGCTGCTTATTGATTATGGAGGAAGTAGCGAGGTTCAAAGAACATTGTAGAGTTTATATTTCTTTTAAGGGCTACAAATCATATTAAAAAAATATATTAATAACATGTCATCGCATGTGTCCTTAGTCTAAAAAACGTTCAACTATATTTGAGACTTAAAATGTCAAACTGATTTGGATTAGACTTTATCTTAGATCCAGTTGCTATAAGGGAGCTACCAAGAACTATCCCTTATTATTATTATGAACTACAAAAAGTTAATTTCAATAAACTCTAATTACATACCCATTGAGAAATAATACTTGTTGTCTTCAAATTACGCTTTGCTTAGTTCAGCGGTTGGTAGACCTACAAAGTAAAACTATCCAATGATTAAGGGTAGTGTGGTAAATAATAAATGTTTCCTACCTTCTAGGGGCATTTCTGTAATATTAGCACTATTTCGCCCTTTAAAAGGTACTTTGGTAATTATAAAATATTCCTTTCCCATATAGGTTATTTTGGTCACTCATGGGCATATATATATAATTTCCATACCATTTTACTCAAATAGGGTTGATTTAGTAATTTTAACCTTTAAGGACAATTTTGATTTTTTATGCCTTAGTGGCATTTTTGTAATTATCTTGTCTGTAAATTCTCCACCGAATTAGGGGCAATATAGTAAATATAGGTGTGCACCCAAAACTTTTCAATTTTCATCAATTCTTTGTTCTAAGGGATTTGCCTAGATTTGTGTACCAAAAACTTGCCTATTTCCATTCCCTTCCTTGTCCAAAGTAATTTTCATTATAAGCTCCTTATTTTAAGAGATTTGCTTTCACTTGTGGACCATTTAACTTTCTTATCTAATTTGTTTGCTCATTAAGCATTAATCTTGGCCATTTATCCAAAAGATTCAATGTGTACCTTTGGATCAAACCCCCTTACTTTTTTTTCCTATAAATAAGACCATGACTACCATAATCAAGGACATAAAAATTAGTAGCCAGATGGTGCTACAATAATTCTCTGTATTCTTTCTCTATATTTCTTTCTTTCATATTTTTGAAGCTTTGTTCTACAGAAGTCAAGGTTTTACACAAGCTTTGTTCTATACAAGTTAAGGTTTTACACAAGCTTTGCTCTATACAAGCTTTATTCTAAACAAGCCAAAGTTCTATGCCGTTTAAGATGAAGTATTGTACAATCCATAGTTCAACATTAAGGAGTTCAAGCACAAGCATTATCTAATTTAACAAAAATAATCAGGTACGCTATCTAAAACCCTTCTCTTTTCTCTTTTTCCAATTTAATGCATCATATCATTCTTGATAGAATCAATTGAATTGGAGAACTACATTGCCTCTGATTTTGTTATCTAAACGGATATTGTAGACACCCCATTTTCTGATCCTTGATTAAGTAGTAAAAACTGATGATTATGCTAAGAAACCTACTTTAAGTAGGGACTCTTCCCAATTGAGTCTTATTCTTATTAGAACTCCTTCTCACAGAGTCTTATTCTCGTTAGGATTTTCCTATCTTAGTCCTAGTCCAAGTAGGACTCTTCTCGATAGAGTCCCACTCTTGTTAGGACTCTCATGTCAAAGTCCCAGTCTAAGTAGGATTCTTCCTGATAAAGTCCCACTCCCGTTAGGACTCTTTCTGATAGAGTGTCACTCTCATTAGGACGTTCTTGTCAAAGTCCTATTCTCCGTAAAACTCTTCCTGATAGAGTCCCACTCTTGTTAAGACTCTCTAAACAGAGTCCTAGTCCAAGTAGGACTCTTTCCGATAGAGTCTCACTCTCGTTAAGACTTTCTTGTTAGAGTCTTAATCTAAGTAAGATTCTTCCCGATAGAGTCCCACTCCTGTTAGGACTCTTCTTGATAAAGTCCCACTCTCGTTAAGACTTTCTTGTTAGAGTCTCAGTCCAAGTAGGATTCTTTCCTAATAAGTCTTACTCCCTTTATGACTCTTCTTGATAGAGTCTCACTCTCATTAGGACTTTTCTGTCAAAGTCTTAGTCCAAGTAGGACTCTTCCCAATAGAGTCTCACTCCCATTAAGACTCTCCCGCCATCATCCTAGTCTAAGTAAGACTCTTTCCCATAGAGTCTCACTCCCGTTAGGACTATCCTACCTATCGGAGGGCGTTTCGGATAATTTTGGCACCTTTTTGCCCACTAAGGGCATTATAGTAATTTTGGCACAATCCTACCCTCAATAAAACTTCCTAGTTACATGAGGGGCATTTTTGTAATCTCTATATCATTTTACCCACATGGGGTAATTTGGTCTTTTCACATATCTTGTAGCAATCTAGAGGTTCTCCATCGACTTAGGAGCGATTTGGTAATCTTGAGTAATAGTAGTCTATTTAGGCTTAATTAGGACTTTCCACTTTTAGAATTTCCATAAATCTGGTTGCTTCATATTTCCTCAAATAGAAATACATTGAACCTAGACATTTTCATTTTAGAGTTTATTTTTCATTTAAATTCTATTTCTCTTTTATCTTATTGGCTCTTGCATGTAAACACCAATTCTATTGGTTCATGCATTGTCATAATCATTTATTAATTCATTTAGTTAGGATAATCAATCTTATTTAATTTTTTTTATTTATTTATTAGATAATTATTACTCAAGATATGATTTTAGCCCTCTGTTTTAAGGTTTTATCTTAGACCTTTGGATCAAAGCTCTATATTTTCCTATAAATAGAGCCCCCAGGCCATCAGTTTAAGGGACACGAACGAAAGACGATTTTCATAGCCTTACGTATTTAGTTTAATTGTAGAGTTCTCTTTACAAGAACTCTTCCTCTCCCGAAGCCGAAGTAACAACCTCCTTTCACGAAGCAAGCCAAAGCGACGCTTTCCGAACCGAAGAACAAGCCGGAGATCTACCCGATTAAAGTCTCCGATTCAGACTTTCCTAGCCAAAGTGTTGCACGACTGAATAAGGTACGCTCTCAAACCCTTAACAATTTCTTTTTTCTTTAGATCGGTTGATCTCATCTCTTTTATCACTCTTGATAAAAGAGGGTAAACAAGAGAACTACATGACTCTAATTCCATTTTCTGAATGGATACGTAAGAAGTTTTGGGGCCGAGTCAGATCTTCTTTCTGTCTTTTCTATTTTATTTTATTTATTCATGTCAGATTCTTTATTATTTATTTCTTCCAAACTTGCATATCTCTTTTTCAATTTTCTTATAACAAAATAGCCTTGCAAGTGAATATTAGAGGCCGATCCATTCGAATCGAGCGGGGTGGGTGCCAACACCTTCCCACTCCGTACTTTAGCCCCCCGAGCCCGTTTATCTGGTGTTTCTATTTTTTAGTGCATTATCTTTATTTTGATCCATGTCAAGGGATCCTTTAGTATGTATTGAGGAATCAAGGCAATGTAAATTATTTTTCATTTCTTTCGATTTTTTTTTCCTGTATATGTACTACTTAATCTGTAACGGATTTTGCTTGTTTCTTGCCCAAAAACAAGCTGGCAACTCCTCAATCTTAATCTCCCATAAGAGGCATTCCTTCCCACCTTTAAGTAAAGGAGACAGCTGGGATCCTTCTAAATCCATAAAAAGGATGACATACATCCCTTTTTCTGGTGCTGGCTCACGTGCCTCTACTTTTATTTCAAAAAAAAAAATCAAAAAATTGCAAAATTCAGACTTCAAAATTAAAAAAAAAATGCATACTTCATTTTCTAAGAAATGATCTTCTTTTCCATTTAGATTGGATATTTTCCTACTCAAAGTTTTGAAATCAAAAAACTCTTTAGACTATTGCCGTGGATTCAAACTCCTCTGCACTTATTTGGTGATAAAAAAAATTCATGGAGGTTTCCTACTCTATTGCCGCTCTTGTTCCTTTAATTGAGCCCGAAAATCATGGCATCAAAATCAAGCCAATCACTGCACCTTGTCACTGTGGATCAGGATCAATTACTTCAGATTTTGGCCGAAATCAGAAAAGACATGGCGGGTCATAGGGATGAAACACAAAGGCTTTCCTAGATAATTTAAGAACTATTAGAACAAAGATTACCACCACCTCTACCACTCCAAACAGGGCCTAACAATGCTCCCAATAAACAACCACCTATACCTCATCAAGATCATCTCCCATAGAATCAGTAGGCCCAAGATGCAGCCACACATGATTAGTTTAATCGAGCCGAACAAAATGGGCCCCAAAATGAAGTCAAAACTTAAGAGAAGCCCAATACCAATGAAGAGGCTATTCTCAAAAGGCTTGAAAAGATGAAAGCCTTAATATGCAAATCGAACCATGGAGATGACATGATTGATATCCACAAACTCTTCCTATATTTAAAGGTCTATTTGTCCTACAAGTTCAAAATGCCAGAATTAGACAAATTCAATTGGACCACATGCCCAAAGACCCATCTCAAACTCTATGTTCGGGCCATGCAACCAATTAGGGCTATAATTGAAATGATGGCTCAAATGTCCCATTCCAAGTAGGACTATTCCCAATAGAGTCCCACTCCCGTTAAGACTCTTTCGCCAAAGTCCTAGTCTAAGTAAGACTCTTTCCGATAGAGTCTCACTCTTGTTAGGATTCTCCTGCTAGAGTCCCAGTCCAAGTAGGACACTTCTTGACAAAGTCCCACTCCCGTTAGGACTCTTCTGCCCATCAGAGGGCATTTCGATAATTTTGGCACCTTTTTGCCCACTAAGGGCATTTTGGCACAATCCTACCCTTAGTTGGACTTCCTAGTTACTTAGGGGTATTTTTTTAATTTCTATATCATTTTACCCACATGGGGGTAATTTGGTAATTTTAACCCTTTGGGGACAAATTGGGAATTATTTGGTCTTTTCACATGTCTTCTGGCAATCTGGTTGCTTGATATTTCCTTAAATATAGATACATTGAATCTAGACATTTTCATTTTAGAGTTTATTTTTCATTTAAATTATATTTCTCTTTTATCTTATTGGCTCTTGCATGTAGACACCAATTCAATTGGTTCATGCATTGTTATAATTATTTATTAATTCATTTAGTTAGGATAATCATTCTTATTTAATTTTTTATTTATTTAATTAGATAATTATCACTCAAGACATGATCCTAGCCCTGCATTTTAAGGTTTTATGTTAGACCCTTAGATCAAATCTCTATGTTTCCCTATAAATAGAGCTCCCAAGCAATCAATTTAAGGGACACGAACGAAAGACGATTTCTATAGCCTTACACTTTTAGTTTAATTCTAGAGTTCTCTCTATAAGAACTCTCCCTTTCCCGAGGTCGAAGCCCTACCTGAAGTGACAAGCCTCCCTTCACGAAGCAAGCCAAAGAGACACTTTCTGAACCAAAGAAAAAGCCAGAGATCTGCCTGATTAAAGTCTCCAATTCAGACTTTTTTAGCCGAAGTACTGCATGACTATCACGACTGAATAAGGTACGCTCTCAAACCCTTAACGGTTTCTTTTTTATTTAGATCCGGTTGATCTCATTCTCTTTTATCACTCTTGATAAAAGAAGGTAAATTGGAAAACTACGTGACTTTAATTCCGTTTTCTGAACCGATACGTAGGAAGCCTTTGCGCCTGAATCAGATCTTCTTTCTGTCTTTTCTGTTTTATTTATTTATCTATGTTAGATTATTTATTATTTACTTCTTCCAAACTCACATTTCTCTTTTTTAGTTTTTTCTCATAACAAAATAGCCTTGCAAATGAATATTCAAGGCCGATCCATTTGGATCGGACGGGGTGGGTGGGTGCCTAACACCTTCTTACTCTATACTTTAGCCCCTAAGCTCGTTTAGTTTGGTGTTTCTATTTTTTAGTGCCTTATCTTTATTTTGATCCATGTCAAGGCATCCTTTAGTATGTATTTAGGAATCAAGAAAATATAAATTATTCTTCATTCCTTTCAATTTTTTTTCCTTTATATGTACTGCTCAATCTATAATGGGTTTGCTTGTTTCTTGCCCAAAAACAAGCTGGCGACTCTTCAATCTTAATCTCCCATAAGATGCATTCCTTCCCACCTTTAGGGAAAGGAGATAGTCGGGATCTCTCTAAATCCATAAAAAGGATGACATACATCCATTTTTTTTTCTGGAGTGTTGGTGCCCATAGATACATAGGATGCCTCATGGGATCGAGTCTATTCTTTCCCTTCATCTTATTTACTTTATGTATTTTTTATTATTTCATTCTTGTTATCATAATCTCTCTCTACTCTATTCTTTTGATTTATTTACTTCATGTATTTTGCTTGCTTTATTCGTTCATATAATTTTTATTATTATCTTTTCTACTATTTTCTTTTTATTTATGTCATGTAATATATGCCTTGTGGATGAATACTTGAGACCAGTCCTTCGGACTGGGCGGGATGGGTGCCTAACCCCTTCTCATCTTGTACCATAGTTCCCAGATTCAGAATTTTCTTGTTTATTGTAAACTAGTTTGCTTTGCTTTATTTTGTCCCATGTCAAGGGGTTGAAAATGTAAATAAGACTAGAGTACTTGTAATTTTTAGTTTTCTTTGCTATTCTATTTACATATATTCTTCATGAGTTATATCAGGTTTGCTTGTTTTCTACATAAAATAAGCTAGCAACTCCTTTGTATATTTATGTACACCTCAATCCGAAAAGAAGGCAGTTCCTCTCCCACCTCGAGGGAGTGGACTAAAGTCGGATTATTTGTCTTTTTTTGGTGCCTGCACTCACATGTTTTTTTTCTTTTAGTCGGGAGGGTACATTTAAACCTGATTGTATCCATAATATACCTCCATGAACCTCAAGAGCTCATGCCCAACAGTTGCATCCACAAGCTAGTCAATACAAGGTAAAGGGAAGCTGTCTTTTAGACAAGATTTATTAAGGTTTATATAGTCCACACAAACTCTCCATTTATCTCATTTTTCTTAGTCAACGTTGTGTTGGCTAACAAGTCAAGGTTGTACACTTTCTTAATTATTTTGGCCTTAAGAAGTCTTTACACATTGTCATTTATAATTATGTGGCATTCAAGGGCAAATGACCTCCTATTTTTCTAGACTAGAGGGTAGTTTGGATTAACCATGAGCTAATGTGATATGATTCCCGAATCTATCCCTTCCATGTCATGCATCTTTGAGGCAAAAAAAATGATGTGTTATTTTTCAAGAAAATCAGCAAAGCATTCCTCCATTCTGGACCTGGAGCTGTTCTGAGCTGCAATACTTTTTATGATTCGTAGGGGTGTATTTAGACTTTCTAAATGTCTTCTCAAGCCTGAACTGAGCTCTCTCCCAGCCTCTAGGATTAAGTGATTCATTACTTTGTTCTGGAATATTTTCTTCATCTGAGTTTTTGTGTAGAATGTTGTTGTTTTGCTGCTTTGATAATTGCCATTTCGGAGTTGGCCCTTTCAATTGGAATTTCTGTGATACTGATTGACAATCCTTTATTGTAACCACTCTATCCCCCATCACGTATTTTAAACACTGGTGGAGGATTAAGGTTATGACCTACATATCATCAATCTAAGGCCTACCATAATAATGTTATATGGGGACCTAGCCTCTACTATGATAAATTTAGGTATCATAATTTTCTAGTCCTCCCCTTGTCCTATAGTGATTGGAAGCTTGATTACATGAATTGGGGCACTGAGCTCCTTACTAAATCCAGCCATGAGAGTAAGAGTGGGTGATATTTGTCCTACATCGATCATTAGATGCTTGGATGGTTTATTGAAAATGATATTTGTATTACTTCCAGTATTAACTAAAACCATTCTCACCTCAAAGTCAAATACTTTTAGTGAGATAACCAAAAAATCATTATGAGGGTAATGCCCCCTACATGTCATGGTTAGAAAATGAGAGTTTAAGTACTAGTTTCTATCCCTTTTCAATCGTTTAAATGAGAAGGAGATGAGGTTTTGACCTGGCCTCACAGATATACCTCTTTTGAGCTCTATTTGACCATCTCGTTGTGAAGCTATCAAATGAAGGACATATATGATATGTTGAGCTGGCTCTTTAGATCTTTGATTATCTATATTTCAGGGTTGGTAGGCCAATTATTGAGGCGGTGGTCATTCTCTCCGATCTTCAGGCCTGTTCCCCTGTTGTACATATTCTCGTAGCCTTCTTATTTAATCAGGTTCTCGATTTCTTACTTGAGGATCCCATATAGGGCTGTAAACGGATCAGATTCAGACCGGTTCAGATCCGATCCGAATCCAATCCGTTTAATAAGAAATCTGATTCGATCCGATCCGTTAATCCGATGGATCAGGAGAATGTTAATTTGTATCTGAATCCGTTAATAACTGAATAGCTAATCCGTTAATCCGGTCTGATCCGTTTAAAATTAGAATATATATATATATATATATATAAACAGATTGAATCGGATTGTAAACGGATCGGATTAGCCTATATCATATCCGATCCGTTTATATCTGGGATAATCGAATTCGATTATCGAATTGGATCGGATCACGGATCACTATTTCTAAAACTATATTCGGACTTAACGGATCGGATCTCAAATCGATCGGAGATCCGATCCATTGACAGTTCTAATCCCGTAGTCATCAATTGTATGCAATACTTGTTTCGTTCCCTGTTCTCTGGATCCTCTTTCACCCGATCTAGCTACCTGAGGTTGTCTCTAGACTGGATCTGATGTAGGATGTGCCTTAGGGGTGTATTCAGAGGTATATAGAGGTCTGAACTTTTCGAGGTCGAGCCTGCTTGATCTTTCTGATCTAGCTTCTCTGTGCTCCTTCTTTGTTTTTTTTTTTTTTTTCCATATTTTTAAAACTTTTTTTGAACTTACTCTTCCTTTGACACTTGGTCCTTAAACTCCTTTTGAGAGTTTTGTTTACATCCTCTAAGGTTATGCATTTTTTAGCCTTAATTAGTAGGTTAGACATGCTTCTTGGTGGGCTCTTAGTGAGGGAATATTTGCATCTTCCGGGCTAGAAGGCCGAAAGTAAGCACTGCTATGTCGAACCTCTCCTCATTTCCCTCTATGGAAGTACGTTCAGCATTGAATCGGCTAATGTAGTCCTTTAGAGTTTCTCCCTTTGCCTATTTCATGGTTAGGAGGAATCATCCATTTCCTCATTCTTCTACTAGTAATAAACCTACTCAAATATAAGAAGGAAGTTATTTAGTTTGGAGGTAGGTGTTGGAACTAATCTAATGTTGGGCCCTTTAAACTAGTGACAAATGATTGACACATTAAAGCATTTGTTCCCCATTAGAGGACCATCATATGATGAAAGTGGGAGAGATGGTCAACTAGATCAATCTTCCTATCAAACAGTTCAAACTTTCAAAGGATCTACTTCGGTCATTCTTTCGCAATGATCTTGGTAGTAAAGGGAGTTTTTGGCATCTCGAATAAGGCATAAAGATGCTGGTCATCGAGATTTTGAGGAACACTTGCTCTCTGTTCTAACCTCGTGGATTCTTGAGACACTACTTCTAGTTCCGTCTCTCAAAGTGATCTGGATTAATTTTGAGATTGTGAAGGACATTATGAGGGATCCCATTGAATCCGTTGCGCTCGAGGCTAAGCTTCAAGTGCCATATTGTCTCTAACTTGTGGCGGCAGTGTTGGTACTAGTGTCGGTGGTGCTGGTAATGGTGTTGGTCGTGGTTGACGAAGTTGGACCAACTGTGCCATAATTTGTGCTAGAGTCTCTACTTGCCGGGTAAGAGCATCTATCCTTTGATCTCATGGGTCTTCTCTTTGCTTACGCCGGTTAGGGCATCTGATAAGAGATTGAGATTGTTGGCAGATTGTCGGTTGGAGCTTTGGTGCCATATTTTCTAAGTGAAATTTGGTAGAGAAAATAGGTGGCAAGAATGAAAGAATTCTTCGTTCCTACATATGGCGGCAAACTGTTGTCATCAAATTTTGCTTCGCTTCAGTTAGCGGTTGGTAGACATGCAAAATAAAAGGTTAGGGATCACTAGAGGAGGTCTAGTGATGAACTCTCCGATGATTAAGTTAGGCAACGACTGAGGAAATATGTGTGTATTCTAAAATAATAATTCATACATTGATGAGTGAATCTTGCACGCTTTTTTTTATAAGGACATGCTCTCTATTCTAGTAAGATTTAGTGCGCAATTTCCAAAATTGCAAGATCTTCAGAATGGAGATATATTTGGGATTTGATTTGATTTTGATAGAATTCAAATAAAACTTCAGACCTTCATCTCTTATCATGAAGACCTTATCCTGAGTTTGGAAGTTCAGACCCTTTAACCTGCTTATCAGATCAGTTCATGATATTCACATTTTCCAATCTAGTGGTGTTAGTTATTTTAGCGTATATCAATACTAATTAACATTTTTTTCTCTCTAAAGCTATTGTTTTTTCTACAAATCTAGTGGTGCCCCTGGTTTGCTTTTTGGGATAACTAGATGTTAAACAAAATGTGTAGAATTTTCTTTAAAAGATGATAATACATCATAATTATCATGACTTAGTTTAAACTTCTTATTGTCATGAACAAACTTTTAAATAGTAGCATGAAAAAAGAGCACCCTCCACCGAACAATGAATGGGCTTTATTGGTTAGTAATTAATTACATAATTGCCAAGTCTATTACTATAACTGTTACATAAATTAATAAAGCATAATTTGAATAATAAATAAAAGAAGAAGAAGAAGAAAAGATAAAAGCTGATGAATGGTTAAAATAAATGTACTTACCTAATATGAAATAGACTAAAATACCCCCAACATACATTTTAAGAAAGAAAAGGAAAAGACTAAAATGTCTATAAAAAAAATTCTTCAATCCCAAAAAAAATCATAAGATTAACTTGAAAATATATTTGATTTTCTTTTTAAAATAAAATTCAAGTTATTTAATTTTATTAGAAATCTTCTGGCTAAGTATATTTTTAGTGTGTTTTTATTTGTGTTATGTGATTTATTTGTTTAGTTTTATTAGAAGTGACTACCCAATTAAAAGGACTTTATTGGCATAAGAACTTAATAATTTCTTGTAATATATCTATTTTGGTTGATATACCACTATGTGACACATCAACCACTGCACGACACGTGTAAGTACGGATCGGCTCAGGCTCAGTCATTCAGATCATGCTCGGTCATACGACCTGGGCTCGGTCATTCAGTTCATGATCGGCCACATGACTTATGTTCGGTCAATCAAAGGCGTAGCCCAAATAAACCGATCTCACAGTATCAGAGCAAGGTAGCTCTCCTACAAAGCTAAATATATACAGATGCAAACTTGCAGTACAGTAAGTCAATAATCAGATCCTATCACTGCCTCAACAAGCTCCGAGCAAGGAATAAGGAAGTTGTTTCCAACAAGGGAACTGCCACATTAAGTTTCCATATTCAACAAGGTAACTTATATCTCCGAAGATCTAATCCCTATATTCATGGTTCCAAATCCTAATCAACTTGGGAGAACAACCACCTATAAATTCAACCCTTAAGGTACGCTTTAGGATCATGCTCATTATTTTGGCTTTCATTACGAGTCTTTCAATTCAGTTTATTGACTTAAGCCTCGGAGCGGCTACCGCCGGAGCCAACCCGGTGGTCCTCTGATCTTCTGTTTCGAGTGTTTCGCAGGGAGCCGAGCTTGGATCTCACGTGGGCCAAAAAGTGCAGCATCAGTTTGGCGCCGTCTGTGGGAAAGACAATCACCAAGTGCTCTACTCAATCTAAGCTCATCGTCCGTTTATCAGAAGGATCATGGCTCCCAACTTGCGACCCAAGAAGAATACTCAAAACCCTCATCCTCAACCAACTGCCGGACGAGGAAGAGGGCGAGTGAATAATCCTGTACAACAAGAACTGCTCGAAACTAGGCGGTAGAACCAATTGCTACGAGAACAGCTTTTGACTATGTCCAGGACCCTGGCAATGTTCACCTAGAACCATGAAACCAATCCTCAAAATCCACCCGCTGTCGCAAACACTCAGGAGGAGCAGCCTCCTGCGGCTGCCGGTATTCATGGAGATCCCCAGCCGTCGATGGCAGCCGGCCGAGGAGTTCCCGCCTTTGTCCCGGAGGTCCATTATCGAAGCACTACCCGACTTCCCATCCCTGGGGCCTCGGGAGTAAACCACGTTCCACAAGGGTCACCTCCTCGAGTGGTTCCTGTACCACCAGTGCCAGAGAATCAAAACAACCCCCCAGTAATGGGCCAAGATCAGCCTACCCATGTAGGCCCTGAGGTCATGAGACCTGCCTCACAGCAGCCCGTCCTGCCAAGGGGGGCAGTAAGAGCCGAAGAAGTTGCTGAATCAATGGACCGTACTGCCGTCATAAGAGGTGCCCAGTATCCGGAATAAGACGAGCTGGCCAGACTGCTCGGGAGGTCGGCCACCCCGTTTACCAATGCTATCATGGCTGAGGAAAGACCCAAGAAATTGATCGTCCCTAAGTTCACCCCTTATGATGGGACTGGGGACCCGGGGGACCACCTCTCTCACTATCAGCACACCATGGCTTTGCACGGTACTTCTGATGCCTTTCTATGCCGAACGTTCGTGACCAGCCTCAATGGTACCGCCCTGAAGTGGTTCCACCACCTCCCGCCGAACTCAGTATCTAGCTTCTATGAGCTCGGCAGAAGGTTCTTGGACAGATTCATGACTAGCAGGAGGCTAAGAAAGGGTCCGGAATTCCTTTTGAACGTAAAGCAAACAAGGGAAGAATCACTCAGGGGGTATATTGCACGTTTCAACGCCGAGCTCACCGAGGTTACAGACTGCAGCCCTGGTTTCCTAGTGGCTGCTCTAGCCGCTGGTCTTGCACAAGGAGGCTTTAGAGACTCCTTGACCAAAAATCCCCCTGCGGATATGGCGGCACTCATGGACCGTGCAAGGAAGTACATTAACTTGGAAGAGGCTAGGGACACCTCTAGAAAGGTCAAAGAGCAAGCTCAGAAGAAAGATAGCCAAAGGAAGGACGACCAAAAGAAGGACACCAGCTCGGCCAGGAAAAGAGTTAGGAGCCCAGAAAAAAAGGGGGGCCCCCAGAACCTCCTACAACTCTGGGCTGAGGGAATTCAACCACTTTACTCCTCTAAACGCCTCTCTGTACAACATATTGAAGCAAGTAAGATCTCGAGAAAATCTGAGATGGCCAGAGCCTTTGAAAGGAAACCCCAGCTATCGAGATCAGACCAAATATTGTGATTTTCACAAGGACCGAGGGCACACGACCAATACCTGCAAAGCTCTCAAGCATGAGATTGAGCAGCTAATAAGGAGAGGACGACTGCAAGAGTTCGTCAAGCAGGACGGAGGACAGAACCCCCGTGACGAACGACCCCAGCAGAGAAAGGCCGACCAGAGGCAAGAACAGAAAGAGGGCAGGAACGAGCCCCCACGACAGAACAATCAGGTGATCTTCGTTCTACACGCAGATTCCCCTGCAACAGGCACCTCTAACAGGTCAAGGAAACGATATGCTCGGGAGGCCAGGTCTGCTCCCAACGTCATGCAGGTCGCTAACTTGGAGAAAAGGTTAAAACCCGTACCAGAAATCCAATTTACGGATCATGACCTTATAGGAGTTCATTATCCTCACAGCGACGCCCTGGTTATCTCCCTTAAGATCGCCAACTTCGAGATCCGAAGAGTCCTCGTTGACACTGGGTGCTCAACCAATGTACTGTTCTACGATCCTTTCAAGCATATGAAACTCGACCCCAATGACACTAAACCCACAAGTATAGTCATGACAGGGTTCGACGGAAACACCAACACTCCTCTAGGAAAGATCGATCTGGCCACAACTACAGGTGAAGGGGACGGGCAAAAGACCATGATAGCTGAGTACATGGTCGTAAAAGCCAAATCTCCCTACAACGTTATAATTGGAAGGCCCTGGCTACATGAGATGGGAGCAGTCACCTCGACTCTCCACCAATGCTTGAAATACGTTCACAATCAGACAGTCTATTCCATCAGAGGATGCCAACCGACCTCCCGAGAATGCCATGCCCTTGCACTCAAGGCTAAGGCCCCTAAATAGCAATTACTGCACACCCGTGAGTGCAAGGATGCAATCTACCCTTGCTATCACGAGGCAGAAGACTGCCCCTCCAGGATTGACGAGCCATTAAGCCCCAGAGGAAGGGATAGCAGAGCCAAACCTATAGGGGAGCCTATTAAAGTCATGGTCAGCTCGGAGGATCAAGGACGTTTCCTACAGATAGGTCCCGACCTGACATATGCCGAGCAGGATGAGCTGGTTGAGTTTTTGAAGAAAAACCTCTTCGTATTCGCCTAGGAGACAAGGGACATGGAAGGGATAGATCCCGACCTGATTACACACAGACTAATGGTGGATCCGGATCATCCACCAGTGAGACAAAAGAGAAGGCCACTCGCTCCAGAGCGGCATCAGGTCATCAACGACGAAGTTCAAAGGTTGCTCGACGCCAACATGATACGAGAGGTATTTTATCCTGATTGGTTGGCCAACACTGTTCTGGTCAAGAAGAAGAACGGCAAATGGAGAGTCTATGTTGACTACACGGATCTCAACAAAGCATGCCCGAAGGATAGCTTCCCTCTTCCACGAATAGATCAATTAGTTGATGCAACTGCAGGGCACGAGCTCATGAGCTTCATGGATGCTTATTCTGGGTACAACCAAATACAGATGCATCCCCCCGACCAGGAGAAGACTTCATTCATCACCGAACGAGGTCTCTATTGTTATAGAGTGATGCCGTTCGGACTGAAGAATGCTGGAGCTACCTACCAACATCTTGTTAATAAGATGTTCAGCTCCCTAATCGGCAACACTATGGAAGTTTACATCGACGACATGCTGGTCAAGAGCCTAAGGAAGAGCAGTCATCTCCAGCACCTAGCACAAACCTTTGATATTCTCAGACAATATAAGATGAAGCTCAATCCCTCAAAGTGCACCTTTGGTGTAACAAAAGGGAAATTCCTTGGGTACATAGTCTCTCAAAGAGGTATAGAAGCAGACTCGACTCAGATCGGGGCTCTGATCAGACTGAAATCTCCAAAGACCCGGAAAGACATTCAAGCTCTGAACGGCAGGATAGCAGCTCTCAGCAGATTTATTTCAAAATCCACAGATCGGTGTATACCATTCTTCAAGGCTCTAAAAGGTAACAAATCTTTGCAATGGACTGACGAGTGTGAAAAATCCTTTCAGGAACTCAAAAGGTACTTGGCTTCGCCCGAGCTCTTATCAAAGCCGATCCAAGGAGAAAGGTTGCTTCTCTACCTTGCAGTCTCTGAGAACGTTGTCAGTTCAGTACTAGTCAGGCAAGACAGGAGCGTGCAGAGGCCCATCTTCTATGTCAGCAAGGCATTACTGGACACAGAAAAGAGGTACCCCGAGATCGAAAAACTAGCCCTTGCACTCATAGTATCTGCACAGAAGCTGAGACCTTACTTCCAAGCACATCCCATAGAGATTCCAACTGCTTACCCACTGAAAACAATCCTGAGAAAACCAGAAGTATCAGGACGGTTGGTCAAATGGTCGGTGGAACTAGGAGAGTTCGATCTGTCCTACGTTCCACGAGTCTCAATTAAAGGGCAAGCCTTGGCAGACTTCGTCGCAGAATTCACTCCTGCACTACTAAGCAAAACGCAACTCTCCGACGATATGGGAACTTGGAAGTTGTATACTGATGGATCATCTACCGACCGAGGTGCTGGAGCCGGGTTAGTACTACACTCTCCTGATGGGCTTACGACCGAAAGAGCAATTAGCTTGGGGTTCAAAGCCTCCAACAACGAAGCAGAGTATGAGGCCCTTATCTTAGGGATGAAGCTAGCTCAGGAGTGCGAAGTGCAGAACCTCGAGGTATTTTCTGACTCCCAACTAGTTGTTAGCCAAGTTCAAGGAGAATACGCTGTCAAGGATGAGAGAATGCTTCGATATTCGGAGTTAGTCAATTCATTGAAACATTCCTTCCGAACATTCTCAATCCAAAAAATAGAAAGAGGTCAAAACAGCAGAGCCGATGCCTTAGCAAACATGGCATCTCACATGAAAACGGGGGTGGAGTCAACGATAAAATTCTCTCACCAGCCGAGGAGATCCAGGTCGCCCAAGTCACAGAACAGCCTCAGAACTGGATGACTCCTATACTCCAGTACCTGGAAGAAGGACTCCTCCTAGAAGGCAGAAATAAGGCAAAAAGAATCCGCATCAGAGCAGCTCGGTATCTTGTCCTTAACGGAAAGCTCTACCGAAGATCTTACACTCAGCCATTGTTAAAATGCCTAGCACCTGAAGAGTCTCAATACGTCTTGGCAGAAATCCACGAAGGAATTTGTGGAAATCATAATGGAGGGAGAACCATAGCCCACCGAGCTCTAACTCAAGGCTACTACTGGCCTGGAATGCTGAAGGAAGCAAATGAATACACTCGAAAGTGTGACAAGTGCCAGAGGTTCGCCCCTTATCAGCACCAGCCACGATATGAGCTCATCCCCGTCACTAACCCATGGCCCTTTGCACAGTGGGGAATGGACATCATAGGACCATTGCCTAAAGCCAAACCGAACAGGAGATACCTATTAGTGGCCATTGACTACTTCTCAAAATGGGCCGAAGTAGAGCCATTGACTCACATCACTGAAAAGGAGGTCCAGAGCTTTACTTGGAGAAATATAGTTTGCAGGTTCGGCATACCTCACGTGATCGTCTCAGATAATGACACACAGTTTACTGGGAAAATATTCAAGAAATTCTGCCAAGATCTAAACATCAACCAGCACTTTTCCTCCCCTGGTCATCCTCAGGCAAACGGGCAGGCTGAGGTCACTAACCGGACGATCCTGGACGCTCTCAAGAAAAGATTAGAGGCAGCTAAAGGGAAATGGGTTGAGGAACTCCCTGGGGCACTCTGGGCCTACCGAACAACCAGGAGAACTCCAACATCAGAAACTCCCTTCTCACTCGCCTACGGAACTGAGGCAGTAATCCCTGTTGAGATCGGCATGCCTACCCTAAGGACTGAGGCTTTCAACGAAGAGACCAATGACCAACAACTAGCAGAAAATTTGGATTTGATCGAGGAAAAGAGAGAGCAGGCCGTAATCAGAATGGAAGCATATCAGCGTAGGATGGTTAACCGCTCAAAAATTGGCCTCAAGCCTGCCAGCTTCCAAGTTGGGGACCTCATCCTAAGAAGGGTTTTCCAGAACACCAAGGATCCCACCATGGGGAAGTTATCACCAAACTGGGAGGGCCCCTACAAAATTACCAAGACAGTAAGACCGACCACTTATTGGTTGGAAAGCATGGATGGGAAACCTGTCCCCAGACCATGGAATATGGAGCACTTAAGAAAGTATTATCAATAAAATATTTTCTTTTTCCAAATATATTCCGTAAAATATTACAATGTACAGACTTAAGGTCTGGTCCATCTAAATGCACAGGCTCAGGCCTGGTCCATCTCAAATGTATAGACCTCTAGGTCTGGTCCATCTCAATGCACAGACTCAGGTCTGGTCCGTCTCAATGTACAGACTGAAGGTCTGGTCCATCTCAAATGTACAGGCTTAGGTCTGGTCCATCTCAATGCACAGATTCAGGTCTGGTCTGTCTCAATGTACAGACTTAAGGTCTAGTCCATCTCAAATGTACAGGCTCAAGTCTGGTCCATCTCAATGCACAGACTCAGGTCTGGTCCGTCTCAATGTACAGACTTAAGGTCTGGTCCATCTCAAATGTACAGACCTCTAGGTCTGGTCCATCTCAATGCAGAGACTCAGGTCTGGTCCGTCTCAATGTACAGACTGAAGGTCTGGTCCATCTCAAATGTACAGGCTTAGGTCTGGTCCATCTCAATGCACAGATTCAGGTCTGGTCCGTCTCAATGTACAGACTTAAGGTCTGGTCCATCTCAAATGTACAGACCTCTAGGTCTGGTCCATCTCAATGCACAGACTCAGGTCTGGTCTGTAACACCCCGACTTTGCGTAATTAATAATTAGTTATTAATTATTAATTAATACCGACTTACAGAATGATTTAGGGAATTAATCATAATCCCGACGGTCGCCATAGACCGATTAAATAAAAAAAAAATGTCTGGAAGGAAGGGTACCTTACCCGAACCCAAATTGCTGGTCAAATCGGTAAAATAATGCCGTTTTAACACTAACGGAACCCGAATTAGTTAACCCCAAAAATCCTGAATGTTTAAAAAATGACACGGAACCTCTGACACTGAAGATAACTGAAATATGAAACTCCCGGAACAAACCGTGTCGAAAAAGGAGTTACGGAATGAAAGTTATGAAGGAAATACTGAAACTGAATTTCTGCGCAACCAAACGTGGCCTTAACCGAAAATATGGGAAAAATGGCCAAATGGGAGGCCAGGGGAATTGAACCCTTGACCTTTGAGTGAAAGGAAACCCCATCCAAAAAATTACCAACTAGGCTAGTGGAGTCTTTCTGTACCAACGCACAATGAAATGTATATACATACAAATCTGAATAGGCCACCTCCCAAGTGACCAATGAACAAGCATGCAACACATCAGCATGCATCACCCTATGCCCCCTAGGCTATCATGCCTACACATCACATGATGACCTCTCCTCCAACCAAAATACATGCAAATTAATCATGAGGTTGAGAGGTGTATTGAACAAGGAAAATCTGATTTTATTTTCATATCTCCATATAGGCATTGGAGGGAAAAGAACAGACCTGTAAAAGAAATCCTGTAAACTGATATCTCTAGAGAGAGAACCTTAGAGTGAGTGCATGTTGGTTTGGCCATTTGAGGGAGCAAAGGAAGGGAGCTAAGGTCTGGAAGTGCACAAGAAGGGAGATGACTGTATTTTGAAAGGCCAAGGGAACTGGACTACACCTGTGGGTGCCTGAACCAAGCCATGAGGAAGGCCACTGCTTGAGAGGTAAATACCTCAAAACTGCTAAATTGCTAAATTTTTCTATTTGGGTTATTGGTATTTCTCTGATGATTTTTAAATCATATGGACTGCGTAAATCAGTTACTGTGAGACCTTAGCATTATTATGAATCAATTGGGAGGGTCGACTAGGGCTGAAACCCAAGAAACTATAACAAAACCGCCATTAACGACCTTGAGTAGCAGGTCTGAAATGACCTCAACCGAACTGATTTCCAATGGTCTAGAACTAATCTAGACACGAAGAGGGTTTAAAATATCGCCTTCCGCGACCCTAAAACGCTGATTTAAACCCCCAAACCGTGAGATGCAGGTCTCGGGTTTGAAACCCAGACCTTGTAATCGACTCCTGCACTGAATGTTCGTAATGAGGACCTCAAGCCCATGATACAAGGATCATTTGGAGACAAACCGCATCAGTTTTGGTGGAGAAACGAGGGTTTAATAGCCAAATTATTGTTTCGGCTATTCCTCCATATATCAAGCTATTGGGCTTGATTCGAACGGTGAAATCGATGCCAAAGAGTTGGCATGACCATCAGGAACCATTTGGGGCCAAATCAGATTGAAAACAGCCCTTGAAACATCACGAAATAGAAGAAGAAAAATCTGCAGAATTAGGGCAACACTGAGTTGTTCATTGGGGACGACAGAGTTGACTCGGCCGAGTTGACCGAGTCGAACCGAGTGGGTGAGTTGACTCTGGACACGTGTCGGCCTGAGAGGATGCCACCGAAATAATGAAACTGCGCCGTTTTAGTGTTAACCGTTTTAATTTTAAATTGAATTCAGCCTGTTTGGCAACGCGGTTAATAAATTAAAATTTGGATTTGGCTAATCCTAAACACAGATAAGGGGGCAATTGAGGTTAAATGGGATATGTTATCCCGGTTTTCTGAGGTCAGTGAACCGGTTGGTTCACAAGAGTTCTGGACCGGTTCGGCCAGTGAACCCTTAAACCAATGGGTCTGAACCCTAATTTTCTGAATTCATATTTAACCCCCCAAATGTTTCTGAAAATTACGGATTTACCCCTGATAGTTCCGAATATTGCACAGTGGCCCTGATTTCTGAAATTTTGTGCAATCAAGCCCCTGAAAAATTAATTAAATAATAAAATAATTATTTAATTATTTTATTAAATAGGTAAAATTACGATTTTACCCCTGGACATTTAATATGTCAAACGGAGTCCAAATAAAGCAAATAAATAGTGTATTTTCACTATTTCAAACATTCCGGACTCAATGGTACAGTTCGATTTTGGAAATACAGTACCGAAAAATACAGACCTGTAAGTGATAAATTACTGTACTGCCCCTGATGGCACCAAACCCAAATAAAAATAAAAGACAGTCTATTTTGACTATGTCGGGCGTTCTGAACTCAATGATGAGGTCCATTTTATGAACTGACGTGCCGAAAAATACAACACATGAAATTACCAAATTACCCCTGATACTGTACAAAGCCCAAATGAAGTCCGATTGGGACGAAATTGATACCGATAGAAGCCCAGATACTGGCGAAACTGTAAACATTATTAAATGATGATTCAGAGTCAGAATCTTACAAAACGTAAAATGACCAAAATACCCCTGAGCACAGTAAGTGCAAAGTAGAGGTCAAATAAAGGTCAAACTGATCTGGTAAATTATCATAGGGATAATTATGAACACTGAAGGGCTAAATAAGACTCCGAGACAGTCAATGCGTAAAACGAGAAATGACCGATGTGTCCCGATGACCAAAAGCGGATACCAAACGAAGTCCAAAGGACTTAGAAAATTAGGTACAAGATATTTGGGACATTCTGAGGACCATGATAAGGTCCGGGATAAGAATGGCAAAATTACCATTTTACCCCTAAGGCTAAATAAGCACCTAACTGATAGCAATTTAAGTCTAAAAGACTTAGAACTTCATATATAGAATATATGGGATATTCCGAGGACCACGACTGGGTCCGGGACAAGAATGGCAAAATTACCATTTTGCCCCTATCGTTAAAATAAGAACCTAACTGATACTGATTGGAGTCTAAAAGACGTATGACTTTATATTTAAGATATAAAGACCATTCTGAAGACCTTGATAGGGGTCCGGGGCAAAAGTGACAAATGACCGTTTTGCCCCTAAGACTGAATAAGTAACTGACTGATAACGATTGAAGTCCAATGACTTAGGTTATAATCTTGATGACTGCTAAGCCTAATTTAAGAATAAAATAGCCCCGGATGAAACCCGATGAGAGGGCGATAGGCTACTAGGTTATCTTAGGTAATCCGATAGACACCTAAGATGACGAATAAGACCTAAATGAATAAATTCTGATCTGTCTGTGATTGATGATGATTGTTCAGGATATACATGGTGATGCCTGACGTACTTGGAGGTTATCAGATTGTTTATGCAAGGAGATGACTGTAACAGTTGTGAGTAACCTAGAACTTCTGACTTGGTGTATAAGTACACCGTCTAGTTACTGTATTTTAAATACTGTACTGCACTGTTTTATCTGATACACTGATTTCATGCCCTTACTCAAATGCATGATTTTTACTCTGTCTGATTCCTCTGTTCTGCACTGAAATAAACCTATCACTGTTTTTACTGAAAGAACAAATGATTCTTGGTACCACCTCAGTCTTGAGCACTATATGAGCATACTGCACTATTTAATCTGTGCATACTGTACTGTTTATTCTGTTATATTGTTCTGCTCTGCTCATAACTGATCTGTTCTGTTACTCTGATGTTTTAACTGATCTGTTCTGTTACTCTGATGTTTTAACTGATATGTTCTGTTACTCTGATGTTTTAACTGATCTGTTCTGTTACTCTGATGTTTTAACTGATCTGTTCTGTTACTCTGATGTTTTAACTGTACTCCTATTTTTAAATACCGTTTCAAATGAACGTGTTTAACTAACTGTTATGTCTAATCTGTTCTGATCTGTTCTGTTGATTTGTCTGACCCGTTCTGTCTGATCTGTCCTGACCTGTTCTGTTGATCTGTCTGACCTGTTCTGTTTGATCTGTCCTGACCTGTTCTGTTTGATCCGTCTAACCGGTTGTGTTTGATCCGTCTGACCGGTTGTGTTTGATCTGTCTGACCTGTTGTGTTTGATCTGTCTGACCTGTTCTGTTTGATCTGTCCTAACCTGTTGTGTTTGATCTGTCTGACCTGTTCTGTTTGATTTGTCCTGACCTGTTCCGTTTGATCTGTCTGATCTGTTCCGTCCTGATCCGTCCTGATTTGTTATATCTGATCTGTTCCGTCCTGATCCGTCCTGATTTGTTATATCTGATCTGTTCCGTCCTGATCCGTCCTGATTTGTTATGTCTGATCTGTTCCGTCCTGATCCGTCCTGATTTGTTATGTCTGATCTGTTCCGTCCTGATCCGTCCTGATTGATATTGTACCAGTTGTTCCGTCCTGTTCAATTTCGATATGCCTTGTTCTGATAGATGTATTGTTCCGTTTTGTTCCGTCATGTTCAGTTCCGATATGACTTGTCCTGATTGATATTGATTCGTTTCGTTCCGTTGATGATATACTTGTATCCTTGATTGAAATACTGTTTCCACTCAGTTCTGTCTTGTTCCGCTCCGTTGATGATATACATGTATCCTTGATTGATATATTGTTTCCACTCAGTTTTGTCTTGTTCCGTTCTGTTGATGAGATACCTGTATCTCTAGTTGACATATTGTTTCCGCTCCGTTCTGTCATGTTCTGTTCTATTTTATTCTGATTTGTTATGTTTTATTCCATTCTGTTCGGTTATGATTTGCTATGACCTGTTCCGTTCTGTTCGGTTATGACTTGTTATGTTCTGTTCCATTCCGTTCTATTATGTTTTATTGTGATCCGTTCTGACCTGTTCTATTTCGACCCGTTTTATTTTGACCCGTTCCATTCTGACCTGCTCTGTTCTGATTTGTTGTGCTTTGCTTCATCCTGTTCTGATTTGTTATGTCCCGCTCTGCTCGGATCTGCTCCGTTCTAACCTGTTGTGTTCTGTTCTGTACGGTTATACTTGATATAGTCTGTCATGTTCTGTCTGTCCTGATCTGTTGTTTTATTTTGTGCAGTCCTGCTTTATTCTACTGGAACTGCATTTAAAGTAGATTTATAAAACTGCTATTTCAGAAACAACTGAACTACCCTTGTGCTTTGTAAACAAGAAATGGTTTTGAAACCCATGACAGGGAACCTGTGTTACTCATTGGGCTTTTCGAAGCTCACCCCATTCCCTAACATTTTTCAGGAATGATATCAATTGGATCTGATGGCATTGATCTGTGGAGACTGGATTATTGAGGATTGATTCTGTTTAATCAGGTGAGTGATGTAATACGACTGACTTGACTGATATGTACTGAATATAGATATGACTCATGGATTTAAACGGTACTCTAGAGATTATAGTTCTGCTCTGTTATTATATGTCAGATTATAGATATGCTCTGAGGTTAAAATTGTTAGCTGTTGGATTTTAGACTGGCTCTGTGGTACATAACCTTACGGTGAATACATGAGTTGCATTCCCCTGACAAAAGAAAAAGTTTCAAATTTCGCTGCATCTGACCCTACAGTCGGAGTGCAATTCACTGAAAAGTTCAGAAATTGCCTTCGGTTGGTCACGTGGCGACTGACTGGCATCACGTCCTCGACATCCGCGTGGGGTGGGGTTCGGGATGTGACATGGTCCGTCTCAATGTACAGACTGAAGGTCTGGTCCATCTCAAATGTACAGGCTTAGGTCTGGTCCATCTCAATGCACAGATTCAGGTTTGGTCCATCTCAATGTACAGACTTAAGGTCTGGTCCATCTCAAATATACAGGCTCAGGTCTGGTCCATCTCAATGAACAAACTTCAGTTCTGGTCCATCTCAATGCACAGACTCAGGTCTGGTCCGTCTCAATGCACAGACCTCAGGTCTGTTCCATCTTAATGGACAAAATCCTTAAGTCTGATCCATCTTAATATATGAGGATGATGTTTGATAACAAGTACACAAGGGCTCTGTGTTAGAAGTTATAAAAGAATCAACTCTAAGTGCTCAGTCATACCGACCGTCAAAATATCCTTGCAAATACAAGTCCCTTTGTTCGGCAATCAGGCTCGGGTCTTGTTCTAAGGGGTCAGAATAACTGTCTTATGCCAGTTTTTACGATTGACGATTAGTGATCAGATTGATTGATTATTATTTAAGTTATCTTTCTTAAAGAAAGTCCGCAATTCAAAAAACCCCTCCAATATCGAGGGTTCGGCACAAGTTGGTTATTTCTTCACATTATTTCAGAAGACCACCCATGGTCGGTAGAAACAGTACTCTGGAAACCGAGCAGGATTACTTGTGTCATACTACAAACATCAAAAACCGGAGTCCGTTTACACACAACAAAACATTGATACATCTTTAGAGCAGAACTCAAAGATTGCCAACAGTCAAAGAAAGATAGAGACAAAAACCGAAAAGAAGATATTTTCATTAATATGCAAGCTCGGTTACAAAGAAGATGAACAAGGACTACAAAATTTTTCCCTAAACTAAGGGGCTTGCAGGTCCATCATCCTCATCACCATCTTCGTCCTCATCGTCGTCATCGATCCCAGACAGGTCGATATCCGGGAACTTGGCGAGAAGCTTGGACTTGAGGTTATCGTAACCAAGCTGCGCGATTGTATCTCCCATCTTCTCAAGCTCGGTCTTCAGCCTGGCCTCGGTCTCAACCTTGGCCTCCTCAACCTTCTGAGCAATGGAGTCCTGAAGGGCACTATTCTCCTCCTTCAGCTTGGTCAGGTCCTGACGAAGGGAGTCCCGTTCAGATTGCAAAGAATCCCTCTCAAGTTTAATGGAATCCCTTTCGGACTCCATAATTGAGAAGCAATTCCTCGCCTCCTTGAGCTTGTCCTCGGCCGAGGTGGCTTGGGATTGAGCCGTGCCGAGCTGTAGCCGGACTTCATCAATTTTTTCCTCCAGCCTCTCCAAGGCCTGGAGATCCACCGTGGCCTCCATCAGAGCGGCCAAGCTATGCAGAGTCTGCAAAAACAAAACAAGAGGCATATCAGTAAAAAGGAAAAGAAAGAAAAACACCAAAGGAAGGTCGGTCGTTACCTTCAAATGGGCCCTCATGGCACCAGCCACAGTCTTCTCAGTACCCTTCCTGGTGCTGCAGGAAGGGATGTCATTCCGAGGAGCCTCAGCCCAAAAGTCTTCAATAGCCTGATGGACGGCCTTATATCCATCGGGCATCTCGGTACCCACTTTTGCCTTACCCCTCTGTTGAGATTTTTGGGCCGAATAGGGGACAGGCCGAAGTACCGCCGTACCCCTCTGAGGGGCAGAAGAGGGCTCCCTGATCACCACCCCCTTTTGGGGGGCAGAGGAGGGTTCCCTGATCACAACTCCCTTCAGAGGAGGCCAGGAAGAGGGAGAAGCAGAGGAGACAGCCCCCTTCTTAGGAGGCGCCGAAGAGGACGGGTCAGTCGTCCTCGTCTTCTTCGAAGAAGACACAGAGGGAGGAGGCTGGCTCGCCACCCTCTTCTTCTTTGACGCCCCCCATTTACCGGCAACTGACTTAAGGACCTCATCAACCACATTCTTGTCCTTGGGAGGCATTGTAGGGCCGAAATGAAGAATGGCTCGGTAGTCCCTGTTTGGAGTCTGAAGGAGCCTCTTGTATCGGTCTTTCAAAATAGGGGTGAAGTGAGGCCTCTTCTTGACGCTCTTGGCTGCACAAAAGAATTTTGAGCAAAGGTTAGTCAGACACACAAAAATAAGCACAGAACAAAATTGCAAAAGAAAGAGGGTGTCTCACCCATAAACCCCATGCTCCGGGGGAACGTGGAGAACTGGTCCTCGGGGTCGGTCACTTCCCACTCTCCACCAACAAAGAAGAACCGATCCTTCCAAAATTTATTGGAGGACGGTACATAGGTCAAAGGCCGGAATCCCTTGTCGAACGACATGTAATAGAGGCCCTCCGCCTTCCTATACTTAAGATCCATTTTACTACGGATCAGATCTAAAGAAACCTCAACACCGTTCAGACGACCTAAGGCTATAAACCCTAACAGGTGCCTCCAACTGTTCAAAAGCAGGTCGGCCGGGCAGAGGTTAAACTAGCAGAAAAAATCCCTAAGCAAACTAGGGAAGGGAAGACACAGCCCCATCTCAAACCAGGCAGCATAAACACAGATTTCTCCCTCCTGAACTTCCCAAGGGTAGTCTAGGTCATCGGGAGCCCTAAGGGTGACGTTTGGAGGAATCTCATACTTCTCCCTAATAACCTCTAACCAAGAGGATGTTACAGTACTCTCTATCTGAGAAGACCGACCCGAGACTTCACCCTCTCTATCCCTAGATTCCGAGAAGGCATCAACGATTCTAACTGAGGGACTAGAGTGAGTCTCCTCCGATCCAGTCCCCGAGGAACTGCTACCCCTAATTAGGGTTTGTGACAAGGAAGGAGCCTCCGGGAGGCTCCCCGACCCATTACCAACATTAGAAGATGCCGAAGAAGTCGACATTTCAAAATAACCAAAAGGAGAGGAAGAGAAAGTGAAAAGATGAACAAAAATACTAAAACCGAACCTGAATCAAAGTAAGGGACTTCAGATGGATGGGATTCTTCACAAGGTAGCTTGCTGGTTCGACAATGTCGGATGTATATCTCACTTCGTAGAGTAGAAGATGGTAAAAAGAATCGTACAAGGCTCTTTCTCCCTTTTATACGCATCCAAAGAGTAATTGCTACCCAAGCGAACCGTCGCGACAGTATCGCAACAATAATGACTTGAGAAACCCAAGAACCGGCTACGCAATAAATGATGTACCAACGGACGTCTCGAGAAACGAGACGACAGAACGCATGGCTTTTCGGACGCTCATAAAACCTTAGTTAGGACCCGAGCTCAAACTAAGGCTTGGGGGGGGGGAGTAACTGATATACCACTATGTGACACATCAACCACTGCACAACACGTGTAAGTACGGATCGGCTCAGGCTCAGTCATTCAGATCATGCTCGGTCATACGACCTGGGCTCGGTCATTCAGTTCATGATCGGCCACATGACTTATGTTCGGTCAATCAAAGGCGTAGCCCAAATAAACCGATCTCACAGTATCAAAGCAAGGTAGCTCTCCTACAAAGCTAAATATATACAGATGCAAACTTGCAGTACAGTAAGTCAATAATCAGATCCTATCACCGCCTCAACAAGCTCCGAGCAAGGAATAAGGAAGTTGTTTCCAACAAGGGAACTGCCACATTAAGTTTCCATATTCAACAAGGTAACTTATATCTCCGAAGATCTAATCCCTATATTCATGGTTCCAAATCCTAATCAACTTGGGAGAACAACCACCTATAAATTCAACCCTTAAGGTACGCTTTAGGATCATGCTCATTATTTTGGCTTTCATTACGAGTCTTTTAATTCAGTTTATTGACTTAAGCATCGGAGCGGCTACCGCCGGAGCCAACCCGGTGGTCCTCTGATCTTCTGTTTCGAGTGTTTCGCAGGGAGCCGAGCCTGGATCTCACGTGGGCCAAAAAGTGCAACATCATTGGTTTCTAGCTAATTCAACGTCTTCGGATATATTAAATAAATTGGAGTAAAAATTAATTTTCTTTCTTACACATATTTTCTTGGTTATGTATTTGCACATGACGGTTAGTCTAGAATTTTTATGCTTTTAAGAAATAAAAATTCATTTTTTCAAGTATATTAGATTACAGATATAAAAAATTGTTATGATTTTTTTTTTTTGTATTAAAGAATTTATTTTATGTACATTTTAGTATTTATTTCAAAAATATATCTTGAAATTATTTTAGTCTAAACAAATATATTCTTTATTTGGACATCTCCCACTCGGGGCAGAGTCGGGTCGCCTGGTAAACCATCTCCCCGTGGGCCCGTATTTGTAATTTCGTGTGTATCGTTAACAACGAGGGCGTACACCTCCAAACAACACCGATTCATCCAAAACTTCGACACGCTTCGATTGGTTTCTTTGTTTTCAATTTCTTTTTTCTTTCTAATTTTCAACTCTGTTAAGGTCTTCGTGTAAAATGACTTGTGGCCTGAAGATTTCATGAATGACCTTGCCAATTCATTCTTCACCCAATTCTCATCATCTTCATAAGATTTCAATATCATGGTTTGGTCGGACAGGAAACGAACCCATTACAAAACTTCATGATGTCTCCAACAACGGCGCTGTTTCTCGCTCGTGCTCGGATGAGGTCAGTTCTCCTTCAATATATGTTTTGTATACTCACTATATATATGTCGTATTTTAATTATTCTGTTTTGAATACTTACTATTTAGACTAGAAAATCATAATTCTTCGTTTTATCTTAATTTTGATAGAATAAAAACTCTTATTTTGATTAGAAAACAATAAAGATAATATATATTTTATGTAAAATAACAATTTAAAATAGTCTCAGATTTTAAAACTAAAAATTTTAATACATTTCTGAAATAATATAATATTTTTATTTTTAAGGGCACCTTGTGTTCTCATGACCACTTGAAATTGTAATTTCTCAATTAAAGATGAAGAAGAAATTTTATCCCAAACTATAACCGTTCTGAAAGAAGAAGCTTTTTAGGGAAATTGATTTTAAGTTGGATAGATGGTCAACTATTGTGTTAGTTACATAGTCTATTTTCTATTTAATTTCTTTGTATTATTATTATTATTATTATGCAATTCAGTGATGATAGTTTTGTGTACCAATGATGACTATTTCTTCTATTTATTTATTTGGGAGGTTGACAATGTAAAGTGACTGCGTGATGAATGATAATTTTATGCACTCGATTTTTTTTTTATTGTAAATAAATAAAAATAAAAAAGATTTAATCATAGATATCTCATAAAGTGTTTAATTAGCACAAGGTACAATTCAAATTATCTTAATATAAAAAGTTTCTAAAAATTTTGTTGACAAAAATGCCCTTCTTTGTAAAATCACGGAGTAAACAACTTCATTCTACCCCAACCTGCTTCAACGATACCATGTCATTATTTTTTGTTTTTAAAACTTTAAACTTAAATAACTTATAATATATAAGTTCGTTTTTCATAAAAATTATATATTTGGATTCTAAAATTTGAGATCTATCAAACAAAATTTATATTGTATAAAAATTCTATCAAAATAATTCATTTTTTTTAATAGAGAATTTTTGACAAAAATGTCTCTGTCCACCAAACATGGACAGAGAAATGCCTCTTTTGTGGGACAAAGAAATCTGAGAAATTTCTTCAACAAAAAAAATATTACATATATTTTTAACACTGCATCAAACAATTTTTTATTTCTTAGGAAAGTAATTATACTATAACATTGATGAAACAAAAAAGTAAATAAATAAATTCGGTCAAAAAACTCATAATTTTTCAGCAGAGAAACTTTAGAAATTTCTTAAATAAAAATAGTATATACATGTTTTTAACAATGCATTAAACAATTTTTGTTTCTTAAGAAAATAGTAACACTCTAACATTAATAAAACAAAAAAATGTTGGGCTTAATAATTTATAAAATAGTATTTTAATTCATTTAAAATCAAGAAAACAGAAACTGGTTTTTGAAAATAGGAAAACAACAGAAAGTATTTTTCCGAAGCAGTAAAGTAAAAAGATGATTTTCCAAACCAGAATCGAAAATTGGAAACAAAACAATTTTACAGTATAATAATATAGTAACAAAAATAATACAGTAACACTTACAGAAATGCAGAGACAGGAAACATGAATGGTGATCAAGGCTTGTATTTAACACAATGTCCTTAAGACGAATTACGGCTCTCGTAGTGGTTCTTACGAGCTCTTGGTTGTCCGTCTCCCAGGATACAATGATCAACGCAAGAAGATGAAGTACTCAATCTTCAATGCACAACAAACCAAAACAATGGATAAACTCTCTCAAAAACAAATGCAAACATTGTGTATGAATTGATTAACATAGGTGAGGACGAACTAGATTTATATAGACCTCTTCATGCTTATTTGGTACAGGCATGATGGTTTAGTTGTGTCTATTCATGGGGAATAAATATTGTCACGTCTAATGAAGATGACGATTGTTCAGTCAAAATTCAAACCAACACAATTGCAAAACGATGTCGTTTTGGATTCAAACCAAAACCAAAAAACGTAATCACAGAACGGTGACATTTTTAGTTTTAATTAATCTGGAAACTAAATGACAACGTTATTGATTTGTTTTTTAACAATAACAAAACGACAACGTTTATGAAAAATTATTTAAATTAATTTTTTTCAAAAAGATATATATATATATATACACGACGGGCCAAGCCTGAACCCGAACTGGTGCGGGGCGACAGCGCACGTGTGAAGTGGTCTAAGCATTTGGGACACAATCCCTCATGCACAAAACTTGAGTACCCCTTGGGTAAAATGGGTGGGTCAAGATGAGTGAACTCACCTGTATGAATGTAAAGATAAATTTTAAGAAACTCTAGCATTAATTAAGGGAAATATTATTTACACTCTCAAATCAATATTTGCATTTTAAAATTTTAAGTTTTTAATCATTAAAATTATACTTTTTAGAGTTCAAGTGTTAAATTGACGAGTAGAAATAGAAAAGCCCTTAATTAATATTAAAACCTAATATAATCATAAAGAAGAATAATAATAGAAATTTCACCACAATTTTTCATACTACTTAACTACTCATTTTTTTCCCTCTTTAGGATTGGGACCTGTAATCTATTGGCCCACTATCACGTCTCATCTTTTATGCCAGTGAATAATGAGGTGGGGACAATCATTTTTATTGCGAGAAAAAATTTGATATATCTCACTTTTAATACTTAAATTTGAATCACAATATTGAATTTTCTTTTTAATATACAACGATGAGAGGGAGAATTAAATTCAGCTAATTACATGAGATGTGCACTTACAATCACTTAAAAATTCAGCCTTTTTAACTGAATTTTTAGAATTTTCACTGAATTTTTATTTAATTTGATGACTCCTAACTAATATTTTTGAACCCGCTTCTGAGATTCATTACCCAATTTAACCAACAACATCAAACAGTTGAGAGAAGTTGATGAACAACTTTTTTGCTAACATATAATATATTTTACTAAGAAGAGTAATTATTCATTAAGATCGTCACATCACGAACATACAATTTTTTTATAATTTTAACATATAATTTTTTTCATAATTTCAAAAATAATTAAATATTTATTAAAAAGTATCACAGGATAACGTAATTTGTAAGAAACTCTCACACGATAGTCTCATGTGATAATTTCTCCATCAAGAGACATATAAACTTGTCTTTGTGCGTAAAAATACCTTTTACACAATGTCAAACTTACTAGGATGCTTAAGATGTTGGTCACTGCTTACTTTTCTGTCAGAGAAGAAGAATTCAAAAGGCTGAGGCAACATATATATATAAGACCAAAGAACATCCAGCCCTTGTCACACTGTTGGTGTTTTGTATGACCCAATATCTTATAAGATCATTTCAGTTTCTTTACAATCTTAGTTAGGCCCTTCTCTTTCCATGTTCTAGCTAGTCTCTCTCTCTCTCACAACATATAACTAGAATATGCTTTGTATGATCAAGTCCTCTGCAAGGTACACGCTAGAGAGAGAAATGGAAGAAACAATGGCAAGAAGAGCTCCAATGTTGTCCATGATAATGGGTTTGCTTTGTTTTTTCGTAATTCACGTTCATGGAGACTATCCATTACCGGTGGGTCAGTTTTCCGGCAACCATTATAGTGACCAAATTCAAAAACTGCAGGCCTTCAAGGCATCATTTCTCCGGCATGATTCTGTATCTCTTCCACCGAGCTCAATTTCTCCCTCTCCTAGCTTTTCTTCTGCATCGGCACCGGCACCGGCGGTGAGTACTAAACTCTATTTGTTCTTGATTTTCTTGGCTAATCTTTCATTATCAATATTGTTTCTTGTTGGCTACGATGGCGTTTGGCTGAGCTTATCTGAGCTCAGAAGTCCGTTTGTATGCCGCAACTTCAAAAGGTTGGCCGTTTGCAGGTGGGGGATCGCAAAATTAACGAATTGAAATGCTGCTTGGACGATATAGAAAACGGCAGCGTCTCAAAGAGGAAAAAAAATTTACAGTAATACGGAACGGTGTTATCTTTACAGTGATTTGAAATTTTTATTGAATTCATATAAAATCGATTCTAATATTTAAATTATAATAAAAACAATACCACTGACCTATTTATTTTCAAAGAGATGTTGAAAATAAAAGCTACCTATTTTTCCTTTATTTACAACTTTACCAAGCATTCCTTCTAGATTTTTTTGCATTTTTTTATTATTAATATCACTCTTTTGAAATTCAAACGATTCTATAAATTAAAAAAAAAAAAAAAAATCATTCAACGGTTAAATCAACTAAAATCGTGTGGTGATATTATAAATATATTTATTATTAATTTAAATAATATATAAAATTATTCCATTGTCCCATGTTGGACAAGAAATGGAAGCACAAGGAAATGGAGTTTTACAAAAGAGCCCCATCAGTGTTCCATGTAAGGCATTCCATCAGTATTCTATTTAAGGCATTTGAATTTGATCATTGATCAGTTGCACGTCTTTTTATGGGTTGTATTCAGCAACTTAGTTGAAGAAAGGTCAAAACTTTTTGTTATCAATAGACCGTGGCTCATGGTTGGCTTGAACCAAACTTAATTTTTTTTTTTATTATAATGGACTGATTTATGTTTTTTTTTTACTTTACGTAAGAAATATATACAGAGCATTGATTATGATGATTGTGGTGTAGGTTACACGAAGTCCCCGTGTGTATCACGTGACATCATACGGTGCAGATCCAACAGGAAAAACAGATAGCACAGAAGCACTTCTTAGAGCAATATCAGAGGCATCTCAAGGTCTAAGTAATGGTTACTTAATGCAGGGTATTGTTAATCTTGGGGGTGCACGGATTAATCTTGACGGTGGCAGTTATATGATCAGCCGCCCGTTGCGGCTGCCGACGGCCGGCCTAGGTAACCTCATGGTATGCTCCCAAACGTGCTTTTATTTGGAACTTCTTAGCTAGTCTCCATTTTCTCATGTCAAATTAATTGCATTGATTAACATCAAGTACTTCATAAATAATTGATTTGATGTGCCACATGGCAGCACAATATAGGCCCACCAGGCAAGACAGAGTTCCGAGTTAGAGCCGGATGAGAGGGGTTGGAGTGTCAAATGAATTGTTAATGTGATAATGAGTAGGTTTATTATGACTTAAGAAGTAATTAATCCTTGTACACTAATTACCGTTTGATTTTGATTAAACATGGCACATGGGCATCTGGCATGTGGCACTTTGTGATTACCCTGTGACATCAGTTGGTGCATCAAAGAGTGGACTTACAGTTGAATTTGAGATTCCTCACATGAACATTGTGTTAAGCCAGCTTAAATTATAAGAAGCTTTGATTGTCTCTTTTTTCTCAGTATTTTGAAAGTACTTTTCTTGTTTTTAAAAATAAAAGTAGTTGCCTTTCTATTTTTTTTATTGGGTCCAGAAATGTAAGAAAAAATTGAAAGTATTTTGAACCTCTATGTGCTTATTTTCAGGTGTTATGAAAAATAAAAATTTGTGCTCATTCTGTATGATTTTCTAAGTATTAATCTCTAATTCTTGTCTGGATTTTAATTGTTCCAATATAAATTCTGATGAAACAGATACATGGAGGAACAATAAAAGCTTCAGATGTTTTTCCAACCGATGGCTATCTGATTGATTTATCAACTTCTTCTAACAACGATGAATACAATTACGAGTACATAACGCTCAGAGACCTGATGTTGGATTCCAATTACAGGGGTGGAGGCATTCAAGTTATAAACTCACTTAGAACAGGCATTGACAACTGTTACATTGCCCATTTCACTACAAATGGTATCTTAGTCCAAAGAGGTCATGAAACCTACATCCGAAACTCCTTCCTCGGCCAACACATCACTGCCGGAGGAGATCCTGGCGAGAGGAACTTCTCCGGCACTGCCATTAACCTAATGGGTAATGACAACGCTGTCACAGATGTGGTGATATTTTCAGCTGCTATTGGCATAATGGTTTCAGGCCATGGCCAAGCCAACACATTTTCTGGGGTACATTGCTATAACAAAGCAACTGGCTTTGGTGGTACTGGGATTTATCTAAAGTTGCCAGGTTTGACACAAACCCGGATTGTTAATTCTTACTTGGACTACACTGGTATTGTTGCAGAAGACCCTGTGCAACTTCACATCTCAAGTAGTTTCTTCCTTGGTGATGCCTATATTCTTCTCAAATCAATAAATGGTGTTCTGAATGGAGTTAATATTGTGGATAACATGTTTTCTGGCTTTAATAAAGAGACTGAAATTATTCAGTTGGATCAAAGAAACAGGCCTTTCAAAGACATTGATCAAGTTGTTGTTGACAGAAACAATGTCAAAGGAATGAAGATTAAGGCGACGGTTGCAAGAGGAACTGTGCAGGGCAATGGTAGCTCATGGACTGTAGACCTTAATCCAACTCTATTATTTCCTAACCTTATAAAAAATGTTCAGTACACATTAAGCACAAGCGTCAATTCGTTTCCTAAGCATGCCTTGCGCAATGTGACTAATAATCGCGTTGTGATTCAGTCGGATGTGCCCATTCCTGCAATTGTTTTTGTCGTGGCTGATCAAGGAAAATAAATTGTTGGAGCTAATCTAGCTTCTGGGTCCAAAAGAAATGATTTGATAGAGAATTGTCAATGTAACAGTATAAATCAAATATAGAAAAAGTATACAAGCTAGCTGTCATATTTTCTTCATGTCCTGCTTGCTTCTGGAACTAGGCTGTCATTGAATCACATTAGCAGCCATAAGTCACAATCAATTCTTCCAAATTTCTGGTGTCTGAAGTTGATTTTTGTCCTTGAACTGAGATTGATGTTACTGGAAGTACAAAAATTGGGCTATAAAGTTGAGATTTTGCCTCAAAAATTGACAATAGGACTCATTTTGCAGAAAAATTAAAGGGCTGCCGGGAGACCAGAGAATGCAAACGCGTAGCATTGTGTGTGAGACACACCCATATATTTCCTTTTACAGGAATAATTTAAAGGAGGTTGTGTTGAGACTTTCATTGAATGAAGTTCAAAGGTGTTTGCTGACCACGGTTGCGCATTTTAGCGTGCCGCGATGGTCTAGAAGGCTAGTTTAATGGCTGAAAAGGATTGATGATTTTGGCAAAGAAGATCATACATTCTGTTTCCTTTTTCTTTTCTTTTATATATATATATATAGAGAGAGAGAGAGAGAGAGAGAGAGAGAGAGAGAGAGTATAACTAATGATGCTATTTTAGGTGGATGTATTGTTACGCCAATTTAAAAGTCATCATCCAAGTGGTTAGAGTTGGTGAGCCTACTTAACTTGAAAACCAAGCAGACAATTGAAAAAGATGAATCACAGGTGTCATTTGTAACACAAAGTTTCAAAACGTGAAAAGACAAGAATTTAAGGTAACTGCTTTATTTTCTAACTTAAAAAGTAAAAATGGGGTCAAATTATGAATAAAAAAAATGAGCTTTCAACCAAAAAGGATGGTTGCTTCAGCCTTCATCGATGTTGCCGGGGGTAATTGGGTTCCATTTAACAACCCTGGGATTATCACAAAATCATGCCCCTTGGGCTCTTCTTTGGAGAATTATTTGTATTCTACTTTACCTTTGATGGGGCCAACCGGTGGGTACCGTTACATGTGGCCAAGCATTTGATGATTGCTCCTAATCTCTTGTAAGGTTAAAAGTTGTTACCCATTTGGTTTCACTTACACGGCACCCAACTTTTAACATTATTTTTAAGTACTTGACAGTCTGAACATCTTTTATCTTTGCATACTGCAATAACCCCTGAAGTTTGAGATGCAAGTTGCCAAATTTGTTTTGACTAGCGTGTAAAAGGTCGGCTGGTGAAGATTAAAAAGTTTTGAGGAGAAAATAGATTGTTACACCCAAAGGCCGGAACTGTACGTCAAATTTTGTCAAAAAATAAAATAAAATAATTCATTGATGAAACACCAATTTGGTATTTTAAAAATAAGAATATTTATTTTAGAGTTGTAGTGTTAAAATAATAATATTCTTGTTCTACAAATATGATGTAATATATTGTCATTATGCAATTTTTTTTTATCAATAATATTTAGTTTCGATTTTAGAGGTTTTTTTTTTTATTCGGGTGAGTAATCACAATGCTATTTAAATTTCAAGGATTTTGACGTGTTCGATTCCTTTATGTTTTTCGTTTTGCATTAGTTGGTATCACGGTGAGGATTCGGTGGAGAATTAATCTCTTTTTTGAGTTGATTGTTTCCTGTTGGGTTAATTATTCCCATTGTGGATTTTGATGTTGGTCATATCATCCTTTTATGTTTTTATTATGCGTTATGTAGAACAGATATAGTATCCTAAAAATAAGAATATTTGTCTCAAAATTGTAGTATAATTTTTTTATTTACAAATTTGAACCTATCTCAAATTTATTATTTTGCATAAATATTATATTTGTTTTCTATTTTTAATAAGATTCTTTATTCTATTAGTACTAGGATAATGATAAGAGTTATGCTTTCCTAATCAAAATAGTAATATTTAGCTTTATAAATGTAATGTAATAACTCACTTATAATAATTTTTTTATTAATAATATTCAATTTCGAGTTTAGAGTGTTTTCTTGTTTGGGTGAGTAATTCTCGTGTTACTTGAATTTTAAGGAATTCGATGTGTTGGATGTTATAACATGAAATTTTTTTTTTATTATTATTTATTCTTTGTAAATATCAAATAATTATTATTATTATTATTATTACTATTATTATTATTATTATTGTAATAGGTTATGTGGATATAGATATATATATATATATATATACACATGTATGCATGTGTTGTGTATGTATGTACATGTATATATACATGTGTAATTAAAAGATTCAAATAATGTTGTATAAATATATATATATATATATATATATATAAATCAGATTTGTGGGCATGTGTGTGTGCCGTGTGTGTGCATGTGTTGAGTGTTACACACTCAACAAGGGATGGTGTGGCAGGTATGGTGGGTGGAGTGTTGAGGGAGAGTTCAGGGTATGGGAGGGGCAGTTCTGATGCAGTAAGGCTGGTCTTGGAGAGAGAGATATAGAGAGAGAAAGTGAAGAGAAAAAGGGAGTTAGTCTCGGTTGGAGAAGAAAAGAGAAGGAAGAAAAGATTGAGAGCAAGGGAGAGAAAGTCTTGAAGAAGCAGAAGTGACCAAGAGGAACAGAAGGAGAAGGGAAGCAAACCAAAAAGGGGAAAAGCCGAAATCATTAGTAAGTGGGCTACTTCTGTTTCAATTTTTTTTTAAGCATTTTAATTGATTTAAATTGTAGGATCTTAGAGAGCATAATGTAGGGATTATTTTGCAAAAAGAATGAGAAGAAATGGTTGAGAAACTAGGGAGAAAACCCTAGTTGCAGGTTTCGGCCATGGAGGTTGAACCTTATCATTTTATGTGTAAAACTCCTTTTAAATGATCCTAAAGAAACCCTACGAAGTGCAGAAAGAGAATGGAAAAATAAAGAATGAAAAACAGTGAAAAAATAAGCGTGAAAATGGAGGAGAGTGAGTTGGCCGGAGGTTTGACCGAGAGGTTGACCCTCTATTTCGTGAGAATCCAAAGATCTAAACCCAAAACCAAGCCTGTATATGGAATCCTTGGGAAAAAATAGAAAGGACCGCATTTTAAAACCCCGAAAATCTCACCGGAGATCGGTCGTCGGCGCTGGAGAAGGCGCCGGAAACCTACTGTTGCCCTACCGGAAAATCGGGGAAGAAGATGGGGTGACCGGGTCGGGTTCCGGGTCGGATCCGGATCCGGGTCGGGCGGGGCTGGTCCGCCCCTGCCACGTGTCGGCCTACTGTTTTAAATTAAAATAAGATTTGGCCTGTTTGGTTACAAGGATAAGAAATTAGGAAATTGGAATTAAATTGAAACAGGGATATCCTATCCCTGTTCTCGGATTAGCCCCTGTTTGGTTAACCTAATTGAGAATAGCAAATTAAACTAATTTCAATTTGAACCTTGAACCTTTTGGAAATTGAACCTTAACCCAAAACTTTCAGAAATTACAAATTGACCCCCCAACTGTTGGAAATTACACTTTGACCCACCTGATTAAATTATTAATAAAATATTAATTAAATTAATTAATTAATTAATTAAATTAATTAATTTAATTAATTAAATATTCAAAAATATTCTGGAGTCCAAATGAGACACGTCATTAGTGTATTTTGACTATCTCGACCATTCTGAGACCAATGGTGAGGTCCGTTTTACGAGACGGGGTCCCAAAAATTAAAAGACTCGTAGTAACCTTTAAAATTACCAAAATGCCCCTGAATTGAAACACAGTCAAACGAACTCCGAATTAGGTAAACAAATAGTGAAACTTTATTATCTCGAACATTCCGGATTCAACCGTGGAGTCCGATTTGCGAAAAGAGGTCACGAAATGTAAGGACACGTGTAAAGTGCAAAATGACTGTTTTGCCCTTTTGAACCCCGGTGTCTGAATTGAGTTCTACGAGAACCTAAACTTATTTTCTTCAACGTCCTAGAACCAATGGTAGAGCTTAATTTAGCAGAATAGAAACTTATGAATCAAAGACATAAAATTTGATGAATAGCATAAATTCAAATAACAATAGACTGAGTTGTAATTTCTACTTTTAGGGACACTGACAGGATAGGAGGGGACGATCTGATCTCCTGCATTTTCATCCGCCGGTTCAGTTACATATAGTGCACGATCTTCTTAGGGTTGTGACTGACCCTTCAGGTATGGTGTTTTGCTAGTGTTAGAAATGAAGTTAAGTTAGGAATATTTGTAAATGACTGGAATGCTGTATATGTTTGTTTGTAATGTGTTTACCTGATTATTTGGAATCGGTTGTTTACATGTTACGTGTTACTTGTAAGTTTAATAAAGTGAAGAACATGAATTACGATGTATGAACACATGAGATATGCATGTATATGAAACTGACTGGTGATTTATGTATTATTGTCTCGAGCATGCTATTTTGTGGAAACCATGTTTCATTGAGATTGCATTGGCATATTGGCATATGATGAATTCTTTGAGAACATGGCGTGGGTAAGCACGTGGTGCTTTGCATTATGAGGGTGCAGATCCTGTGGTGAAAAACTCAAAATTGGCCATTGCATTGGTACTTCGAGCCATCGGGGAGTACCCGTAAACGAGACATGGGTGTGGCATAGAGTTGTGCATGGGTGTGTCACGCATACTATTCATGTATATTACTGCGATGCTTGAATGTCATTTAGAAATAAATGTACACTTTGCACATGCCACGCCTTAGCTTTATTTCTGGCATTAGCATTTCATCATACCAGCAGTTGTGCTGACCCATTCCTGGGCAACATTTTCAGATGAGGATCCTCCAGCCACGTGAGACTCAGTGATGCCCTGATAGGGCGAAGCACGTGATACATTTGTGATCCATGAGACTTGTATTTTGTTATGTAAGGGCTTAAGCCCGAATGACTGATGAACAATGTATTCGATGTTATTTTATGTATGGATGATGATGGACGCATGTTTAGTGAATTTAATTACTTTTGTCCTTTTATTTATTTTACTTTCTGTCTCGTCAGTCGCGCCTCGGGTTCGGTCAGAATTCGGGGCGTGACATTGGATCTGTTTCACATTTTCTGTTTTGTGTTAGTTGGTATCATAGCAAGAATTTGCCAGGTTAGATGAAAATTGATGAAACATTTATTCTCTCTTTTTGGATTGATTGTTTCCCACTGGGTTGATTATTTCCGTTGTGAATATTGATGTTGGTCATATCCATCCTTTCATGTTTTTGTTCAGCGATATATAGGACATATATGGTACCATAAAAATAAGGATATTTGTTTCGGAGTTGTAGTAAGATTTTTTTGTTTACAAATTTGAGCCTATATATCTCAAATTTATTATTTTAGATAAATATCATATTTGTTTTCTATTCTAAATAGCATTCTTTATTTATTAAGATTATGATAAGAATATGAGTTGTGATTTCCAAGTCAAAATAGTAAGATTTTAGCGCTATGAATAAAATGTAATAGATCATTATTATACAATTTTTTTATCAATAATATTCAGTTTTGAATTTAGAGGGTTTTCTTATTTGGGTGTGCAATTCCCATGTTACTTGGATTTTAAGGAATTCGATATGTTTGATCCCTTTCATCATTTTCTGTTTTGCGTTAGTTGGTCTCAGAGCAAGGATTTGCCTGACTAGATGACAATTGGTGGAGAATTTATTCTTTTTTATTTTGGTTGATTGTTTGTCGTTGGTGATTATTCCCATTGTAGATATTGACGTTAGTCATATCCATCATTTCACGTTACCATTTTGCATTATGTATGATAAATATGGTACCCTAAAAATAATGATATTTTTTTTAGAATTGTAGTAAGACTTTTTTTTTTTGTTTACCAAAATGAGTCTATTTTAAATTTATTATTTTAGATAGATATTATATTTATTTTCTATTTTAAATAAGATTCTTTATTTTATTAGGATTAGGATAAGGATAAGAGTTGTGATTTTCTAGTCAAAATAGTAATATTTTAGTTCTATACATATGATGTAATAGGTCATTATTATGCATTTTTTTTATCAATAATATTTAATTTCAATTTTTAGAGATTTATTCTCTTGTTTGGATAAGTAATTCCCGTGTTACTTGGATTTCAAAAAATTTGACATATTCGCGTCCTTTCATGTTTTTGTTCTGCGTTAGTTGGTATCAGAGCGAGAATTCACCTAACTAAATGTCACATCTCGAAACTTACACTATGCAGATTAAGAAATACGACCGGCCACAAGACCTTCAATTTGGTCCCAAGTTAATTGCATTCTTTAAAACAATAGTTAGTAGTGAAAATTCATAGGTTATTTTTTTTGTTTAATGCAATCACACTTGGAAGAAAAAAACTATATCATAATTATCGTACATTATCAATTTCATCATAGTCGATCCCAATTATACAATAGAATTTTGTCTGTAATTTATCCATAAAGCTACATCTCATGCTAAAATGGTACTATTAAAGAGTCGTAGTCCTACACAAAAGTCTGCTATCTCCATGTGTCAAGCTACACAAAATGATCTCTTCCGTGAGCTCATTTATTAGCCTTCATTTATTAAAAAAAAAAAAAAAATTAGAACTACAATGAGTTAACTTAAGCTAAGCGAATAATTGTGGTACTTTGTCATAGTTTTCAGACCAATGGAGTTTTGAGGTCGAAGGAAGGTTTAAACAATTCTCCATTAATCTAAGTTTTTCAATCAATAGTAGATGTGAAACATTGTATCAGTTTTAAAGCATCAATCGAGTTCTAAAACAATTTACATTACGATATAATTATTTTGACAATTTCAATTCAATCAATTAGGCAATAAGTTATAAAAGTAGATATACAATTTGCTAACAGTATGACGATAATTTCGATGTAATTAAAGTTATACGTAACGAAAATAAGTTTTACAATATAACAGGGAATATGGCAATTACTATAGTTAAAGAAATATGGTTGTCGCTGTGAACAATATGCTCGTTGCTACAAATAATACAGTCGTCGACGCAAATAATACGGCTAGTATAGTCAGCCCAATATAGGTTTGGTCACATCACAATGGTGACTGTGAGCACTTCACTTTTGGTGAATAATAACAAAGAGATTCATTTTTGGTGAGTGAAAACACATTGTGGCTAGTGTATTAGCCTAATACAGTTCTGGTTATGACACAGTTACTGTGTAATTCTGCATTAGGTGAGCGATAACACATCAATATTAAACAGTGGCATGGTAAAACAATTTAAGACAATTCAATGAATGATTCAAAACAATTTGATCACGTCAACTAAAATATGATACAATTTTTATGCTTCATATTTTTAAAACAGGATAAATAAAATAGTTCAATCAATAAAGTGATAGTAATCCAATTAGTAAAATGATAACAATTTGACCAACAAAATAAGAGCAATTCGATCATCAAAATGATAGCAATTTGTTCGATAAAATGATAGCAATTCGATCATTAAAAATAATAGCAGTTTGTTCAACAAAAAATAGTGTGATAAAAAGCACAGTTCTAAAACACATAGTGCAAGATCTGCACTTCAAAGTAGCAAATTACATACCTGTGATTCTTAACAAAGTATGTGTAACACCCTGATCTAATCACTAAGTCATTAGGGTTGTTTAGTGAGCCTTAAGAGGGCATTATTGTATAATTACACCATGACAATAATTTAGCGATAATATTTCTTAAATAAAATAAGATAGTAGAGAATAATATGAAAGACAAAAACTTAAGCAATGACTAATTGATTAATCAATGTGTAAATATTAAGCTTAGATGCCAAGCTAGTATTATGACAATTTAAGTTTAACTAGTTATATAACATAAAAGTCTACAATCCATGGGCATGGTATACACAACAAGTGGTTAAAAATAAACAAACACATGAATATTTAATGAATAAAATATTAAAAGAGGTGTGAAATTCTTCACTAACACAAAAGAGGGGAAAAGAGACCAAAAAGTTAGAAACAAGTCTTGAGCCCAAGACCTCAAGGTAACTTATCCAAAAAGATAAACTACTAGGCCACCAATACTTTTTGTAAGACCCCGACTCGAATAAAATAGAATAAATTCATTTATATCCTAAAAGAGTCAAATAATAATACCGAGATTTGACCAAGCCATGAGCATAATACCAAAAATAAACCGAGATCAACTCAGATCGAGAATAGTAGACCCCAAAATATAACGAACTATCACGAATTAGTAGTATACAGTAAATGGGTACAAATACTGAGGTAAATAATATAAGCTATGATCTCAGAGAACTACGAGATTAGGACAAGCCAAGTACGAACAGACCGAGCCGATAAATGTAATACCAAAAGAGACCTGAACTAGCGTAGTAAGTTATGTACAGTAATAGGCACACAGTTCGAGATTAATAGTGAGATTCACAAATAGAGCGATATACGATATTTAAATATATGGTAAGTAATTACAGGTGACCCCGAGTACCCTAAGACTACCCGTACGAGAAACTGACAGTACGAAGAATCGTGCACGTAGGCCTATACATGCCCCGATATACCTACACAGTATATTTTGTACGTATAAGTGTATATATATATATATATATATATATGAAAATATATATGTATATATACGTATAATAAGGTATATTAATATATATATATATATACAAGTATATATAAAAATAGGTATACATAAGTATATGAATGTATATATAAATACATGTATAATTATATGTATATGTATATGTATATGTAAATTATATATAAAGTATAAATTATATAAGGTATAAGTATAAAAATATAAATATATGAAGCTGATTATATATATATATATATACACAAAATGCATGCATAAAGCATGCAAGTGGGTGTGTGTGTGAAGAGTGTGGGCTGTGAGTGAGTTGAGTGTGTGTGAGTGTGTGAAATATGTATAAAGTAGCTTGAGAACTTGAAAGCAAAGAAAACAAAACAAAGGAGAAAAATTCTTAGCCATGAATAGAGAAAAAGAAAATTCAGAAATAGGGGCTAAGAAAGGAGGAGGAAAGAAGGAAAGAAGAGAGAGAAAGTAGAAAGAGAAAGGGGCGGTTAGTGATATATATATATATGTGTGTGTGTGTGTGTGTGTGTGGTTAGGAGAAAATTCAGTAGAGAAAAACCAAAGGAAGAGAATAGAAGCTGAGAAGGTTTAGAAGGATTTAGAGAATTCAGAAGTGAAGAAGGAGGAAAAAAGGAAGGGAAACTACGAGCCAAAAGCTCAACCGTGTGAGTAAACTTGAATTCTAACTTTTACAATTTTAAGCATGAAAGCTTGTTTAAGTTAATGGTTTTAAAGAGCATGAAAAATGGTAAATTTAGGAAGAAACCGCAGCCTATTTGGTGAAGAAATGAGTGAGAAAAATCAAATTTAAGGTTGAAGGATAATTCTGGGTCATTAGATTTTTGATCGATTTAGCTTATTTTATGAATAGGGAATTATTTCCCATAGGTGCAGCAACTTGTAAGGAAAAAATTGGGCTAAAAATAGTGGCTAAAAAGCCACGAAATAGGAAAAAATTAGATCGCCGAAAAGTCGTCGGAGTTGGCAGCAACTCCTTTTTTCGAGGCCTTCCGATGATGCAAATTCAATTCTGAGGGTGGATATGAATTGCCCATGAGGAGTAGGAGAGAAACCCGGTGATTTGGAGTCGAAACATCGTCGAAAAACAACCGCCGTCACCAGAGAAGATGACCAGCGCACGACCTGAAAAAACGCTGCTGCGCGCATGGCACTGGTGGGGTTTTGGGTCATGGGTTTGGGTCGGGTTGACCCGCCCAACTGCACATGGGTTAAACTTCAAAACGGTGCAGCTTTGATGATTTTTTTAAAAGTTGATTTGGGGTTGTTTGGTTGTAGGTACAGTGAATTAAAATTAAATTGAAATGGGAACAAGGATAGCCTATAATTGGAATAGGACTTCCTGAAATTAGAATTGACCCAAAACTTATAATTATTACAAATTGACCCCAAGTAAATAAATATTATTTAATTAAATAAATTATTTAAAAGAAAAATTACCAAAATGCCCCCTAAGTCAAAAAGGAGTCAAACGGACTCCGATTAAAGTAAAGAATAGTGAATTTTTATTATTTCGAGCATTTCGAACTCAATGGTGGAGTCCAATTTATGAAAAGTGGTCTCAAGAAGTAAGAACCCGTAAAAGTGCAAAATGACTAGTTTTGCCTTTTTTAGTACAGAAGTTCGAATTGAATTCCGCGAAAGCCTAAACAGACTTTGTTTGACATTCTGGATTCAATAGTAGAGTCTATTTAAGTAAAAGAGATAACAATAGTAAAGAGATATAAAACTTGATGAATAACATAGTTCATATAAACTATAGACTGAGATGCATTTTATGAATCATAGGAACACCAAGAGGAAAGGAGAAGGCGGTTTGACCTTATAGACAGTTACAGAAAGAGGTAAGTAATATCTAATCTTTGCATATGATACTTTCCAAGAAAAGACAATAGTTCTTTTTGTATATTGCTTTGTATTCTATACATGCCAGAAGTTATTGAGCCACATTGATATTGCCCTATCATGTGGAAGTGTTTATTAATTTCTATATATATCTCGATCATGATTGTACACTTGTGCATAGAGTTCTTTTTGTACACTTGTACCTAGGGCCGTGAGGGTCAGATAGTTATATTTGAAGTAGTCTCGTAACCATAGCCCTTGAAAGCTATCGTTATGTCCAGTTGCCTAAAACTAGTTATGATTCCACTTATACTCTTCATGAAAGATAGCATGATCCCGATATATTATTAGTGCTGGATTTGTGCTTAGTCACAACTCCATCTAATGCTATTTATGACCCTCGGGTAAAGGTTCTGAGTGTAACATTTGCTACGTTGCTATGTGAGGCATGGGATGTAGAGTCACATTATATACAGAGCAGTATTATTCAGAGAGCCTGTGTGGGACTGAATAAGAGCTCAAGGGGAATTTCGGGCCCCGCGAGTGCATCTCTTTTATTGTTATCATTGTCATTATTGATTATCATAGTTTGATCATGTTATATTATTATGAATGATAATGAGTTCACATAGTTTTTATTGAGTACATACAATTCATACTTGAGACAACTCATGACTGTAGCAGTATGATATTGTTAGCAGAACAGATTTCATTGCTTTATCATTTGAGTTCCTACCATTTGATATTCCTTGACGAGCTTCTTTATTTCTTGACTAGTTAGCATATTGCATTTATCCTAGCTCTTTTATGGATAATGCTTTCTATATTCACTTATACACATAGCAGAGCAAAAGAGAATTACTTACAGAGCTTAAGTTAGCTCATCCCAAACTTACTAAAAGATTTCAGGAAAGGAAGCTATAGAGGAGCAGTAGCAGTCAGCTAAATAGCAGTGGACATTTTTGAGATAAATGTAATGTATAATATTCAGTATAGTCTTGTAGCTTTCCCATGTCATCCATGTCTTGGGGATGTAATGTATTAGACTTTTAAAAGTCTATATTTTGAGAATCAGATTTTATATACATGCAACTTTAATTTAGAGACTTTTGCTGTTTATGTTATGATATTTATTACATGTTAGCATCACCGATTGTGTAGCAAGTTTCCATAGTTTCAGTTTAGACGAGACTCGGTTCGCCAATAGTGTTGGGTCTGGGGTTCGTGATTTAAGATCTACAGAGGGTGGGTTTTGAGTCGTGACACTTTTGTGCTATATTATTAGTCACTTTAAATTCACATAACTAATAGAATTGAAGTATGGAATGCATGAAAAGAATGATGTGTCAACCTTAAAATGAGTCAAAGGTGTAATGTCCAAACTTAATTGGACCTAAATTTCAACCAATGAAAATCCATGCAACACAACCACTCATAATATAAACATGACATATGTGCCTGTGTGGGCATTCTACCATATCAATTAAAATAGAGAGAGGGAGGGGGAGAGAGAGAGAGAGAGAGAGAGAGAGAGAGAGGAGAGAGAGAGAGGAGATAGATAAGAACAAAAAGAAAAGGAATAATAGAGGGAGAGCCAAGTTTGCATGCATGGCTATCGAAAACAAGAGAGAATGAGGAGCTGAAGGATTTATAACAACCAAAAGAGAGAGATCTGTAGAGAGAGAGAAAGAGAGAGAGAGAGTATCCGAAAAGAGAGATAACTAAGTTGAGACTCAAACAGGCAATCAAACCATTATTTTTAAGTTTTATTGTCATTCTAAAACTAATATAGTCGAACCCAACAAGAAAATATGATAAGAAACAGCAAAGAAAACCATAAAACTTGAAGAAGTCGCCATTAATGGACATTAGAAGCTTGCCTAGAAACCGATCTTAATTAAGCTTGGTTTCAAGCATAGGTCTTAAAACTAGGTCACTAATATTGTATAATGCAACAAAAACCAAAGCCAATGACTCAACAATGATCCTCAAACCTTGAGTTATAGGTTATGGATTAAAAACCAAATTTACCTAATTAAACTCTAAACCAAAATTTGAGAATCGGTGTCGAAAGCCCCTTGAAAAATATAAAGACCACAATTTGAACCGTTTGATTTAGTTAAGAAATGAGTTTGAACCAGACTTTGAACAATAGCAACCATGGAAGGATGAATCAACTTATTGAGCTTGATTCGAGCTTCCAAATTGATTTTATGAAGCTTATCAATGATCCAGAAAAGAGTTAAGATAAAAAAAAAAAAGTAGTGAAAAAGATCGAAGAAAATAAAGAAATAACGATTGTAAAAACTAGGGTTTTTTAGTGCTTCTAGGGTTCATCACGAAGTATACAATGAACAGTAATTGGTATTCAAATCCAATTTCGAGTCGATAATGACCCATGCGCTACAAGGGTTAAGTGTTACGACACCGTTTTAAGGTTTAAAAGATTAAACTACATCGTTTTGGTTAATAGGTTTTATAATTTAAAATATGAATCCCAATTTCTGGTTACATGGATAATTGATTCGATTTCATAATTGCACTTCGGTTGGGAGTAGCCTATTCCGGATATGATTTTTGTCCTTTTTTGATTTCTCTTTCTATCGTTTGGTTTTAAGACTTAATAAAAAAAATTAAAAAAATTCAGCGCCTTGTGCTTTATAAGATCCAAACTCTTGACATGAGGCTTTAAAACCAAAACACAAACCAACTAACTAGTACAATGGTCATGTCTATATAAACACTATATATATATATATATATACTAAATCGAATAAATAAATAAAAAAAGATAATGATAGTATGCTGCCAATGGGAATCGAAACTTAGGTCAATCAGACAAATGGTTGAACTCTAACCAATGGGCCAATGTTATGGCTTGTTTTATATTTATGTCGATATATATATATATATATATATATATGATGTCTCACTTTTTCGCCCTGGCACATGGTGAGCTCCCTAGCACAATATTGTCCGCTTTGGGCACTCTCCCCGTAGGGCACTCTCCCGCGTGGCTTTGTTCTTCCTAGGTGAAAAAGGCCTGATGCAAGGGAAAGGAAGACTGGGGCTTATAAGCGACGCCAATGCCCGACTCCTATTCAATGTGAGACTCAAAGTGACACAACAGCTACTCCCCCTAGTTGGGACTGATGGAACACAAGAACGAGGCACGTGGCCCAAGCGTTCCTAGGAATGAGGCATGTAATGAACTAATCCATGGATAGGATATCCCCTGTACCAAACAGGGTCAATTAACTAATTTATTAACCTTGTAACCAACCACCCTTGTTATATTTTAAAACAAATCCCAAAAACTACGTCGTTTTAACTTACCTATTATGCGGTTGGGCGGGTTTCGACCTGAACCCAAAACTGACTCGACCCAAATACCAACCCAACAGTTCTTTTTCTTTGGTGATACCTCTAGTGTCTTCTCCAACACCGGTGAACTATTTTCGGTGCGATTTCGACCCATTTTCAACAGGGTTAGAATCTTCTCCTTATAAGGATGCCATCTATGGTTTCTAAATGTGCATTTGATGATTTATCATCTTCGAAATAGGGATATATAGGTCGGATCCGGCGACCCTTCGTTTTTCCAGTAACTGACATTTCTTCTATTTCGTGGCTTTTTGCCACTCTATTTTGGCCCAAATTTCCACTACAAGCTCCTGGGAGCGTATAGAACACCTTCTTGATCCTAAAATTTGACAATGCAACCGTTTTTACGTTGGTTTTATTTCTCTCTCTAAATCTGAAGCTTACTATTTTCTCAATGACTCCTCAACTATTTTTAGTGATTTAAATTGCTGCATGTTCCATTTTTCATGCTTTTTTGAGTTATGTAAATGGTTTCAAGTTTATAAGAGTTTAAACCAAAAACCCAATTTCTCTCATATTCAGGTTTAGGTTTTTTCACTATTTTTGTGTCTATCCGACCTAGTTTCTTTTCCTCATCTCTTATCTATCAATTATAAAGTATATACATACATTCCTAGGCTATAAAAATTTAGCTAAAACCTTGAAGAAATTCTAAAAAACTTACCTTTTCTGTTGCAGTAACTCTCCTTAACCTCTTCCATTTTCCTTCATTTCCTTCTTTTTCTTTCTTCTTTTTCTGTCTTAATGCATGCACTACCCATACATATATAGGCAGCACACACAACACATGTGCCAAAATATCCTTTTTTCCACTGCCTCTCTCTCTCTCTCTGATCTTTTTCCCTTTCTTTTCTTTTTTCCTTTTCTTTTCTATTGACATGATATTTATATATTATATGTATTTATATATGTATATGTCGGCACACACACACACACTGCCGCATACACACACATTATATATATATATATCACTCATATACACACACACAGAGTATATATATATATTACGCAGACAATATATATATATATATTACACACACTTTACACACTTATATATATGTATACATATATATCTATTCATTATATATACGTATATATATACTAATATATACATACTCATATATATATACACGTATATATATGTCATTCTTTTCGTATATCATTCGAGCACTCGAGGCTTTCAAAAATTTAAACTGGACTACAAATTTAACCTAAAAAAATGAGCCCTAATATTTCGGTATTACAGAAATTTGCTCGGATGATTTTGGGTTAGGGTGTTACAACTGGCGAGCTTCCCATTTTATCATATGGGTGGCCAACTTGACCTTCTGTTGCTCATTATAGTTGAGCATTTTGAAGGTCTTTTCCATTGCCAAGACCCATTCCTCGGCGGCTATTGGGTTGGTGACTGAGCTAAAAGATTGGGGCCTCATTTTATGAAAGTGATCTATCAACTTATTGTTAATAGTGATTCCTACTACTTGAGGTGCATGGGCTTGTGCAGGTCCAGGTACTACTGCGGGTGCAAACACTTCAACAATTGCAAGCGGGGGAGCCTGCTGAGCTTGTTGGAAGGCTTGGGTAAGCCCCTCCAAGATCTGATTGAACCTGGCTAGACTTGCCTCGATGGTTTGCGTGGCAAGGTTCTCTGGTTGATTGGTTTAAGCGGATTATTGTGAAGCCCCATTTTCCTGTGTTTTCTTGCCTTTCTTCCCTAGCCCTGCTATTTGGGTCTAGTAATAAAAGAAAAGTGTCATTGTCAGGTTCACATAGATTATCATGATTGTGTAAGGTTTCCTTCATAGTGGCTTCAGGCTTGGGCTTAGGCTAATTTCCTTTCGTCTTATTCGATCATATCCGAACGTAAGAATCACATTTTTGAAAGCATGTCTCAATACTTGGCAGTCTAACTTTATGGTACCAATCTTATTGGTACTTTTGCTTGATACTAACTCAGTTAGTATCTTTGCGTCTTAACCTAATGCTCTAATACCAACTTTGTCACATCTTAGAACCACCCTATGCATATTAGGGATAATAACTGACCAATTAGGTACCTCACTAATATACTAACCCTAATGTAGTACATTAATGATGTGTTCGACCGAATGCCTCTTGTCTGGTACATACATTCATGCATTCATACTTGTAAAGTAGTGGAAACTGAATCATGGCTAAACATAACTAAAAATTTCATTAACAATAATGTCTGAATATTACATCTTCATTTTTTCTTTTGGCTATTCTTATAAAAGTTACAACTCTTAGCTAAAATTGACAATCCTCCAAAAGTACTGCAATTAAACTCCCTTCCTTCAAGCTATATTACTTGAAGCTCCACATGAAATATACAAGATAAAAACCCTATGAGCTTTATGAAAAGCTCGTGAATAACTCGAGTTTCCTATCGTGGGCTTTGAAAATCTCTTTCGTAACTTTCATGGATAGTAGGAAATAAATTTATGCTAAAGTTACTTACATTTAGAAATCACATACATATGTCTAGTAATTAAGGAATTATGCAAGCTCTCTTACTAAACAGTTTTGCAAGAGTAAAACATTATAAGCAAGAATTATATTTGTAACTGTGCAATGAAATCATATGTGTCAGTCTTTCTTTAACTTTATCTTAGGTAGTCATTGGGGCGACTAAGTGTAATCTAGAGCTTTGGGCTTATACATCCTGGCTTAACCCCCCAACCAGGTATGACTATGTCATGAATATGGCTTAACCTTCCAATTAGGAATGACTATTTTTCATGAACATTTTATTGCATATAATTTTATGCTAAAATATGCTTGCAAAACTTTTCATTTAAACTATCCATGTCACACAAAATATTTAAGGAGATGCCGTCAAAACATATATAGTTCAAATTTATATTGGTATTCTAAAAAGAGTCATGCAGTTAAAACATTTGATATAATGTTATAAAATTGTAAATGTACTGCATGTTTTATCATAAAACTATAAAAGCTGTAGTTGATGGAAATTTCCATTCTAAGGTTACTCACGTGACATTTTTGTTCCCCCCCCCCCCCACTTGATTCCATGGTGGCCTTCTTGTAACCGCTATCACACTCCTCAGTTCTCGGGTGGCTATCTCTAGAAAGTTTCCACCTACGCTTTTCTTATTCCTTGGACTGTGCTTGGATCAGTCCCTTCCTTTTCATTCTTCCTCTATAGAAAAATGGTTCTTTATAGATAAAAGGGTTCTAGATAATTACTTCACATGTTTTATGATCGCAGTTTGCCCTCGCTCGACCTTTCTTTTTCCATTCGAAATCATCCATGACTTATGTAGGTCCTATTAAAGTGGTCAACATTCATTAAGGATGGTTTAAAGGATGTATTCCTTAGGGATCTACATCATTCGAGTTTTGTTTGGCTAAACGGACTCTGTTATTGAGTTTGGAACAGTCCTACAAGCGTAAGTATAAAGTCTCGAATTTTTTGGTGTTTGGTTGGCTATTTAACTTTATCTATAAATTTGCACTAGATGTGTCCATTGGTTTTTGTTTATATATTTAGAAAACTCATTTCCCACTTTTGGGTCTGAAGCGTTGAAAAACCCTAATGTAGGTTCTTCTGAATCTTAATTTGGTCATATGTGGCATTAATTATGCTAAGAATAATTTCTAAGGACGTAGATGTTATTTTTTTATACTTGTCTAGGGGTAAAAAGGTCATTTTGACACTTTTAGGGACACTTTTGTAATTTCTCAAAAATTCGGGGCCTTAGTGTAATTTTAACAAAATAGTTAGGGCCTTAGTGTCATTAAAGAAATTGTTTTCTTTTTCTTATAGATATTACATAAATACAATATATATATATATATATATCGCTACTATCAGGGCATGACTTTGGCTATGACTTAGTGGTTCAACTTTTGGTCATAAGGTTTAGCCTTGGGTCAAGTCACTAGTTCGAGCTTTAGGCGCAAAAGACGACCTTATATATATATATTGTTGAGAAACAAAAGCCAAACAGTGGAAAATCGGCTTATTTAGAATAGGTTATTCTTATTCCAGATTGATCATGGCTTATCTGTGTAGCAAATAGTCAGAACTATTTAAAAAAACTTTTAAATTCTTCTTAAAACGACATAGCTTTATTAAAGCCCAACTGACGCGTGGGCGGGTCTGACCTGAACCCGGATCTGACTAGTCCAACCCGATGTTGAACAACTCTTCTTTTTTTATTTTTACTGGTAGGGCACATTTATGCACGATTTGTTGGTAGGGCACTATATATGCATCATTTAAACATAAGTCATATTTAGAAGTATAATTTGAGTATGTTATAGAAGGAAAATATTCTTAGAATGTTAAAATACACCTTATGTGAGAATTTGAGCCTAATCGGAGATAGTTTGAAAAATTGGACCAAAAGGGCATCTCGGGTGGCCTAGGTGGACCCGGCCGCACCCGCCCACAAGCGAAAATAAATTTTTTGGGAAAATATCATTTAAAATAATTTTAAGAACTTTGGTTAAAGCAGAATATTGAATTGAGGCATTTCGGGACGGGTTGCAGTGTAATGGTATCCTGCGGCTCATTAAGGACAAAAGGGTTTTTTCACCCCTTGACCCCTTTACTATAAATATGACCCTTGAGAGTTAAATTTGTTAGAATTGGTATGATAATATATAGCACTCATTCTTGGACAGAAAGGTAAAAAAAACCTAGGTTTTCCAACTTTCTACCTTCCAAAATTCATCTTTAGCCTTGGAATCTTTAAGGCTTGCTTCTAGGAAGTTGTTCCCCACCACAAGGGCTACAATCCTATCGATTGGTTCGGCATTGAAGTGAATAAAACTCCTTAGGGTTGAGAAAAGCTCTTCTAGGTATGATATTTTGCTAAGTAAAGAATAGAGTTAAGTTTAGTAGTGTTTTTATGTGTTGATTGTACGACTTACATGCTTGCTTGTTGTTAGAAACCATTTAGCATATAGTTACTTTGAAAACTTCGGGTTGGTACCTTGTGTACTTATGTATTCTTTGGAAATTTGGTGAAGTGATGAAAATATAACATGAATATATGTATAATTCATTGCATTCTAGCTTATGTTCATGTAAACAAATTATTGTAGTTTGAAAGTTTTGTTTTTCTCAATGTATTGGTACTTTGTGCATTTGTATAATCTTTGAGAATTTGGTAAGGTTGTGAATATGTAACATGATTATATGTATAATTGATTAAATTATATGCCATGTTCATGTAGACAAAGTTTTGTGATTTATAAGTTATAGTTTGCTTTATGTATGATGCATTATTTAAGTCACACTCTATAGGTTTGATAAATGCCTCATTGAAATTGCATAAAAAAATTAAGGCATCTTGGCATACTTGAATATTTGGAAACATGGTGTGTGTTGAGGACTTTGGTGCTATGCATTATAAGGGTGTAGATCCTTGTGGTGAAAAACCCAAAATCTAGCCAATGACAGTACTCGCGTGCTGACGGGGGCGGATCGTGAAAGCGAGGCATGGGTGGGCATAGAGTTGCATGTGTGTGTCATGCATATTGCCATTGCATTACATCATTGAATTGGAGGGGATATAACTTATAAATGTTCACTTTGCACATGTCAGTGCCTTACCTTTATTCTTTATATTAGCATCATGTCATACAAGCTGTCATGCTTATCTTATATGGGATTACATATTTCAGATGAGACTTCGGCACTTAAGACTTGAAAAAGTCTAGGAGCATGGAGGAGGGAAATGGACCTTGAAGAAAATTTGTCCCTTGGGGCATATTTTTGGTTATATGAGAGCATAAGCCTTAAGACATATGTATTAACTTGTAAAATCTTGTGTAGCATTGAAATAATGGGTAAGGCCCTAAATTTGTAGTGAGCATGGAGCTCTTGATACTTAAACTTCAAGTATACACACACACACACACACACACACATATATATATATATATGGTGGATGTATGTTTTAAATTATGTATGAATGACTTGTTGTTTAAATCATGTATGAATGACTTAGTTGAGTATGAGGATGTAGTTTGGTAGTTAGTTTAAGAGTGATGGATTTTGTTGTAAAATATTAGGTGAAAAATGCTTAGAAAACAAAGGAGACCATGTCAAAATTTTGTGAATTAAAAAGAGTTTTTGGGTGTGTAAAATGCCCATATATAAATAGGAAGAGTGTCAAAAAGTGGGGGTTAAAAATTTAAAAAATTAGCTTGCAGCACTTTGGAAAAAAAACCAGAAAATGAAAAAATTAGGTTGCAGCAAATACATTATTACAACAATAAAACAGTAAAACAGCAGCAGCAGCCCAGCCTATACCCGTGTACGTGCAGCGCTTGTGTCCCCCCTTGCGTACCTGCGCCCAGTCCCCTGCACCCTTTGCCCCCAGCTTTGGTCACTTGACTTGGGCTATGTTAGGCCAACCCCTGGGCCATGTTGGCCAATCACCTTGGACCATGTTTGGCCAATCCCTAGGCTCTGTTTGGCCACCCTTTGGGACCATGTTTTGTCACTACTTAGGAAAATATTTGACCTTTACTTAGGGTATATTGGGCCACCAACCTTGACCATATTTTGTCATCATTTTAGGCTATACTAAGTAACCACTTGGACCATGCTCGGTCACCACCTTGAAGTTGGGTTATGAAAGCATCTAGGAAATGATTAGCTTACACTTTAATCCATTATAAGACATGATCTTGGAGAATAACAAGTAAAAGCCAATTAAAAATAAAGATATTAATTTAATTCTTTTATTTTATTATTCTCATTCACACCTCGAGTTTATGAAAATTCGGGGCGTGACTGCCTCGTGTTTCTGACAACATATCGATCGTCTTCTCCGGCACCAGCACCGAAATCTGAAAATTTTCAAGTTTTCACAACTTTTTTTCTCCCACTATTTTGATTGGTTGTTGTTTCTAATCCTCCCTAAACATATTTTTGAATCATTTAGGGCCATTTCCCACATTCGAATCATTACAAAGAAACCCTAAAATCTTTAAGCCCATTTTTCCGGTGACTATTTCAATCGCTGTGATCTCGACCATTCCTTCACCAAACTTTGTGATTTTTGGATAATTTTGATCCTTGGGTGATTACCAATCGTTCTACGATCTTAAAATATGATTTAGTCTATGGTTTGTGAGGATGAACAATTATTCTCCCTTGCTATACCAAGCTGTTACAAACTCATTTTTGAGCCAAATAGCTTGGTTCTTTTTGATTTGTGAACCATTTTAGGTCTAGAGTAAGTACCCATTCCTGAAAATATGTTTCTTTCAGGTCAGTTTTGGGTAGTTCTTTTGGGGTCTATCAATGGCGGTTCCTTTTTAATTGCCATTTCAGAGGCTCCTAACTTCATCTAAGTGTTCTAACATGATAAATAATTATTCAAAAACTTAAATAATGTGATAGGTTTTAGTCTTTTACCTTGGTTGAGCAGATCTCAGATTTTTCTCAAATTTCTCTCCTTTTGCCAACAGCTCCTTCAGTTCCTCTTTACACAAAATTTCTCTCATTCTCTTACTCTTTTTAGTGATGTTTAAAGTTTTGAGTGAGGTTTGTTTATAATTTAGATAGCCCCTCCTTGCATTTAATGCATTTCTTGTCAAAGGGGGCTCCAAGCATGGTGTGGCACTGTTGATGGCAGCTATTGGGGCTGCTTGGAGTGTGCAACTGCACTTGAGTCAAGTCTTCTCCTCCTACAAGCAATCCCCACACCATTTTATTTACTTTTTTCCCATTTTCCCTCACTTTCCCATGTTTATACACGACTATGTACTTATACACACACACATAACACACCTTAGGTGTATGTAGCAGTTTCCCTCTCATGTGTTAGTAACATAGGGGGCTTAACTTTATTTTTTTTCTTAAGTTTTTTTCCTATATTTTCATCACTTTCTTTCACATATTTTTATGTTTTTATACACACACACACACACACACACACACTTGGATGGATGTGATTGACTTCTAATATATATTTTTTGGTCATAGTTGTGAACCATAATTTTTTGTATTTTTCTTTTATTTTTCATAAATTTTTATGCATTTAATTATGTTTCCCCTATTTTATAGTAATTAATAAATAATTTGTATTATTTATTAATTATTGGTGATGTGTCATTTTATTTGGTTGGTGATGCTTAGATCACATGAAAATTGTCCTTTGCTGACCTTAACTAGGCCCTGGTCAACCCATGACTATTCTACACTTTATCTTGATTAGGCTTCATGTTGACACTGTGTATAGACACTAAAAAATTTATGCATTAATCTAACTCACATTACATTGTCTTAGTTTTCCTTGCTTGTTGGGAAGGGGTGTTACAGCCAACTTCGAGGGATGCTCAGTTGCACTACATACCTCGGACTAAGAACAACTTTTCATATGCCTTGGCCACTCTGGCCTCCATGATAGATGTACCTGAAAAGGCTACTATCAAACCGCTTCTAGTTCAGGTAAGAGAAACCCTAGTATACAATTGCAACATACATGAGATCACGAACATGCCAAAACCCCCTACTTGGTACACCGATGTTTGGTCATTCATCAAACACTCGCAATATCGTGAAGGATACAACAAAGCCTCCCTACACTAGTGATCCATTTCCATCGCATAACACTGGTGCATTAAACCATATACTGCCACTGACATCACTGACCCATTTGTCGAATTCACTTGAATTAGAAAATGTCTCCTATGTGCAACCACATTTAGCATCCCCCTCCCCCCTTCCCCTCATTAGTGATCTCACCATCCACTTCATCTCAATTTCACTCATTTGCATCACAAGATGGCCACCATATGCAACAACTTGGGCAACCACGCACCATCCTCGCCAAGCCACTCACAAGTTGATTTGACTTTACCATCCCCCTCATCCTTTAGTTCGGTTGATACACTCCATGTGCCACACCAATCCTCATCGATCCACTCCCAAGCAATCACTTCATTGTCCACTTCTGAAGCTTCCTCACTACCTGGGCAACTATATTTTGATCCTGTCATTTCCTCAAGCATCATCTATAAGTTTCCCCTCCACATCCTAATGTGCACCTCATGGTCACTCGTAGCAAATCCCTACTTGCTCTAGACTCTACTGAATCCATTGAACCTACAAGTGTATACTATGCTCTTTAAAAATCTCATTGGTTTGCTGACATGCAGTGATGAACTTATAGCATTACATTGAAATCATACTAGGGAATTTAGTCCCTCGTCAAACTCACATGAACATTATTGGGTCTCGTTGGGGATTTAAGACCAACCTCAAATCCTGATGGTTCTATTGAAGCACTTCAAAGCTACGGTTAGTTGCCAAAATTTACAACCAATTGCCAGGCATTGATTTTCTTGAGAATTTTAGTCTAGTCATTAAGCCTACAACAATCAGAATCATACTCTCTCTTGCCATTGTTCATGGGTGGTCTATACGAAAACTTGACATTAAAAATGCATTTCTACATGGTCCTCTCAAAGAGGTTGTTTATATAGAACAATGACCTGGTTTCTTGCATCCTACTTTTCCTACTCATGTATGTCGTCTTTGTAAAGCTTATCTATGGTCTCAAACAAGTGCCTTGCACTTGATTTGATCATTTTAGTTCCTTTTTGCTTCATCTTGGATTTTCTTGTAATTCTGTTGATCCCTCTTTATTTATTTTTCGCTCTCATGAAACTATAATTCTTTTGTTTATTTGTGTTGATGATATTATTGTTACCAATAGTAAATCTTTGCTCTTATCTCAGTTCATTTTTCGTCTTAGCTCTGAATTCGCCATGAAGGATTTAGGTCCTCTTCATTATTTCTTAGGTGTCGAAATTCTTCCTTTTTTGGCAAATTATTTTTGTCTCAAAAGAAATATGCCTATGATCTTCTTTCTCGTGCTTCAATAACTGGTTGTAATCTTATTGGTACTCCTCTTGTTCAAAAGCACAATCTTCATAGTTTGGATCCAACATATGTGGATGCTACCACCTATCGTAGCATCGTCAATGCCTTTCAGTATCTTACTCTCACCCATCCTGATTTGACCCATGCCGTCAATCAAGTTTGTCAATTTATGCACCAACCTGGTGCCTTTCTTTTTCAGGTGATCAAACGTATCCTACAATACTTACAAGGCACAATGGATTATGGTATTCGTTTGCTCTCTCTCTATCTCTCTCTCTCTCTCTCTCTCTCTTCATTAAATTTGTATGGGTTTTTTGATGCTGATTGGGCAGGGTGTCTAGATACCAGACGTTTCACAACTGGTTTCTATATTTACTTGGGTGCTAACTGTCTCTCTTGGGTCTTAAAAAAATAAGCTATTGTTTCCCATTCTAGTGCCGAAGTTGGATATCGTTCTATGGCATCCACTGCTACCGAACTTACCTGGGTCACTTATCTTCTTCGTGACATTGGAATCTCTCTTTCTACTACCCTACTTTATTTTGTGATAATAAAAGTGCTCTTCATTTGACAGTGAAGCTGATCTTTCATGCGCGCAATAAGCATATTGAGTTGGACTTCCACTTTGTTCGCAAAAAAGAAGCGGGAGGTAGTCTTTTACACACTATGTCCTTTCTTCTTCTCAATTAGCTGATGTGTTTACCAAAGCCTTACCCAAGGCTCATTTTCAAACACTGCGTAACAAGCTTGGAGTGCTGCCTCCTCCACCCTCCAACTTGCGGGGGCATGATATTGATAAGTGCCAGCCGTGATATATCTTTTTGGAGAGTGATCTGCTATAAGATAGTTGTCATGTGTATCAAGAGTTTAGTTCTAGGTTGTTGGAGAATATATTGGTGATTAAGCTTTCACATGATTGCCTTATCATCGATAGTTGGTTGTAATAGTCCTAATCTAGATGGACTCCATATAGACTGCCAGTTGCATTGTTTTACATTACATATAACTCTCTAAAGCATGCGGCTATTTTCATTTTTTTGTGAAAGTCGTTCGCTTCTTCAGTATTCAAATTCTGATATTCTCTTCAAGCCTACTTTATTTATATTAAATGTTATTTAAATAATTTTATATTTATCAATTTAGTTAAGACATTAAATATAAATAAGAGAATTCGTCTCATTTGGATTCATTGAAAATATTCTTAAAGCATAATTCATAAATAATAAAAAGTCAACTCTCTTTTTTAAGAACAAAATTTTGAATTTCTTAAAATTCGTGTCTTGGTCACTTACTAGTTGGGAATTTTTTACCCGACTCGGTTACTTTTAAAAATTATTGACCCGACCCAAGCACTTTTTAACTTAATTCCCGGACCCAGGTAGTTTTGAAAAGCGTATAAATCTTATACGCTTTTGACCCTTTATTTGCCTAAAAAGCGTAGAAGATTATTACGCCTTTAAAAGGCGTATTAGTTTGCTACGCCTTTAAGAGGCGTATTAGTTTGATACGCCTTTAAAAGGCGCATCAGTTTCATACGCCTTTTAAAGGCGTAGCAAACTAATACGCCTCTTAAAGGCGTAATAATCTTCTACACTTTTATGTCGCTATAACCCCACAAGACAGTAGCTCTGCCGTCTTTCTCTTCCGTTTTTCCTCTTGGAGACCAGTCTTTCTCTCTTCCGTTTTTCCTGATCTCTTGGTTAGATCAATAGAAGGAATAGTAGCTCAAGTGGATCTGGACTCCCTAGTCTGGTTGGCTTCAGTCCCTCCGGTGAGATTGAATTCTTCACTCTCACTCCGTTCTGTTTGACGGTTTTTCATCTGAATCTCTCAGTTCATCTCACAAAGGCACAGGCCAGTTCGGGGTTGGGCATCAAAATTGCTGTTAGACTACTTTCATACTAAAATTACAGGTACATACATTGAACCTCTCGATTTCTATTAATTTTCAAATTGAATATTCACAGATCTATTTCTATTAACTTTCATACTTTAATTTAGTTGGATGGGATGTCTGCAAGATTGCCAAATAAATACGCATTTGAGCTTAACAAATAAATACAGAGGTTTATTTTAAAAAAAAAAAAATTTATCCCAAACAACAAATTTTGAAAATCTAGGGATTTTAAATATATGAGTTTTAAATTCTTTTATTTTGAATTTTGTTAAACGTGTCAAAAAATTACTTGTTAATTTAGTTGGATGGAGAACCTTCAGAAAAAAAGAAAAGAAAATCTTGAATCAATAAATTTATTTGTGTAAAGTTTTTACCAATTGGAATGTAATTTCTGTATATTAGTGAGAATAAATGATGTTATGTTGATGCCTTTTAAAGGCTGTTTTATGGTTGATTTTTAAGGGCATAAAACACAATCTGACCTATCGGGACCTCTTTATTCAGTCAATTTATTGTTGGTTATGATTCTATCCTTGCAATTTATTACAAAACAGTGTTGAGATTTTTAGCTGCTTTATGGCTGATTTTAAGGGCTGTTTTGTAAAGTTTTTGGCTGCTTTATGGATGATTTTTTTGGGCTGGTTGCTGAAGTTTTAGGCTACTGCTTGAGTTGTTGTATGAGTGGTGTATTTTTTTTGTCAATTACTTACATATTTGTGGTTTGTATGTATTGCTAAAAATTTTAAATTGACTAAATTTTTTCATTCTAGATTGGAGGTTATAAATGGCACGGAGACGCGCAACTGTATGTCTATTCTTGGGGGGCAGCACATTTTATGGGGAAAAAGGGTTTTCTTACGATGTGCGTACTCCGAGAACATGTGTAAGAGTGAATCATGACGTTACTTACAGTGAAATGGTGGATTGCGTCTGTAATGCATTGCAGTTGGATCGAAATTCATGTCACTTGAAAATGACCTGCAGATTTCCATTAGTATTGGGACCACAAATAACAAAGTATATGCCATTGGAAATTGTTGACAATAACACTGTTGAAGCAATGGTTGGTGCTATATTTGAGAGTGAACAAATACGTAGTATCGACTTGTATGTGGAAATAGAGAATTGGAACCAAGGTTGGGGAACCAGTCATGTGGCAGGACCATTCACTAGATTGCTAACACAAGACTATGGGAATGCATCACAAAATATACCGATGATAGAGGAGTTTTCGCCCCATCAGTCAAATATGTCAAAATCACCATATAATGATGGAACACAATAGTTGCATGCAATGCCAAATCGCGAAACTGTTGTTCAAGAAGTTGCTATGACGGATGATTCGTCCTGGGCTTATAGAGGGGTGGACGTAAACCTCAGTCCACACAACTCAGTCGAGGAGGCGGAGGAGGAGGAAGAAAGGATGATGGATGAGTTTGGTGAAGATGATGAGGAAGATGAAGAAGCCGTACTAGGGCAAGCTTCTGATGGAATACATGCAGAATCCCGAATGCATGAGCCTATGTCACCGTTTTTCAGTACTGTAGAGTTGCCTAATCAAACCTTGGATAGTAGCTCTTCACTTCATGGCCATGTATGGGACCCGATGAGGGATGAGTTATCAAATGGTCTAATATTCGCTGATAATGATCAGTTGAGAAATGCTATTCAAATGTATTCCATCAGAACACACCAACAATATGAGGTTGTGGAAACAAACTCAAAAATATAGTCTCTACGATGTAAAATGCATGATGAGTGTGGTTGCCAGTGGAGAATGCGTGCCTGTAAGAGGAAGAAGCATGGGTGGTTTGAAATAACAAAGCTTGAAGGACCTCACACTTGTTTATATCCTGGTGTAAACAGGGATCACAGGCAATTGAATTCCATATTGATTGGGGCTAAAATCCAAGGGCTTGTAAAAGCGGATCCATCTCTTAAAATAGCTGTTATTAGAGACTATGTGCAGCAAAAATTTAACTACCAAGTCTCTTATAAGAAGGCTTGGATGGCGAAACAAAAAGCCATGGCAAGGGTTTTTGGAGATTGGGAGTCCTCATACAATTTCTTGCCAAAATTTATGGGTGCATTGAAAAAATATAATGATGGAACAATCGTGAAGTGGCAGACTTTCCATACTTCATCAGCTGATGATGTGATATTACATAAGATTTTTTGGGCATTCAAACCATCAATTGAAGGGTTTAGTCACTGTAGGCCAGTTGTTAGTATAGATGCTACCCTTTTATATGGGAGATATAAGGGGAAACTGCTAATTGCAATGGGAGCAGATGAAAACAATCAAATCTTTCCACTTGCATTTGCTGTCGTTGATGAGGAGAGTTACAGTAGTTGGAGTTGGTTCCTCGAGCATTTGAAGGATTATGTCATCCGGGATAGGGAAGGTATTTGTTTGATTTCTGATAGACACAACGGGATCCTTGCAGCTGTTAATGCCCCTAATTCTCGATGGAAACTGCCCCACGCATATCATCGTTTTTTCCTTCGACATGTTCAAAGCAATTTTAACAGCAGGTTTAAGAATGCACACTTGAAGAAACTGGTGTGGATTGCTGGAAGTACTCATCAAATTCGAAAATTCGATCGAGTCATGGAAGAAATTGGTAAGCTGAATAAAGATGCGAAAGAATATTTGATGAATATTCCGGCAGATCAGTAGAGTATTGTTCATGATGATGGTCGTCGCTATGGGATGCGGACGACTAATATATCCGAGGTCTTCAATGGTGTGTTGAAGGGAGCAAGAAACTTGCCTATCACTGCATGTGTGGAGCTTATATTTGAGCGGGTGGTTTACTAATTTAACGTAAGACGGGTATTAGCTTCGGACGGTGTAAATAATAACTATACCTATACTCCTTACGCAGCAGCCAGGATTAGTCGGAATCAGGAAAAGGCTGGACGTCACAAGTTAACACCGTATAACTCCGGTCTTGGAATTATGAGGGTTTTAACAGCCAAAGGTAATGCTCAAGTGGTTAATCTTCATACGAGCACTTGCAGTTGTGGGAAGTGGAATATTTATAAGATGCCTTGTTCCCATGCAATCGCAGTTATGGCAGACTTGAGAGTGTCTTTTCATCAATTTGTGGATGAATGTTACAGTATTGGCGTGTACGAGAGGACATGGCAATCACAATTTTATCCACTCTACCATGAGGATTATTGGGATACACCATCTGGTCCAAGAGTATGCCACAATCCCGCGCTTCTAAGGAGAAGGGGTCGTCCTAGGTCATCACGACTTCGGAACGAGATGGACATCCGAGAAGTCGCTACACATAATCATTGTGGTATATGTAGGCAAACTGGTCACGATCGTCGCTCTTGTCCTACTAACAACCATCCCCAAGCAGGCATTGGTCCTTCAAATTGATGGAAACAACATGTTCAAACATAGTACTAGGTGCTGCAGTGCTAGTGACCCTTCTGTGACAATCCTGCCACTGTTTTACTATACTCCAAAGAGCATTCAGTCCAAATCTTGGCAGCAGGGCATAAAGATAGAGCAATTCCATTACTAAGGTAAGAGCCCAACTCTTATGTCCATATCTGGGATCAATTTATATATGATCAGTTTCTTTGATGTGATTTGGGATCACCTTTACCAAGATATCTAAAGAAGTTGAGAATAGCTAATTAGGTATTTGTTGAGTCGAATCGTTTTTTATGAAGGACCTTTGGATGTGTGCAGGACTGGATGTTCTGCGAGTGATATTCTTTGAAATGTATTAGTTGGGTGCTTATAAAAAAAAAAATAGTTGGCTTGCATATCAGTTATTTTATGCCTTATTCAGTTTCACTTGCTTGTAATATTCTTCAATTCATTAATTAACAGAGTATTATTTATTTACAGCCTTGTTCGATGGGGTTTGCTACTGGTGGAAAAACATTCTTCTTGTGGGGAGGGTGCATGATGGCAAGTAGCTGCTACCATCTTTTTAACTTCTGCAGGTGCAAAAATTGAAATGTTGTTCTTATTGTTTTAGTTTGTCTTTTCCCCCAGATGCATGCAAATGATTTTAGAAATGATCGTCATGGGGTGGTTTCAGAACTTCAAGATGGGGGATACTCTGATGATATGACTCTTGCATCTATAGCTGGTAATGTGTTTCAGTGTTTTACCTCCTCAAGGTGATTTGAGTAGACCTACAGACTGAAAGCTACCTTTTGATATTTATACGTTGTAATATCACAGGCTCACCAATCTCCAACCAAATGACTGACTTACCAAATGCCAATAAATTTTCATATCTACCAATTTGATTGATTTTAATGTTTCTTTTAGCACTGTTTTCTTCTTTCAATAATTTTCTTCGTCTATATCAAAGAGACCTGAAGTGAAGATTTTAGAAGTGGTGTCATGTGACACAACCTCATTTATCTTTACCTTTTGCTGGTTGAAAATTTTGATCTCTTTTAAATGTAGTGGCTGGTTCAGCAATGCCTCTTTAAATTGAGTCAATTAAGATAAGATGATCTATGCAAATTGCAATTCTTGGTGGCTCGTTACACTATATCTAGTGAACAGCATATTATTATGGTTGTAGTTAAATTTGATGATAATACGAGGCCTATATATATTGGATTGACAGAACCCTCTACTTGCGTTTCTTCTGTCCTCAACACTATGTAGTGAGCTGTTGCACAAAATTGTTATTTTCAGATTTGGCATTGTTTAGGTGCTAAACTGCTGCTGCTGATATCATTGTTCCTTTTTAAGGGCTCATAAGAGGCTCATCACATCACCACCGGTAGCTGTTTTCCCCCACCCTCTTGCAAGTGATCTTAGTTTTTCAAGGTTTGTTATGCACTGCTCAATTTTTTTTTTTAGAATACGGCCATTAAAACTCAAGTATCATATTTGGTTACATGTTGACTTTTCTTTACTTGTATAGGTACTGGAATTACTTGAGGAAGCAAACATTTGTTCTGGAGTCATACACTACGAAGGTTAACTGGATAATGAACCGTGCATTATTTTCTTCCCACTGCTATCTATCATGGGGATTTGTAGCACCATATTTTATGGCTGTGATTCATGTTGCAGCAGCACTAAGAATTCATTCTAAAGGGTATTCTCTCGAGGAAACAGCCCTTACATCCAGGGGTGAGCACACTACTTTTCCTTTTTAGGTAGGTTATGAGCGTTACTAGTTGATGGGTCCTAATGCAGGATAACATATCATGTCCTAGTTCGTGAATCCAAGAAACCCCTCTCCTGTTATCTCATGTTAGTTGGTCAATGTAGGGTGTTTAGTAATGTTCAAATTGTCACATGGAATAGGCAAGGGTTCGGGATGTTGTGCGATCAGGAAATTAGTGAAGAACCAACAGAGATTGATGTTGTGCCGTCGATCTCTCGCTCACAAGAGTTGAGGATTCTTTTTTGAAATTACTGTTTTTTTTGGCTCAAGGGAGATTACCCGTTGAGTGTTGATAGTTTTGTTACCTTTTTGGGGATGTTAGGCTTTGATTTGTTGCCTCTCCCTTTTTCTGTATATGCGTTCGCCCCCCTCGGGCGCAAAGTATAGTTAACTTTTAACTTTACTGATAAAAAAAATGTCCTCTCTCTCTCTCTCTTAAAAGAAAAACCAAAGCATGTGTTCTCTATTGGTCTTCTGCTTTACCTTCATGTTTGGGGTTTGCATTTCCTTGTGCATAAACCTTTTTGTAATTCTTGTTCTTACTTTCTGTTAACTGTTTTGTTCAGGGTTGTTACTAGTAGGCTGCCTAACTATTTGCACTATTGTTGAACTTCTTTCAATGTGGAACTTGACAAGAATAGAAGTTCGACTATGCAACATGTTATCTCCTGAGGCACCTCCACTATCACTTCGTTCTTACAACTGGTGCCTTGTAAGTATCTCTTATTTCTTCTCATTAAGCAGAAACAGTAGATTCAATAATTCCCGTTGCCATTCATTTGTTTCAAAATGCTGTCATTGTTTGTTAATGCCTCTTGTTTCTTGTAGCACTTCCGAGTAAGCCCTTTAAATATTTCTAAACACCTTTTTAATTGATTCTCTTTTATTTTGTACTTAGCCTTATAGACATATATGCCTTGACTAAAACAAAGGCACAAAAAAGCTTTTGGATCAGCCTTGAATGATGTTTACGAATTCGAGGTTGGAATTGTGTGCTCACCTTCAAAATTGACTAGCATAATTAGTTATTTAAAACAAGGACAAATTTATAGAGAAGCTTGAAATAATGTATGAGCTAGAAGATTGAAATACCAAATCGCAAGAATTTATTTAGAAATAAACTAAAAGTGAGCTGCTATATAGAGACAAAATCATATTTCTAAATATAAACTCACCCATCCAGTTTGTTGCAGATGGGATGATGATGATTAATAGTTACTAATTTAGTTGAGCTGATGTTCAATGGTGCAGGTATTTGTCGCAATTCTGGTGGATAATTTTTTATACCTAGTCTCTGCTATGCGTTCACATTTTTCTCAGTCTATCAATTGGTCCGGCATTCGATACCACTTGAAAAATGGGAAGATACACAAGGTATGCTTTTTAAGGCTTTTCATTATCTTCAAAACACTACTTTCATCCAATGTTATTTCCATTTTGCAGACTATGCCACGATTAATATATTTGTTTGAGATATGTACTTATAACAAAAAAAGTTTGTTATATGAAGGGCTTAAGGTTAAACATGCCCTTCGGTTTTGGTAGTCTCTGTTAATGTCGTTGTTTTGAGAAATTTTTTTAGAATTTAGAATTTGGAATTAACAATAGGGCTGTAAATGAGCTGATGAGCCGAACCGAGCAGTAGGTTGTTCAAGTTGGGTTCGTTAAAATAAACGAGTTTCAAATTGTGTTCAAGCTTGTCTTATTAATTTTTTGAGCCGATCGCAAGCTGAACTCGAGTAGCTGGCTTAATTTTTTATAAAGTATCATACAACTTTTGTCTTGACGAGCCGAGCTTAATCAATTAACGAGACTCAAAATTTGTGAAAGCTTGTCTTGTTTATTTTGTGAGTTGATATTGAACGAGCTTCTACCTGAATAGCTCGGCTCGTTTTACAGTCCAAATTATAAAAAATGGGACATAGTCAACTTGTATCTTGTTTCACTACTCTCTAAACAACAGAGATTTACACATTGATGCAGATTGAAAGAAGCAAGGATAAGGGTCCAAAATATACAGACTTGGGAGGAAAGCATTTATATGGGAAGAAAGGAGCTCCGCCAAAGGCCTCGATGCTTGGTTCTTTGTCAAGAAGTTTGGCTCAGTGGCGCCAGCCCAAGAAATTTGATGTCTAGTAGTAGGCATTGGAAAAGACCAAAAAAAAAAGGTTTGTGAACATTCTGTCCTTTTGAGGTCTGTTGGGTAGTTAGGGCTTTTCAGGAGCAGAAGTTCTTTGGGGAACATTTTTTCATCCCCGTAGATAGTTGGAAAATTCATCATTGAACATTTTTCATCCCCCTAGATAGATGTTAAATTCATCATTTGATTAGTTTTAAGTGGTAGGGATATTGTTTCATTTTTTGATTACCATTCAATCAATTGATTCTTCAGCTTCAACAATGCTTTCTGGGCTGAATATGTAATTTGCATTGATTTTGTTCTGTAATTCCATGAAAACCTTCATGTATTTGAAGTTACAGTGTAAGACAGAAGTTGTGCAATACATTTTTTTTTTTTTTTTTGGGGTCCCTTTTGAAGGCCGTTGCCATTTTTGTTATGCTGTGGAATCAATATCTATTGAATCTTGGCAGGGATGAGTCAAAGCATGATCTGTGATGAGCATGAAAGAAAATTAAATTGCACTGTAAAATTAGGAATTTTTTTATCCCACCAATGCAATTTTTTTTTTATTGTCCGGACCATTCAATTTTTAAAGATGCTTTTAAACCAATTTCTTTAACAAAAACGCCTTTTTGTTAAATAAAGTTTCAAAGTGTTCAAAAAGTCGTAACATTTTAAGTTTGCACAAAAGATGTCTTTTGGATAAAATTTTTAAGTTAAAAACGTCTCTTTAAAAAGGGTATTTAAAAATAAATAATATTATCCTTACTATAATATTTTATCAAAAGATTTTACTATAACATTATTCTTACTACAATATTTTTAAAAGGCACCAAGGGGGTGCAACCCATATACATACTAGAAAAAGAGCCTATACTTGAGCTCCACAGCTCAGTTCACCTAAAAAAGTATACAACAGAATATGAAGAAACTGAAAATTTTCTAGAAATCGAAAAAATAAAAAATGTTTCCAATTCCAACATCATTTTCTTTAATCTATGTACAGACAATTCTACATCTTTCGAATGTGCGCTTATTTTGCTTCTGCCAGATACAACACATTACAGAAAGCAGCGCAGCTTTTGCAGCCTCACAAATCTTCTCACTTTGGCATACTCTCCAACAAGAAGCCATCTACTCCTCAACAGACCCATGCACGGTCCACTGCACACAAAACAGAGAAAAAACCATAGTCCAAACATCTATAGGGAGAAGTAAGCTTACTTCTGCACTGAGAGAGTGCTTTATACCTATCCAGATTATTCAAAGTCAAAATAGTGTCCAAAGGTAATGTCCACACAAAGAAGGCAATCTTAGAAGATCCATCCATCCTAATCCCCCACATAGGACCAGCAATAAGATGTGACACCAAACCTGAGTAACCCGGAGTCCACTAAAATGCATCCTCCTTGTGACCATCAATAGAAATACCAAAAAGGACGACTGGATTTGTGATACCTGCCATGGCTTAATACAAATCATCCCAATAAGATGGGTCGGGTTTTTCGATCTCGATCAACCTGCATCAGGGCTATCCATCCAAGCATCCAACGTCAATGTAAACGAAGTCTATCTTTCCCACCTAGTGAAATTGTTTCTTAGCATTCCCTGAAATTTATCCTCTCATGAAAAAAGATAAGTAGAGTTGAAGATTGATTTCAATCTTAAGATTGAACCTCATATACAAAGGCAGAGCTACATAGTTTCAGAAACTGACTTGGCTTTGCAAAATGATTACCAACCATGCATTTTTTTTTTTTGTCGGCTTTCTCTTCTCTGTAGGGAGAAAAGCCATCAGAAAGTTGATAGAAAAATATGGTTAGGACAGTGGAACAATAAGCATGTATGTTTTTGAAACATGAGTGTATGTATCATGCCCTGCCAAGCTTTGACATATTTAGATCATTTTCTTAACCCATCGGGTTCAAAATCCACTATTAGACTACTCAGTTAGATTATATTAGTATTGAGGACAGAGAGAGAGGAGACAATTAATTCAAATAAGCTCTCATAAATGTATTAATTCAAAAGGATGTGCCAGAAACGAAACAATGTGTCTGCAGAGGCAGATAACCCCCCAAGATGAATCAGATTCTCACAGGACAGTAACATTGTTAAAAGACAAACTAATGCTTGTAGTCAATTACTTCTCCACATTTCCAATGTAAAAATCATCGATCATGTCAAACACTCGAGTAGCATGCTATGGCCTGCCACAAAGAAGTAAACATATAATATATTGTAATTTACAAGCATTGGCATATTACATGAATGGAAAAGTACGAGTAACATAACAATAGAGATGAAAATTATGAAGGTGGTTGGGAACTAAAATTTTGAGAGGATGATCCTATAGCATGCTTCAAAATTACTATATACTTGCATTCAGTCGCGTGAAAAAACATTACTATTTGATGTTTAGTTTTTGGATGGAAATGGAGAAATAAAGCAGTATTTAATTACTTATTATTGCAAATAAGTGCTGGGAATGGAAACTGTTTCAAAAATAGATGCCTACCCAAAAAACCCTTCAGTCGAATCATCGCCGGAATGTGCTAGGATGGCATCCCCACCAGGGTGCTCCTCTACGTATGAGGTAACATCATATACCTACAGTTGTTTCAGAGATAAAAGAGGAAAAAAGGAAATAGGAAAATAGAGTGGTAAGAAACCAACCATTGTTGTTTGATCACATTAAATATCACTAGTGTTGCAACTTTCATATGAAGCATCAAACTATGAAATCTGATAAAACCTTTCCGTTGATGATGATCCAACAATCAGTCCTTTTGTTATGCAAGGAAACCTCGGCTTTAGTGTACAATTTGGATGCCTAAGTACAAAAAAAAGAGCAGAAAAATACAATAATAAAGTCCGGAAACAGATTTATATTTCTCAAAACAACAAAGTAAATGGATTAACTTCAACAGATTGATCTAGACATGCCTGTAACAAACTTTTCTAGGCTGATGGATGATTGGTACAGGTCATAGTAAATGAGGTTCATCTTGAACCCTTCAACCTGCCACAGTAGAAGAACAGAATTACTCAGCCCAACAAATCTACATACAGAACCACTGAGAGCCAAGGGAATCAGGGGCCTCATAATCAACTCACCATCGAAATTTAATTAAGAAAATTTGAGAATTACTAAATGAGAAACAGGCCCCTATTGTCTAGCAATATAATACAATAACAGACAGCCATCAAATACAATAACATACAATAACTGTTCGAGCTACAGCCGGTCCAACTGCAGCTAATTCCTTCTTCACTGTATTGTCATTCCACTTATTCCTACAAAAAAGAAGTGAAGCGAAGAAATCAAACGGATGTTGGTTGGCAAATTTTTACTCAAGCTGATATCATTAACAACAAAAATATAATATACCCTACCAGTTAAGTGCCACATGTTGGTTTTTTCTTTTGTTGTACTGGTCTGTTTCGTGGAGGCTGCAACGTCACCTGAGTCAACTGTGACGAACCCTCATCAATGTGTGTATGCCAGTGACCTCGCCCATGCTCACGTGGTCTGGCTCGTGCCGTCCGTCGTCTCCTGTACACTATAACATCAGTTGGACCCTCTTGCATTTCTGCCTGCACCTCCATGTCAGCAGCCTGTGTCCCCATCCCAACATATCCAGCCAAAAGACCATGATTGACAAATAAATACTTGATTCAATGAGGTGCGATCATAAATTAAACTATTCATTTGTCCCTAAATTTAGTATTATCAAAATAAACCTAAATGTTGGTTGAGCTAATTTAATTCCCAAACTCACCATATATCCTGACTCATGCACGGGGACATCGTCCATCTGTTGCTCCATCCCATGCTACGCCGGCTCCTGCACTGGAACATCATCGACATGCTCCTCCACCCCATCGTCACCCCAAACATCGAAGGAGTTAGGCTCCATGACATACTGTGAAAAATAGGGATCTGGTATAGGGGAGAAATGGTGTGAATCCATGCCGGTAGCGGGTACAGATGGCTCTGCCTGTGCGTGCTGCTGGCCTTCCCGGTCCGCATATCGTCGAGCCTGGTCAACAGCAGCTAAGCATGATATAGACATGTCATGGATCTGGCGGAGCAGATGGGACAAGTCCTGTTGAACTGTACCATCAATCTCGGTACGCTCGGGGATATCAGAAATCTGAGATATGCGCATCATAGTATCCTCCTGAAAAAATTAAATTCATCAATAAAAAATGAAAAGTAGGCGCAAGACACGAGTGGGTCGTATAAGAGATATTTATTATACCAGCATATGTCGAATGCTACCAACGGGTTGGAATCCAACCGCTGGCATCTGAATAACTAGCCCGATCAATCTACGTGTAATCATTGTGTACCAGGGCATATAGTCATCCGTACACTGAGCAGAACCTCTAACTGAACCATCCCCAAAAACGAGGTGGTCGAGACGGTGGTCCCAATGATCGATATATGCCCTGTGATGTGATGGCCAATCATATTTACGCCTCCCTCGCATGTCTATACCATGTAGCTCTCGGCTAGAATCACACGCAACAGGTATGCTCTACACTACACCGAACTGGCGTAATACACGATTTGGGAAGTGCCATTCAACAATGGCAAAGAAAATCAGTGGCACGCGTGATCCCCAAATCGCCTGACCACTGAGGCAATAGTCGGGCAATGACTGCATGACATCTGCAGTATATGGCTCTCATATCATCTACATTAAAAAATACATGTTGTCAGTTTGAATACTAATACCATTTTTGGACCTCTAAATTGGGATATACATGTTATATCACATAATTGTGTACATACATAGTCCAGCCTCATCTGGTCCAACTGGTCTCGGTAATGTCGGAGACTATGGGCAGGGGTGTCCTTATGGAAGTGAGGGACATCCCACTTATACTTGACAAATTTTACGTAAGTTAAACTATATATTCGATTAAATTGTACTCATGTCAAAAATAAGTAATGGAATACAACAAAAAGTAAATTATAACAATTGAAAGCATCACTAAATATACTTGCATCCTAGGGGACCACGAGGTAAGGCTGCAGCTGCTAGTGGGGATGGTGCTCGTGGATGAATGGAGCGACGCTCTAATCGAATATGACGCAGTCGCTCCCAAGCCCATAGCTGGAGAAAATATAACAACATAAATGGGATGAAAACTTTATTTCATTTTATATTCAATGTTTATTTCATTTTATAAACATTGAATATAAAATTTTAAACATAATGTTAGCAATTCGCACCTGAAGCAGAACAAGTGGGCCACCAAGAAATGTAGCCTCGGACCTAGTGGCAAGACAAAGCTCACGGTATAAACATGCTAGAGCTGCACTACCCCAGCTAAGCCTGCCTGCCTCATGAAGGTCTCGCAGTAGAGGTAAGAACATCAGTTTCACCTTACTAGATGACTTGTCTGTAAATAGGCACCCACCTAGAAGAAACATAATGTACATCCTGCTGTACGCCGCAATAAATCTATCGTCAGCGTCATCGGGGATCGGCTGAGATAAATGGTGCGTCAATGCACTCAACCTAAGACGTGATCCATCAAAAGAAGTTTGAGGTGGAGTAATCTCGAGCAAGTCGTGGCACAACTGCTGCCACTAGGGAATAGGCCTTTGGACGTCTGGACCAATAACGGTGTTGCCATCAACTGGCAACCCAAGTAGTACTGCAACATCCTGTAGTGTAATGGTCGTCTCGCCCACAGGCAAATGAAATGTGTGGGTCTCAACTCTCCACCGCTCGACGAGTGCAGTGATGAGGCTCCAATCTAGTGCCATGAAGCCTAACCGATGCACCCCATAGAAACCGACCCTCACCAAACATCGAAGGACCCGTGTGTCTAACCGACGTACTACTCTACGAAATGATGCCTCAATGCGTCGACAGTGCAATAGGCTGAACTCACGGCCCTCCCAAATAGCGGTGGAGCGATGCTGATGCTATAAGTATAATACTGATGGATCGCTGGGGCCGGGATCAGGTAACTCTCTCCGTTGATCCATATGTTACTAATAAAAATATATTAGATAAGTACAAAAAATACAATAAGTTATTTAAATAAAGTAAAGAAGCACAATAAGTTCATTAAATCCAGACCAACATACTCCACATAATCCGCCACCAATGCCTCCTTATTTGAGGCAATAGCAAACAATGAAGGGAATTTGTCTCTTACAAACCCTTCCCCGCATCATGGATCGTCCGGGTAAGTCTTATACGCCTTTGAAAATAATCAAAGACTTATATTAATCCTACTCTTAAGCCTAAACCACAAACAATGCTACAGAAGCATCCACAACTGATATAAAATAACAGGACTACAGACATTTTACCTTTCAACAACTAATCTAAAAACCTACTAATTTCGTAGCAGGTATCTTGGTAACTCGAAACTACTAGGAGCAGACTATAGGGTTGAAATCCTACTGTTTCTAAAAGAGAGAATAACAAACAAATAGGCAATAACTGCAGCCTCCGCTTGGAATAAGTAAGTAAGGTCCCTTTGAAAGTTTGGAACACATGCTTCTAATTTAAAAGATTGGAAAAGTTGATATCAAGTTCCACTTCATTCATGGTTTGGTGAATGACAAGGAGATCCAACTTGAATTTTGTCCTTCTGAAAAATAAGTTTCAGATATTTTTACGAAGTCGCTCAAAACAAATTCTTTTTTGAAGTTAAAGAGATTGCTTGACATGGTGAAGCTTGGAGAGCTTGGTTTAACGGAGGCAATATGAGCCAATTAAACCAAGTTAGTAGAGTTTTAGTAAGACTCTTAATTTTGAGTCCTAATAGTATTTGATATATTTTAAATAAACCTTATCTTAGATAAGAGTTGGTTAATTATTATTAGTGAGACTAGGAGTTTTTATCCTAGTGGGAGTAGTATTATTAGTTTGAATGTGATTAAAAATCTTAGTTGTGTTAGGATTAGAATTTATACAATCTGAACCAACCTGATTTATTCTTATTGTTGTTCCCGTTTCATTCCTTGAGGTTTTAATATCTACTTAATAAGTTTGTATTGGTTCACCAAATCACAAGAACGTAATCCACAGAAAAGTTTGTGTTTGATTCGTACAGTTCCTTGTTTTATTTTATCTAACATTATTTTATTCTCCTCTTAAAGCTTATGATTCGTACAGTTCCTTGTTTTATTTTATTATCCGCTTGGAATAAGTAATTTTGTTTTTCATTAATTCATTTTCAAATTTTTTTTCTTCTAATTTTGCAGTATTGTTGGAGCAATAATAATATCTGTGGGATTTTATGTTGTAATATGGGGAAAGGCAAAAGAAGAGAAGAGAAGAGAAGTTGTAATATGGAGCACGAACATATTCTGCTGCTGACTTGATTCACCTAAAACTTTCTTGTTGGATAGAAGTTGAATACAGATCTCATACAAATCATCGAGATTGTCCAAACACTAGATTTGTGGGCTCAAACAAATCAATTCAGGTCATCAAAGCTGTTATGACAGAATAGTATGATGCAGCTGTTGTGATAACAACAAATACGAAATGGATATAAAAATAAATAAATAAAAAATCACATAAAAGACATAAGATATATATGATTCGAAAAAATATTTACGTTTACAGACAGAAATGATCAATTCATTATATAACGAGGAGATTACAATAACAAAATACTCAAAAACCTGAAATCTTTTTTTCATCTCTTGACCTGGGCTAATTTTTTTTTGTTGGACTGCATGTTTTTTATGTTAGTATAACCTGGATAGCTGTTAATAAAATTTGAGAAATAAAGTTGATAATACTTCAAATTGAAAGAAGTAAAATATGTCACACAACTCTTCAGTGTTGTGGGACTCTTTAGTGGTGTGGTGATCCTGGTTCTTAAACTTTACGATAGTGGAAAGGTTCAACACTTCATAACCAACTTCAAAGCATTTTTTTTCTCCAAAAAGGAAACCCACCTAAGCCTGTTAAATTTGTCAGGGTCACACAGTTGAACTGAAACGCACCCAAGTTAGCCGGTCCAACATGGGTCTCTTCCTTAAATGGTTAGACTACAGGCCTGGCCTGGCTTAACCCTGGTTGCAGGTCCAACTACCCAGGCTGGGTTGGGTATGACAACTGTGGGCTCCGATACAGAAACAGTAGATAATGATCGACGAATTGTCAGCCACTCTTGAGTCTTGACTGGCACCCACAAGATGGCACTGATGTGATATGGCATTTTAGTGTGATGATTCTTTGATGATTTGGTTATTTCAAGAGTCATCCAGTAAACTACAATCAATGTATGGTGGTTGTTTACTTAACTTTATAAGGACAGACCCCTTTGGATCATAAAGCTTTTGGGTGGGCAGCTACAATCAACGATACATTAATCATGATTGCAATTTCTCCTTAGCTAGAAACCTGTTTTATTTTTGTCTGAGCATGACTCAATGATGATGGGGATGTATTTTGGGACATATCACGGAAAAAGAATTGCAAATTCCTGCTAGTGAAAGTCAGATGCAGATGCCTCGGGTAGTCAGGCTTTTGGAAAATTCATTGCATCTACATTCTGGACTGACTTGAGGAATTGCAGTACAGAAAAACATGAAAGAGTTTTTTTCTCAGATATGTAATAAATTAATCCAAACATTTGTAAACTCTTGGAGTTCCATGAACTCAGTAGAGAACGGGAAGTTACAATAGATCAATTATCATATCGTCCTGACATAAAAGTGCATATGTGGGGCTTTCATCCCATTTGGTTCAAGGAATTATATATTTTTTCAAGTTTTGACGCGCTATGGTTCAAATCTTGCTAATATGTTTAGACAGTCAGCTTTGCTTCGAGGTTTACCATACTTGTATTTCTATGATAAGAAGATAGTGGTGTCCTGGCTTTAGTAATCCCATCTTACAATGTGCAAGTTATCTAACTTACAAATAGTGTTTTCAGATCCATGTAAGCAAGGTTCAACGGACCTCTTAACTAAAAAAATAAGTTTCCAACATATGATTGAAACCCTCAATTTAGGGGTTAAAGACCCTAATTTGTATCCCTGAGATGCTAATTGAAATGCCTCATTGCAAGTTTTTTACGGGTTCAGTCTTCTTTTATGGCCAGAGTGTTGCAGCTATGTATTTTTCACACCTCTTAACTTTCATATGGACCTATTCTGTGTATGTGCAGCTTAAGATTGATGGTGATTTTCTATATTTTCTGGCGGACGCTGCAGTTATAGCGGTAGGTGTTCTTGTTGTTTCAGTTACTTATCAAAAAAAAGATGTGCTTGCTATTTCAGTTGCATCATTTGATCTCTATCCTTCCAATATAGCACTCACTATGTTCTCAACTTTGTAGTTTCAATATGGAAATCTAGATATACTATGCTCCCCTCTTATTCATGCAAAGAAGGCTGGGGAAGATTTGGTGGTATGCCCTTGCTCTTTCTATCCTTTTTGAATTAAAAAATTTATTTTAAAGACTATTTTGTATTTTTCCCTAAACTTTAAATTACTTTGAGATTTCTACATTTACACTGACCTTTTTTTAATTTTTTTCAATTACATTGTTCTTTCTTATTTTACCAAATAAATTATAAATATTATCTAGCCATTTTCTTTTTCCAAATGACAATCGTTTTGGATGAGTAGTTGCGTTTTTGAAATATGCATTTGGACATTTTGAAGTCCAAACGCCTGTTTCGAAAATGTGCCATGAAATGTTTTTTTCAAACTTTTTTTATTTATTTATATAATACATTTAACACTTTTAACAGTTTATTCAAACACTACATATTAACATTTAAACTTGTTACCATTGTATTTCATTTTTGTATCTAGACTTCCAATATGCACTTTTAACTGACCTAATACTTTCTTGCAAGGCTGGTCTTAATTTTGGGGGCATTGGTCTCATTCCGGGGCTGTGATGCTCCGTTCTTGTGGAAAGTACAACAACAAAAAAATGTAACAGATAAATGGGGATTCCTATTTCACTTTGAGAGGATTTGCTCTTATTCCACACACTTTATACATAAATTGGTAGAGATAAATCATAATTTTCTTAACAGTTTCTAGTGCAGCTATATTAGCATTGGCAACCAAATATGGTTGCCTTAGCTGTATATTATGCCAACTAAGCCTGTCACTGGATCTCTCTCACTCTAAAAGTCTTATTTCTCTTTTTCCAAAACTTTTGCAACTCTATTTTTCTTCCCCATTAAGTAACAACTCTATAAAAATACTGCATTTCTTTTCTTTTCTTCTTTAGTGTGAAGGAACTCTAATGGGATTTAATGTTTTGGCGATTACATCAAAAAAGTTGAACATAACTTTAATATAAACACTGATCTAAAGTCTAATGGTCACTTGACAACTAAAACATATATACTTTAATTTAGGATTATAAGAAGACTTTTGGCATACTCCCTCCCTTGCTACATGAATAATACTAAATGCAAATAACTTTCCCCTAAACTTTAAACCCTTGAACACCATGTCAACAAGGATACAAATATTTTTCAGCACTAGTGTAAATATATTGTATGTTAAGTTCACACGCATAAGTGTATGTATGTATTTATATGTGTGTCTTATAAGCGATAGAATCATCCTTATTGTCAATTAAAATAAAGGCCATCATTAGTCTTAGGAGTTAGGACATAGATGATATAGAAAAATGATTAAGATGTTAAAGAGAACACAACAATTGTCAGCCTCAATTTTCATACAAGTCTGCTAGAATTCCCACAAGAAGCATGATATTGATAAAAAAGATAAACGAGTATCAAAATAGAATATGTTAGCAAAATTGATTAAAAAATAAGGTATACAACTATACATGAAATTGAGGAAATTATCGATAAAGTGAACCTTGACATCACCACTATCATATATATAAATTTATAGTTTCTATATACACGAATAGGATATATCAAACTGAAATCATTATTACTATAAACTATTATTAAGGCTGGAGTTGGTACTATACAATCCCATTATAAATATTGGTAAATAATAAGGGCAATATCTTAAAAAATAATATAAGGAACAGAGGACATGAAACTATAGGCCAGATTTGGTACTGTACAATTCATAAACAAACATGTTCAATCTCCAAGCAGCTGAACCGCGATGGAAATTAAATATATTTAACTTCAAAGTTATCTTGCCGAGACCGTAAGTAATTATTTCTGGAGAAACCTTGCATAGTTCTGAGGTGATTTATTTCAGTGCATCTAAATAGTTAAAAATGTGTCATGTTGGCTCATCAATTTGATTAACATTTAGTTTCTACTACTACAATAGAGAGATGTAGCTCCAAACCATAATTTCTAGATTTATCAGCTCAGACTTCAGAGTACCTGCTGAGATAGATCTTTGGAAATGAGATTAAGCTTGATCTACATGTTCTACATTTTAGTCATTCAAGGCATGCCCTGTCCAAGGAGTAGCCAATTGATTGAGTCCGGTTTGATGATTTGGATTGCCATGTGCATAAATGGAAAATTTATTGACATTCTAGTTTTGCTTCAACACTTATTTTATAGCACAAAGTTTAGAGCCTAGGGGGCCATTGCCCCTCGCAAAAGAATTTCAACGAGAATTCTATAATAATTCAAATATTAGTGCCTTTCAAAAATTTTGATATTTTTATAACAGCCCTATTATTAGGATCAGAAGAAAGCAAATATGTGATATACTGTATTAAAACTTGAGACTCTTATTTTGATATCTCAAGGAAGCAAATATTTATTTTCTCAAAAATCATTAAGCAGGAAAACATAGGATCAGAAGAAATTATACAGAAAAAAGGGCGGAACCTGATGTACGTACACCGGAGGGACGGTGGCGAGCGACGGCAGCAGCGACCGACTGACGGTGGCGGCGACCGAGCGACGGCGGCGGCAAGCGACGGCGGCTAGGGTTTCTCTCTTGCTCAAAGTCGTATCGCGTGCATACGCTTCTGAAATGGGATTTGGGATATATAAGATTCATACGCCTTTAAAAGGCGTATTAGATTGATACGCCTTTAAAAGGCGTATTAGTTTCCTACGCTTTTTAAAGGCGTACCAATCTAATACGCCTTTTAAAGGCGTATGAATCTTATATGCTTTTCACGTGGACAGGTTCAAAGGCGTATAAGATTTATACGCTTTTGAAAAGTACCTGGGTCCGAGAATTAAGTTGAAAAAGACTTGGGTCGGGTCAATCAATTTTAAAAGTACCCGGGTCGGGTCAAAAATTCTACTAGTTGGATAAGTTATCATTGAGTTAAAATTTATAAAAGATTAATTTTAGACTATTGGATGTATAAAGAATAATAACTGAGACTTTTGCAAGTCCAATTTAAAGTATTTCAAATATCTTTTTTTAGTAGTCTTAGCGCCATAGTCAAACCTAAGTATTTGGGAGTTTGATTGATTTCCTTTGACTTGGTTACCTCTGGAAGGTTGATTATGAATAAATTATGGTAATATTATGTCGTTACTCGGGTCTTTGAGGTTTGGGCCGTGACACTATTAAGGATAGTTATAGAGGTCTGGTATATCTTTATACGGATTAGATTTATAGTAATTTTTTCTCGTAAGTGTGAGTTTTATTTTTTTCACGTAAGACTCGGTTTTATGTGTATATTCTCTATTATTGTGCTTGTTATTATTAGTGTTTATATCACTTACCCATATTTCATTTGGAATCTGATATCAAATATATATATATATATATTTAAAAATAATTGATTTATCATTTAGTTCAACGATTTTTGCTTAATTAACTAGGTTAATAGGGAAAATATACTTGGGATTATCTGCGTATCTTGTGAGATAGTTAATTAATTGAGACATGAAATCTCCTGAAAAAGAATGAAGGAACAAAAGGAGAATGAAAAATAAGAAAGGGGAGAGTACGGCATAAAGTTTTTACAAAAAAAAAAAATTAGAAAGAGAAGAGTGGTGACACAATATTTTTAGGAGAGAGAGAAAGAGGGAGAAAAAGAGAAGAATTTACATAAATGATTTGGTAGTGTTATATTAGTTTTATGTCATATTATGATGTAATATAATGTGTAAATGTTTTTGGTAAATAAATTTAATAAACATAGTATTAGTCAAGATTTATTTATTTTATCTTAAATTCTAATTTTTTTAGTAACAATCCGTACAGGATGAATCAATGCTAATAAGAGTATAAATAGATGGCCTTGGTGCAGTTTGGCATGATTCACAAGGAGAAGTAGGGAAATTAAAGGGCTCGAAAAAATGAGTAGGTGAAAGTAAACAAAATGTCCTTAGTTTGGATTTATTCTTTGAATCACGTGAAAGTGTCCGATAATCCAAGATTCTAAAGTTCACGAGTTTGGTTATGGATGGGTTTAGGATTTTTGGCACCCTCTAAAATTCATCCAATTAGGATGATTATGTACTGGTTCATTCTCAAATTTGATTTAACCAAGCAAAATAATCTAAACAAAACATATAATATAGTTACATAGCTTAAGACATAGAAAAAGAGAGTTTGACGACATGCGCACATGTAAATCTGAATATGTTTTTTTCTTTCTTTAATTTTTTTATTCTTGTGAGTATGGTCTCCAAAAAAATGAAAAAGGCAAGTAATCTTTTTGAATCAATTTGTTTTATTGGAAAAATACTGAAAAGTTTTTAAAATAAAATTTTTAATATAAAAAATTCATGATATATTTTTTTATATCTAAAAGACCCAAAAGAAAAATCTTTAATATAAAAAAGTCAAATTGTTAACTTTTATCTTAAAAAATATTATTTATTAGACTCAAATAACTTTCAAAACACATTTTAAAAAATACTAAATAGTTTATAAAATAAGTTTTTCAATCCAAAAAAATAATATAACATTTATTATTTATGTAGAAGGCGTAAAAAATAAATTTTCACTTCATAAAATGTTATAAATTTTTTTAATCGAAAAAGTTGTTTTTATATATTTGCTAGTAATCGTTTGTGGAAAAAAAAAATACTAAAACCTCTTAAAATAAAATTTTCATTCCAAAAAGTTCATGACACATTTTTTTCTTAAAAGTCCAATCGTTAATTTCCATCTTAAAATATTAATGATTAGACTAAAAATGCATTCAATATACATTTTAAAAAATACTAAATACTTGATAAAATAAATTATTTGATCCAAAAAAAAAATTAACATTTTTTTATTTATCTAGATGGTCTACAAAAAAAATTTCATTTCATAAAATGTTATGATTTTTTGGATTGAAGGAGTCATTTTATATATTTTTTAGTATTTTTTTTTCTAAAATTTATCTTGAAGATTATTTTAATCTAATCAGTAATATTTTTTAAAGGTGTTATGATAGAAGTTAATAGTTGGATTTTTTATATTAAAAGTTTCTTTTTTGGATCTTTTAAATAGAAAAAAAATATATCATGTATTTTTTGTATTGAAATTTTAGTAGTTTTTTTTTTTTTTAGTATTTTTCTCTATTTGTTTTCTAAAATATATCTTGGAAACAATTTTAGTCTAATCAATAAAATTTTTAACGGTGTTAAGATAGAAATTAACAATTGTACTTTCTTATATTAAGAGTTTCATTTTTAGATCTTTTAAATATAAAAAATATATCATAAATTTTTTAAATTAAAAATTTGATTTTAAAAACTTTTTAATATTTTTTCCTGTTTTTTAAAATGAATTTAAGAGATTTCCATATATCTACCTACCGTTCACAATTAATGCATCGTAATCTTATATTTATCACTTCATATTTAACTCTTATGCCTCGGATATGATCAGAACTAAAAAAATTCTAGGGAAAAATATTAAAAAGCTCCTAAAATAAAATTTTACTCCAAAAAATTTATAATACATTTTTTCTATTTAAAAACTCAAAAAAAAAATTTTAATACAAAAAAAGGTATAATTGTCAACTTACATCTTAACATCGTTAAAAAATATTATTGATTAGACTAAAATAACCTTTAAAATAAATTTTAAAAAATTCTAAATAGTTGATAAACTAAATTATTCAAACAAAAAAAAAAAAACATAACATTTTTTATTTATCTGGAAGGCCTAAAAAAGAAATTTTCATTTCATAAAATTTTATTATTTTTTTGGATTGAAGAATTTATTTTATATATTTTTTCGTATTTTTTTAAATGTATCTTGAAAATTATTTAGTCTATTCAGTAATATTTTTTAATAGTATTAAAATAAAAGTTAACAATTGAATTTTTTTTATATTAAAACTTTCTTTTTAAAAGTTTTTAGATAGAAAAAAATGTATCATAGATTTTTTAAACTAAAATTTTTATTTTAAAAACTTTTTAATATTCTTTGCAAAAATTATATTCCTTTTGGAATTAGTGTGGAAAAGAAAATAATGTTGTTCCTTTTGGAATTAGTATGAAAAGGAAAAGAACAAAAACTCTTGTGTTTCGGGAACACCTCAAGTTGAAACAAGCATTTGCATAGGCCCACTACCCTATTTAAAATATGCGTTTTTATATGGCATAATTGGTCAATAGGTTTTATTAGCAGTTACTTGTAACAAGGCATGTCCTCCAGAACTAACTCATTTCATTTATGATTTATGGGCTCAAAACCGGCAAAGAAAATAGTTCAATCTCTCTCTCTCTCTGGACTAGAACTCTGAATCTTCTTGTCTCGCAGTTCTTACAAGAGGTATTAATATATTATAATAACCAAGCAAACAATACAAAACAATGAGACCCTTTTCATCATTGTTCTTCCTCCTCTTATTATTTTTGGTACAAGAAACAACCTCTTCTCTTAGACAACAAAAGCTGTACCAGTTCCAAACAAAGCTTCAAGAGAAAACAGCCTCTATTGCAGCAGTACTGCCCAAGCCATCTCCGCTTCCTTCTAACGCAAAAGAGGTGATCGAGACAGTTTTTTTTGCCTTCTAGTATGTTTTTGTTATTTATGCGTTTTTGCTTCGAGATTTATGTTTTCAATGTGTTTTCTTTGCCTCAAAGTTGTTTTCTTTGGAATGTGTATGTTTTAGAGTATTGGGAGAGTATTCTATCCAATTGGGTATGGAGCCGACCCAACTGGGGCGCAAGATTGCAGTGACGCCATTCTGAGTGCTTTGGATGATGCTTTTCAAGTGCAACACGGGCTTGAATTGTTGCCTGGGATCAATGATTTGGGTGGTGTAACCATTGATTTACAAGGTGGGAATTACAAGCTAAGCAAACCCATTAGGTTCCCTTCTGGTGCGGGCAATATTCTGGTAAGTTTCTCTCTTCTTATTCTTGGAGTTACATGGCGCACGTTAGCGCACTGTTTTTTTTTTTTTATAATGTTTTCCCCTTCTGAAACTGCTTGTTTTGTGTTCAATACTTTGTTGCAGTCACTGATCTGAATGGTTTGGTGAAATTTGAATTTTTTTTAAAAAGGTTTTGAAAGCGTATTTCCCACTCTCACTTTACATGTGAGTTTGTGCCACGTGTCCATGTTACAACATGATGCTCCGCCTTTGATGCGCATTAACCATGGTTGTTTTTTTTTTTTGGTTCCTTCCATTAATGCAATCTTTAACTCAACCTCCAGCACCTTCCTTCCATTAATGCAGTCTTTAACTCAACCTCCAGCACCTTGACTTTTCGACTGGAAAACAACTATTTCTACTTCCCCCAAAGTTTGGCATAAAGACAAGTTAATTCAAACCAACTTTAAGAATTTTTAATTTTTTAAGAACAAGGCTACACTTTGTAAAATTCTTTCTCAAATTTTTATCTCATAAGATATGATATTGACATGGTATTAAATTAATGGTAATACTTGAAATCATGTAATTAATGTAATTAATGTGATTCTTACACATTAGTATCACATCATTTGAAATAATTGAATTAACTTCTAGAATTTTTAATTTTTTAAGAACAATGCTACACTTTCTAAAATTATTTCTCAAACTTTTATCTCAAAAGATATGATATCGACATAGTATTCAATTAGTGGTAATACCTTGAAATCATGTAATTAATGTGATTCTTATACATTAGTATCACATCATTTGAAATAATTGAATTGGCGTTACTTGAATGAAGGTGGACAGTTATACCACTTGTAATGTTGCTCTTTTTTGGTCGGAGGGCCTCCCGTTCTTAGTTATCTGTCAAGAACTTGAGATCAAAGGGTCATCGAGAAGGCTCCGGTAGTAACTGGTCCGATGATAAAGTTAGTAAAAAATAGAAGCAGTTATTCAAGAGAAGAATTTAATATAAATTGAAAGCGTACCTTATTGCCTTATTTATAGGCTATAGATCTCCTAAATTAAGTAGGATTAAGAGTAGTAAAAATAGGGATTCGAAGATATCCTAAAGATAGTAATTGCCATATTGAGCTCTGTTTTCTCATATTGAGATCGATAGCTTAAGGAAGGCGGTGACTAGTTCGGAAACCCTCACCTCTGCAATGTCGATATCTATTTGGTCGAACGAACTAATTCCACTAAGATCTGTCTGTCGAAGAATTCTTGAGAGCCATGTGTCATGCCCCTGGTAACTTTGAATTGCTATAGTCAAATTATGGTATATCAGCTACTCCCCCCCTCCCTTGAGCCTCAATTTTGTAGGACCCATGCAGAGCTGAGGTTAGGGTTTCTGAAGAGTCACATGTACTTTCATAAATGCTTCGTTACGTATTCTGATAAAATAGTTATTGATGGGATAGTTAATGTCTCATCATTGAGTCAGCCGTCGATTAATTAGATAATCGAGGCCATTATTGGCTAACTGTCGATTGGGGTTCGGAGCCATAAATGTCGTTCTTTCTTGGATGGTCTTGTAAATAGAAGAAAACTCCCCAAGAAGAGTTTTTTAGGAACTCCTCAGCTGTCTCCCTAAGCTCCTAATCTCCTACTGTGGTTCTGTAGCATACTCACCTGAAAAAATAGTAAGTTGGGGTGAGCTAACAAAGCTCAGTAAGTAAAAGCTTATCTCCCACACGGGTTAAGGTTAACATAGAAAAATATGAACTCATAGGGTGAACATTATAACCAATCATAGAAACAGTTGTAGTTAACGGTAAAATACCACAATGGCCAATGAACAGTAAGGTACAATAAACAAGTATGAGTAATGTCATAACATAAATATGGGAAAGCTCAATAATAACAGTCAACATAAATATACTGCCACAATAAACCGGTCACAATCAAGTCCAATAAACGAGGGAACAATCAACATAGAATTATTCATAGGGAAATGACAATATCCTTTAAATCCAATAAACGTAACATATCAGTCAATTATAAATGATGCATTACTCTGTTCAGGGTTTGGCAGACCCTCAGTCTTTTGGGGCCCAACATACCCCCCTTAACATGAATGCATATAAAATGTCCTTAAAACTCACTGCGTAAAAATGCCATCATTGCCATATGTCCGTTTACGGACTCGACCCGTAGGTCCTATCAATCGACCTGTCGGTCCTGTCAATTAGATAACATCGGATGGAAATTTTGATTGAGCATAAAATCTGGCATTTATTATAAATCAGGATTCCATCATGATTCCATAAGAAATGCATAAAGTATGGAATATCATGCAGTAAACATACAACAATAAGCCTTTTAAGGCATAGTACAACATAGCAATCATGAGATAGCAGTCAATAAGCATCCACAAGATAGGACAATATCGATTGTGGGACAATAGCAGTGGGTACGTACATGAGTAAAAAATTTGGCAGTAATAGAAAGAATGTGGCTTGAAAAACCACGTGTAAGAGATAGGAGTTTACTTACTTTTAATCTGTACGATCTACTTTAGTACTCCGTAACTTTCTCTTTTCCCTTTGCCTTGCTTATACATTAATAAACACGTCTCAGTTTTAATGTCATTTATCAAATTTTACACCTTGCTACTCTAAGTATCTCTTTTACTAATTTAGACTCTACCATTGAGTCTAGAATGTAAAAAAAAATCAGTTTAAGCTTTCATGGTTTTCAATTTGGACTTCTATACCTGAAAAGTGCAAAATTGTCATTTTACATGTCTTTATTTTTTGGGACCTATTTTCACAAATTAAACTCCACCATTGAGTCCAGAGTGTTTGAAATAATAAAAACTCACTATTTACTTAGTTCAATCGAAGTCCATTTGACTCATATTTGACTCATGGGCATTTTGGTCATTTTAGCATTTCTAAGGGTATTTTATTTTTTGGGACTCCGTCTCGTGAAACGGACCTCACCATTAGATCCAGAAGGTTCAAAATAGTAAATTTACACTATTCATTTTACTAATTTACATATCGAGAATTAATGTAATAATTAATTAAATTAAATTAATTAAGTATATCTATAATATACATTATGTAGGGGCAAAAAGATCACATGTGCCTTAGTGGCACAGTGGTCTGTTCTTTAAGGATTCTCCCCAAGGTCTTGAGTTCAAGTCATAGAGGCAGCAACCCTTTTGCAATTTTTTTCTTAAAGGCTATAAGCCAACTGGTGGATTAAGGGGTGAAACAGGAATGGCATATCCTTGTTCCCAAACAGTGTAGCAGCCCAATTTATTAATCTAATAGCCAAGCGCCCAAAATCAAATTTAAAAACTTAACAGCAGCCCACTAGACCATGCCGGCCTGTTTGAGCCGACCCGTTGACCCGACCAACAGTGGCCTTCACCCTTGATTTTTCGGCGGACCCTCAAGTCATCTTCTCCGGTGCTAGTGGTTGAAACATTTCTAGAATTTTGTTTTCTTTTTTTCTTGCAGTTTTCTCGATGGGGATCAGTTGGGTAGTTCAAGGGGGTTCCATATTGACCATTAAAAATGAAAACGGTGGGGTTTTGGGCTGCCGTTCGTGCCACGGCAGTAGTTTTTCCCGCAAGAAGCGATTTGCCGGTAACTCTCCTTTTTTCAATTTTTGTGACGTTTGAGTCATGGTTTTCCTCCCTAATCACCCCTAAGCTTCATTTGAATATGTTCTAAACAGTTATACAGCATTAAAACATGATTTCATGTATGAACCCTATAAATGCATATATCTCCCCCATTTTTGCATCATTCTTTCTTATTCTTTTTGCTAATTAATCCTAATCTCATGCTCATAAAGACCCTACTCTCAAAACTCAGATTCTATGCTATTAAAATTTAAACCCAAAATTCAGTTTGGTTTACCTCTTTCCAAGCTTTGCTCGTACAGTGCCTCTTCCGTTAGCCTTAGCCTCCTTTCCTCTTCCTCCTCCCACCTTCTGCTTCTCCCATTTTGGCTCTCTCTACGCATGCAAGGCATGCTTCAGTTTATAACTACCCCTCCCCCAATTCTCTCATTCTCTCTCTCTCTCTCTCTCTCTCTCTCTCTCTTTCTCATCTCTTTCTCTCATTGACTTTCTTTTTTTGCTTCCATAACCCCTCATTCCCCTCTTTCAATGTGGGAATTACGGCCATATTGTCAACTATATATATATATATTTACTAATATATATATATATACACACACCTATATATATACACGTATGTACTTATATTCCTTATATATATATTTTCATGTTTTTAGTTTTATTTAATTTTTTTATATTTTTTTTTATTTTTCTTTCATTTCATTTTTATTTTATTTTATTTTATTTCGATATTCATTCATGGCTTGTTAGGGCACCGCCCAGGCATCATTCGTACATTCGAAACTATTAAAATTCTAAAACTGTCCATTTCATTCGATATAGGAACATAAAGCCCTAATGGCTCGGGTTTACATGGTTCGCTTGGTTACAATATGGGTCAGGGTATTACACTTGAAGATCATTCTGGCCATCAACTTTCGAGTTTCTCGATCAGTTGGTAAAAGTGCATTTTTCTATTTATTTTTGCTTATTTTGTCTCTGTCTTTCTTTTTTTTTTTTTTCATCTATTTAAGTTATATTTCTAGAAAGATGGCTGCTTCTGATGCTTAGTCAAGCACAGGAGAGGAAGCGAGGGAGGTGGTAGAAATAAGTGATCAGGAGGCATTAGGCCTTATTTCGAGTGACAAAGCTAGGAATGCTTCAAGTGACAGTTCGAGAGTGTTTCTAATCGAAGCACACCTTTAACCTAGGGATAGAGAGGCCGGTTTGTCGGGTAGACCTCATAAGAAAGAGGAAGGCAAGAGTGCCATGACTGAGGGTATGCTAGATGCCCTCACAGTTAATTTTGACTTTCCTCCAAATGTGTCCTGTAGGGTACCGAGGGCTGTAGATCGCCCATCATATATTGAAAGAGGTGAGAGTTGTGACTACCTTGAATGGTTTGAGGTGGGCGTGCATTTCCCTCTGGAACCTTTAGTGAACGAGTTCTTTAACTGATTCAAAATTTTTCCTGTGGAATTAAACATTAATAGTTGGAGGCAATTGATGGTCTTCTTAGTCCTAGGTCATCAAAGCGAAGTCGAAGTAGATCTGAACCTTATTAGAAGTAATATGGATATGAAGTACTTGAAGTTAGTGGAGATGTTTTATATGTCCTTTAACAAGAAGTTCAAGCCACTAACCTCGGTACCTAATTGTAACAAAACATGGAAGAAGTAGTATTTCTTTGTCAAGGATAGCTGGGAATATGAAGATTTCGAGAATAAAAACAGTTTCTTTCCTCGGCACATCGGGTTTAAGGGTGAGCTTACAGAACTTTAGATGTTATTTTTAATACCATACTTCTTTTCTGACCTGACTGACCTTGTTTTTAAATTCTTTTGCCGTAGATAAGAAGGCTTGAAAAAGGTCAGTTTTTACTCTTGACCTATAAGAAAATTACAGGAGGCTTCTTTACCTCCACGATTAGATCCTTACCTTTCAGAACCTTATACACGCAGGGCTTGTAAAAGATAAGTTGGAGATCTCAAATAAGACATTCTTGACGGGCTGGACCCTAAGGTCGAAGAAGGTTGGGGGATATCCACCCCTGTTGAGCAAGCCCCTCCCCAAAAGAAGAGGAGGACAGAGGTTGAGGGCCCAACTCCCTTAAACATATGAATTCTAAGGAGCTGGCATTGCCCATTGCTCGATGTGAGCTCCTTCCTCCCCCAGTTCCAAGGGTACGCTCTGAATCCAGAGGCAAAAAGGAAAGATGGGCATGGTTCCTTCAAGGGTGGCCACGGTTGAGACCAGGGATGCTACCATAAAGAAGGCCTAGAAAGAGACTTGGAGCTCAGTTGCTGGTTATTTCAAGGGCTTGAAGCCTAGGAAGATTGCCAGGGCCCTCCTAGTCTCCAATATTAGGGTAAAACTGTCTTGATATGATTTTAGTGATTCGTTAATATATTTTCTTAACCTTCTATCCTTACTGACTTGTTCAATTTTTATTTGTTCATAGGCAGCTCATGCCATGACCGTCATCACAGATTGCCCTAAAGAATCAGAACGGGACGACGGATTCCAAGCCGAGCTGGACGAGACAAGGCTTTAACTAGGAACTGCCCGATCTGCATCTCTTTCCTTTAAGGAAAAGTTGAAAGAGTCCCTTACCATTCTTGTTATTCTAGAGTCACAGAAGAATGCTTTGGCTTCAGAATTTGAGGCTCTAAAGAAAGAGAAAGAAGAGGCTTACCACCAGTGTGTAGGTGACAAGAGAAGAGACAGAGAGAGCCCTCAGAGAAGAGATGCAGAGGCTAAGGGGGAGAGTTTGTAGACGATGGGTACGAAACTATTAGGAAAAAGATTCAGAAGCTATATCTTGACCTCGACATCTCTAGAGTGGATGAGGTTTTGGTGGATGAGTTTGTGATGAATCCTCTTGAAGCTGCCCTAGTGGAATCTGTAGATCCCGAGTAAGAAGTCCCCTCCTACTGAGGATCATTAGTTAGGATTTCTTGTAATTTTTTCCTCTTTTGGTTTTCAGATCTTGTAACCCTTTCTTTTTGAGATTTTTAATTTATGAAACTTCTGTTACTTCAGTCCTTGTGTCTAGTTGAATATCTTTGCGTTATATCTAAGCTTAACGATAATTTCTTCAATATCCAAGTCAGTAGAAGATATAAGCTCCTTTAGAGATTCCAAAGCACTCACGAGGTATTCCAGAGGTCCTAAATAACAGGATATACAAAAGCACGATACTTATAAATAAAATAAAGTTTTTCAAGCGTCTGTATACTGATAATTCATAGTATACGGACCTACAATACTTGTAAACAAAAAAGGCTTTTCTAGAAGTCTATAGAGTGAGAAAATGGACCAGACCCATTACATTTGTAATGAATATAAGGTCTTGAGGGGTCTGTACCATTCTTTAAATGGACCAAACATGTAACACTTTTGATGGATACAAGGATTTTAGGGGTCTGTACATTGGTGAAATGGACTAGACCTATAGCACTTGTAATGCATACAAGGTTTTTAGAGGTCTGTGCATTGATGAAATGGACCTAGACCTGTAGCACTTGTTATGGATACAAGCTTTTAGAAGTCTGTACATTGGTGAAATGGACCAGACCTTGTAGCGTTTGTAATGGTTACAAGGCTTTTGGGGGTTTGTGCATTGGTTTAATGGACCAGGCCTTGTAGCCCTTGTAATGGATACAAGGCTTTTAGAGGTCTGTACATTGGTGGAATGGACCAGATCTGTAGCACTTGTAATGAATACAAAGCTTTTAGGGGTTTGTAAATTGGTGGAATGGACCGACCTGTAGCACTGGTAATGGATACAAGGCTTTTAGAGGTTTATACATTGGTGTAATAGACTAGACCTGTAGCCCTTATAATAGATATAAGACTTTTAGGGGTCTGTACATGGTGAAATGGACCAGATATATAGCACTTGTAATGGAAACAAGGCTTTTAGAAGTCTGTACATTGGTGAAATGGACCAGACCTGTAGCAATTGTAATGGATACAAGGCTTTTAGGAGTCTCTACACTGGTAAAATGGACCAAACCTATAGCACTTGTGATAGACACAATGTTTTTAGGGTTCTGTGCATTGATAACAAACTCTGAAGTGAATCAAAAGTAGCTTTATTATTGATAATACATGCGTAAGTGTTCGATGCTCCAAGGTCTGGGTACAGGCTTCCCAGTTGAATCTTCCAACTAATAAGTCGTAGGTCTGACGATCTTGGTTACTTTGTAAGGTCCTTCCCAGTTAGGGAGAGAGTTTTTCCATTGTGGGATCTTTAGTGTTTGGAAACACCCTTCTTAGGACGAGATCTCTGAGTTGAAAATTGATGGGTTTTAACCCTTGGTTGAAACATTTAACCATTCTCTATTGGTAAGCTTCAGTCTTAATCCGAGCTTGCTCACGTCTTTCTTCCAATAGGTTCAAATTTTTTGCAAGTTGTTGGCTATTGGCCTCTTGGTCAAAGCAGTCTGTTTTAAGGGTTGGGACACCAATTTCAACAAGAATGATTGCCTCAGTGCCATAGGCGAGTGAAAATAGTGTTTCTATAGTTCGGGTTCTTTTAGTAGTTCGGCTATGCCCAGAGTACTCCAAAGAGCTCTTCGACCTATCTTCCCTTGGCTACCTCTAACCTCCTCTTTATTGCTTCGAGGATAGTACGGTTGGTAAGCTCAACTTGCCCATTAGCTTGAGAATGCCCTAGAGAGGAGAAGTGGTGATTGATGTGTCGGTTTTCATAGAACTTCCCGAATACCTTTCCAGCAAACAACATCCCATTGTCTGAAATAATAACTCTAGGTATATTGAACCTACACACAACATTTTCCAAGTGAAGTTCTTTACTTCTACCTTTGTGATGTGGGTCAGTGGTTCAAATTTTTCCCATTTAGAGAAATAGTCAATGACGACTAGCAGGAATCTTCTGTTCCAAGGGGCTTTTGGCAATGGCCCTAAAATGTCCATTCCTCACTAGGTGAAAGGCCAGGGACTCGCGATAGGGATGAGTTCATGATGAGGTTGATGTTGGTAAGAAGCGAAACGTTGACATTTGTCACACTTTCGAACATATTCCTTAGCCTGTTTTATCATACTAGGCCAGTAATACCCCTGAGTCAATGCTCGATGAGCTATGGTCCTACCGCTATTATGGTTACCATAGATCCCCCCATGTATCTCGGCTAGGACGTAGTGGGCCTCTTCTAGAGTTAAGCACCGTAGGAGGAGCTGTGTATAAGACTTTCGGTAAAGTTTTCCTTTAAGAATTAAATACCGAGCTGCCCTAATCTACATTCTTCTAGCATGATTCTTGTCTTTTGGAAGCAACCCTTCCTTTAGGTACTAGATAATGGGAGTCATCCAATTCTGAGATTGTTTTAAAATTTGAAGGGATTGTATTACTTCAATACTAGGTTTTGACTGGTAGGAGACTTTTACCGTTGAGTCCTTTTCTTGCTTAAGATAGGAGGCCACATTTGCTAAAGCATTGGCCTTAGAATTTTGGTTTCTTTCAACCTTTTGAATAGTGAACTTGCTGAAAGATTGCTTTAGTGATTCCACCAGCTTGAATATCTAGTCATTCTGTTATCCTTGGTAGAATATTCTCCCAAAACTTGACTCATTACAAGTTGAGAGTCAAAAAATGCGTCAAGATCCAGAGCTTCGCACTCTAGAGCCAATTTCATCCCATGGAGAAGTGCTTGATATTCGGCTTCATTATTAGAGGCGATGAATCCCAAGCTAATGGATTTTTCGATTACGATCCCATCAGGGGACTGAAGTAATATACCTACTCCAAAGTCCTTGTTTGTAGATGAACCATTGGTGTAAAGTAGCCATACAGAAGTGTTTATAGTGGTTTGAACTTTTGAATGTTGTGTTCTAGTGAATTCTGCTATAAAGTCTGCTAATACTTGAGCTCTGATAGTAGTCTGTAGAACATAGGATATGTCAAATTCTCCTAGTTCTATTAACCATTTGACCAGTCGTCCCGAAACTTCGGGTTTACGTAGGACTGATTTTAAAGGATATGATGTAGGGATTATGATAGGATGGGCTTGAAAGTATGGGCTGAGCTTCCGAGCGGATATTACCAAGGTTAAGGCCAATTTTTCAATTTCAGAGTACCTTGTCTCGGTGTCTAGAAGTGCTTTATTGACGTAGAAAATAGGCCTCTAAATTCTTTTGTCTTCCCTAACCAACGTAGAACTGATGACACTTTCTGACACAGCTAAGTACATAAGAAGTTTTTCCCTCTGGCATTGATTTTAAAAGGAGTTCAAGGGAGGTTAAGTATTGCTTGAGTTGTTGGAAGGCGTCTTCACATTCAGAGGTCCATTTTAGGGCCTTACTCTTCCTCAAGGCTTTAAAGAACAGGGAGGCAATCGATCCACAGATTTAGAGATAAACCTATTTAGTGCTCCTATCCTTCCATTCAACCCTTGGATATCTTAGTTTTGGGTGATTCTAGTTCAGTTAGAACTTTGATTTGTGAGTGGTCTACCTCAATTCCTCTTTGGGAAACTAGAAAACCCAAGAATTTTTCTTTTGTGATCCCTAAGGTACATTTTAATGGTTAAGTTTCATTTTGTGTTTCTTTAGGATGTCGAACTGTCTGGCTTAAGTGCTGGATGTGGTCACCCTTTCGAACACTTTTGACGAGCATATGGTCAATGTAAACTTCCATTGTATCCCCAATTTGGGGGTCAAACATTTTATTTACAAGCCTTTGGTACGTAGCTCCAACGTTCTTCAAACCGAACGACATCACTCTATAATAATAGAGACCTCGTTCTGATATGAAGGCTGTTTTCTCATAGTCTAGAGGATACATTTGAATTTGATTGTATCCAGAGTAAACATCCATAAAACTCATGAGTTCATGACCTGCCATGGCATAAAAAAGTTGATCAATTCTAGAAAGAGGAAAGCTGTCTTTAGAATAAGCTTTGTTAAGGTCAGTATAGTCAATGCAGACCCTCCACTTGTTATTTTTCTTTTTTGCAAGTACTGTATTGGAAGTCACTCTGGGTAGAACACTTCTCTTATCGTTCCAACATTTAACAATCTTTGGAACTCTTCATTGATGATTTTGTGACGTTCTGGGACAAATGTCCTCATTTTTTGTCTTACTAGGGGATGGTCTGAATTTTTCATTAGCTTGTAAGAGATGAAATCAGGATCTATTCCCTCCATGTCTCTAGTTTCCCAAGCAAATATCGAAAGGTTGGCCTTTAGGAATTTAACAATATTCTCTTGCTCAGAAGGAGACAAAGCTAAGCCAATGTGTACGTACTTTCCCTTTTCTTCAGTGCTGATGAGCACTTTGATAGGCTCCTCCATTGGTTTGACTGCGATGTTTCTTCCTTTGGGACTTAATAGCTCGTCAATCTCAAAAGGACGTTCTTTTGCCTCATGAAGATTGGAAGATGAGGAAAATTCCATTTCATGAGGGTACTATAATTCCTATTTAGAAGACTTTTCTTTTAGTGCGAGGGCATGACATTCCCGGGTAGCGGGCTGACAGCTCTTGATGGTGAGAATTTTGTTATTGTGGATATATTTCAAGCACTGATGGAGTAGCTGCTCCCATCTGGTGGATCCAGTTTTCCTAATAATGACATTATAAGGAGATTTAGCGTCTAGGACCATCTATTAAGATATTAGTGTCTTTTGGCCGTCCCCCTTCTCTTATCGTGGTTGGTAGGTCAATTCTGCCCTATTGGGACACTGAGATTTCCGTCGAATCCTGTCATGACTAGTAATGGTAGCTCTAATGTCATTAAAGTCGAGTTTCATATGTTTGAAGGGTTCGTAGAATAACATATCGGTAGAACTTCCTAGTATCTATGAGAACCCTTCTGATCTCAAAATTAATAATTTTGAGTAAGATGACTAGAGCATCGTTGTAGGGACAATGTATCCCAATAAGGTCCAATTCAGAGAACTGGATCTGAGGTTCTGACTTCACATTTTTCTTAATGGTCGAGATTTGGATGATACCTGGGCTCTACCTTTTCCTTTCAAGCATATCTTTTCCTGAAACGAGTTATGTACTTTCGAAGTGATTCTCCCTTTGATTGCTTCACAGTTAGCCAAAATTCTAGTCCTTTTCTCAACTTTCAGCTTGTTAAGAATCGGTGAAGAAATAGCCTACTTAGCTCATCAAAATTACTGATCAATTTTTGGGAGAGGTTGTTGAACCACTTAAGGGCAGTACCCTTGAGGCTCGTCAAGAAAGTTCAACACATGAAGGCATCAGTTGCTCCATGTAGAGCCTATTGTGTGTTGATAGTGAGATAAGTGGTCCCTAGAGTCCTTAGACCTGTCATAGAGGGTGAATTTTGGGACAACAAACTTCTTGGGTCGCTCATCTGTCATTATAATAAAAGTGAATGGCGTGAAAAACCTACCGAGCAGTTTACTTAGCTCAGTTTTTCTCTAGAGAGGCGTGGAATCCCTTGGTTGAGAACGTCTGATCCTGAGAGTTTGCTATCTCCTTTACCCTCAGAGGGGCTTTGGGTAGGACTTATTGTGTGATTAGTACCCGTTGTTGATCTTGTCCTGTGCCTCAAGGTCCTAGATTTACGGGAAGAATTTGTCCGATGTTAGCTGGAGGATATTGTTCTCCTAAGACTGGGATCTTGGGAGTTTGAAATTTCTGCAGCGTTGATTTTCTCTAGAGGTCGTTAGAATTGGTATCCTCATTCTACTCTGGTAGTGGATAGTAGGATGAAATATGCCCATTCCTCTCCCTATAGCTATTGATGATTGGGGATTGGTCCCTGTATGAACGGTACCATAGGGGGTGTACCAATTATGTGTTAGGCAGCTCCTCGTTGTGGGATCCTCTGCTCGTAGTGGTGGTAGGAGGCTGAGATCCTTCATAAACAATGCTACTAAGAGGAGAAGGATTACTCCGTTGGTTTTGAGCTAGTGAGACTAGAGCTTGTGACATGGTAGTGAGTTGTTACTGCATTTGATCAGACTGCCGTTGAATTCGATCAAGCTTGCTGTTGTAAACGAATAGGTGTTTGTCCTCTTCCTCTTCCAACAGGAGGATGATTCTAGGGGTTTTGGGAGTTCTTTCTAGTACGAAGGTTGGGAGCCATTGACTTTTGGAAGAAAAAGACAATAGATTTTTTGTTTGAAGAAAAAATGGTAAGAACGATTGTCGATTCCCACAGACGGCACCAAACTGATGTTGCTCTTTTCTGGTCGGAGGGCCTCCCATTCCTAGTTACCTATTAAGATTTTGATATCAAAGGGATCACCGGGAAGGCTCCGGTAGTAGCCGCTCCAATGATAAAGTCAGTAAAGAAATAAAAGCAGTAATTCAAGAGAATAATTGAACATAAATTGAAAGCGTACCTTATTGTCCTTATTTATAGGCTGTAGATCTCAGTAAGTTAAGTAGGATTAGGAGTCGTGAAAATAAGGATTCGAAGATATCTTGAAGATAGTAGTTGCCATGTTGAATTTTGTTTCCTCATATTGAGGTCGGTAGCTTAAGGAAGGCGGTGACCTAAGTCGGAAACTCTCACCCTTGAAATGTCGATATCTGTTTGGTCGAACGAACAAATTGCACTAAGATCTGTATGTCAAAAAAATCTTGGGAACCACGTGTCATGCTCTGGTAATTCTGAATTGTTGTAATCAAATAATGGTATATCAACTTGAATATTTTATAAATTTATATTGACAAGTAGATTTCACAACTTTTTGATACAAACCAAGAAACCCTTACATCATTTTATTATATCCCAGAATTTTTTAATATTATTAAGTACATTTGCTAGGTGTGGCTTTGAGTAACAAAATTGTTACCTCTTATGTGGAATAGCAAATTTGAAATCTAATGTACTGTATGGGTTGGCGATGAAAATAGTGACATGTCCTTCAAATGCGGAATTCTCAATACTTTAAGGATTCCTTGGAAAAAGGCCTTATAAAAAGTATTCACTTGCCTTTTTCCAAAAATTTAATAAAACTCAGGCTAAAGCATCAATTTTTTTCACTTTCACTTAACCAATTTAATTTAATTTTTTTTTAACTAGATAGGAGGTGGGGAGTGATTTAACTCTTTTCAGTTGTTCGTTGAGATTGATTTTGAAATTCCAAAAAATCGTTTTAATGATTATGAGGTTTTTAATTTTTTTGGTTGAAATGTCAATTAAGTTGCTAACCAAGTTCGTTAGGTATTGAATTAATGCGCTTTCAAGACCTAATGGAGCGGTGTACCATTAGTGCGTTCAATAAAAATCATTTATTCACTCTCCTTCTGGGTCCTGCCTTTGCCCCAAACAGTAATGCCCATTTGGATATATGAATGTGTCTCTTGTTGGTTATATTTTTTGAATATTGCATTTTTATTTTTTTAATTACTTTAATTTTGGAATAATATTCAATTTTCAAAAGATCCAACGGATAACCAGCTGGGGTTAGTCTAATTGGTCATTCATGCCTCTCCTATGGGTTCAAATCTCATTGATGTGGGTATTTATTCCCACCCAACTATAGACTGGGTTGAGTTATTTGTCCAACGCTCTTGAGTTGACTTTATGTCTTGTAAAGTTGACTGAGTTGATTGAGTTTGGCTGTAATAGAGTTGAATTGATTATAATACATAAATTATGTCTTGTAAAGTTGATTGAGTTTGGTTGTAATAGAATTGAATTGATTGAAATACATAAATTATAACATCCCATTGCTTCTTTCAAAAGACAAAAGACTGAAAGACGAAAAATACATTCGTTATCATATACAACTTTGAGAGAGTGGCAATAATACAAATTCTTTAATAGGTTGTCAACTTCTTAATGTGATGGAATGCATCAATTATTTAGTGATCTCTTGTGATCATGATTTCAAGAGTCATGAAAAATTTCACGTACAATACTGTATTATAAATGCCTATGTACGTAACACATCAACCATGAAGCCAGAAGTACTAAATAAATTTTCATTAGAATTACCGAACCAGTCACTTTCACAATGACCTATGGTTGTAGCCTGCTCCCAGTTGTCCCATAAGGATACTACAACCAAAAATGTGGATTTGGATTGGAGCCCCAAATTTGAACGGTCAATTTTCGAATCAGAAATGTAGGCCATCTCTTTTGAAGTGTACCAACTATATCTGAAAATTTAAATCCTTGATTTTTATTTTATTTTTTTATCTCTGTATGGTCAAGAGACTCAAATATTAACCTCTACGCATAATTTAATAAATATTTAAAACTGCCAACCAGAATTGAAAGAGTAGTTGAAGCATGCATGCTTGTTTCAAATATTCTGTACATGCATGCTACTCAAATATTCAAATCATAATGGAATTACAAAAAAGTTGTCAACGAAGTGTAGTTGAGCATTAGAGTGAAAGCACATGAAATTATGTAGGTTAACATATTAAAGTGTCTTTCTATAATGCATGCTTCTCTGGAGATCATTTCTTCCATGAAGTTTTACTCCCATATATACATATACATTTGTGTGTGTTTAGACATTTCCAATTCTTAACCAAACAATATTGGCTTGGCCTTTTAGGTACATGGGGGCACTTTGCGAGCTTCTGATGAATTTCCTGATGATAGCCATCTAATTGAACTGTGGGCACCAAATTCTCAGAAACTTGAGAAAACAGACTCTGTACATTATGATAATCACTTTGATAGGAAAGATCAGAGTGCTGGAATCTACTATGAAGACATCACCTTCCGAGACATCCTCTTCGATTCAAGCTATCGAGGTGGAGGGCTCTCTGTGATCGATTCAGCCAGAACTCGTGTAAACAATTGCTTCTTCATCCACTTCACTACACAAGGAATTTTAGTCCAAAGAGGCCATGAGACCTTCATATCAAGCTGCTTTCTGGGACAGCATTCAACAGTGGGCGGTGATAGAGGTGAGAGAGACTTTTCGGGCACTGCCATTGATCTCGCTAGCAACGACAATGCCATCACAGATGTTGCCATCTTCTCAGCAGCTACTGGAATTATAGTGAGGGGTGAGGCCAACATGATCACTGGGGTACATTGTTACAACAAGGCAACATCTTTTGGTGGTGTTGGGATTCTAGTAAAAGCAGCAGAGACTAGAATAGACAATTGTTACATAGATTTCAATAATATAGTGATTGAAGACCCTGCTCAAGTTCATGTTACCAATGGGTTCTTCCTTGGAGATGGAAACATTGTGTTAAAGTCCATTAAAGGTCAAATTTCAGGGTTAAACATTGTCAATAATATGTTCTGTGGGGATCCCAAAAACATGGTACCAATTGTTAAGTTAGATGGACAGTTCACAAACATAGATCAAGTGGTGATTGATCACAACAATGTGAATGGGATGAGCTTGAAATCTACAGTGGGGAAACTAACAGTGGCTGGAAATGGGACACAATGGGTGGCTGATTTTTCATGGCTGTTGGTGTTTCCAGACAAGATAAATCATGTGCACTACTCATTTTACACTCGAGGGGCTTGCCGTGGCCGGTCTTCCACCACATGCAGTCACCAATGTATCGAATAATGCAGTGGTTGTTGCGAGCGAGAGAGCGATTAGTGGAGTGGTGTCTGTGGATGTTGATCAGCATAACATGGCTGGAGAGACAAACTTCCTCATGTAAAATATATACTGAAACTGTTACATAGATTTCATCATTTTTGGTTTCATGTAAAAGTGGATATTCTCTTCTTGTTTTCAAGATTCAACAGTGAATATTGAAGCCTAGATTCCTGAGTTTTTTTATTTTCTACTGTCCATGGTTTTGAATCAACTCAAAGACCAAGTGTATTTAAATAAACAATTGAGTTAATTTCTCTCTATTTTAAAGTATTGAATTGTCCCCCACAACGGCATTTTTTTATTTAAACTCTACTACAAAGTACAAACTATAAGCCAGAAAAGTGGAACCCTAACCAAACAACTCAAACCCAGCAAAAAAAAAAAGAAAAATCTTCGTAAGAGCTTTTCAATAGACCAATTTACTTGTCTTAAACACTCGACTTGCTTCAGTCGTTATTACATTGAAGCTACTGTCTACTTAGCCTCTCTTGAGTCATGCATGAAAGTATGCAATAGTTTATATTAGGGGAAGAATATATACGTATTCATTTTGGTTTCTTCCTTTCGGCCTCTAATTGATACACCTGAATGGCCCAAAATGTCCAATAGAGGAGATAACCCAATATGAAAATGTGAAAAATAATCGAACACGTTGAATTTTTGATAAATCAAGTAACGTGTGAATTACTCATCCAACAAGAAAAAAAATTCCCTAAAATTCAAAATTAAGTATTATTGATAAAAAAAAAAAACTTAATGATAAAGACCTATTACATTATATTTATATAGTTAGAACACTACTAATTCTTATATTTCTTATACTAATCCTATTCAAATTAGAAAATTAGAGAAATTAAGACTAAACCAAAATTAAAAACTAAACAATCCTAATATAATTCTGAAATAAATATCCTAATTTTTAAGATACCATATATGTTGTACATTAGACTCCCTTATTTAAAAACAACTCGTCCTCCACACTACAACAATATGTATTTTTAGGGACGCCTCTAGATGCGTCACTAAAAGTAGGTTATTTGCAACAAAAGGGTCGCAAACGATGAGATAAAATTGTAAAAAATATTCAAGTAAATTTTTTTTAAAAAAATTATAATTTATTAGCGATGCAAAGAGGCGTCACAAATATATTTGTCAATTTTAACGGTGCAGATTAGCATTGGAAATATAACCTCTGATTATTAGCGATGCCTAAAGGTGTCACAAATAACACCCAAAAAGTTGTCATTAATCTGCGCAATTGTTATAACATGAAATTTTTTTTTTATTTTATTATTTATTCTTGCAAATATTAATTATTATTATTATTATTATTATTATTATTATTATTATTATAATTACTATTATTATGATAATGGATGTATGTGTATATGTATATATATATATATATATAAAAATTTAAATTATTTATTTTGTATATGTGTATACATGTGAGTGTGTGTATAAAATGTGTAAATATATATAAGTGTATATGAATATATACATGTGTAAAACAGTGTGTGTGGTGTGTGTGTGCCGTGTGTGTGTGTGCATGAGTTTGAGTGTAACACACTCAAACAAGCATGGGTTGGGGTTGTGTGTGTGAGTGGAATTCAGGGAGTGGGAGGTGCAGGTTTGGCAGAGGGTAGTTGGTCTTGGGGAGAGAGAGAGAGAGAGAGAGAGAGAGAGAGAGAGAGAGAGAGAGAGAGAGATATATAAAGAGAGAAAGTGAAGAGAAAAAGAAAGTGGTCTCGGGTGGGAAGAGAAGAGAAGGAAAGAAATAGAAAACTGAGAGCAAGGGAGAGAGTTCTGGAGAAGCAGAAGTAACCAAGAGGAACAGAAGGAGAAGAGAAGCAAACAAAAAAAAGGAAAAATCCGAAAATCATTGGTAAGTGGACTGTTCCTGTTTCGATTTTTTTTAAAGCATTTTAATTGATTTAAATTGTAGAATCGTATAGAGCATAATGTAGGGATTAATTTGCAAAAAGAATGAGAAGAAATGGTTAAGGGGAGAGGGAGAACTTCCCTGTTGCAGGTCACGGTCATGGGGTGTTGGGTTTGATATTTTATGTGTAAACCTTGGTTTAAAAAGGGGGAAAAACATGGGGTGAGGTGCAGAAAGTGAATGGAAGTGATTTGGGTTTAAAACAGTAGGGGAAAGTGTGGGAAAATGGTTTGGCCGGAGAGTTGACCAAGGGTTTGACCCTCTATTTCGTGGAGATGGAGGAGGTTTTGAGGAAAATGGAGGTTGGGGATGTGATCTACGTGAGAAGGGGGAGAAAATGGCATTTTGAAACCCTGAAAATCTCACCGGAGATTGGTCGCCGGCGCCGGAGAAGGCGCCGGAACCCTACTGGTTCGTCGCCGAAAAATCGGGGACGAAGGGGTACTGTTCCGGGTCGGGTCCGGGTTTTGGTCGGGTCCGGTTCGGGCGGGTGCGGACCGCCCCTGCCACGTGTCGCGTGGTTGTTTTAAATTAAAATGAAATTTGGCCCGTTTGGTTGCAAGGATAAGAAATTAGGAAATTGGAATTAAATTGAAACAGGGATATCCTATCCCTGTTCTCGGATTAACCCCTGTTTGGTTAACCTGATTGAGAATAGCTAATTAAACTAATTTCAATTTGAACCTTGAACCTTTTGGAATTTGAACCTTAACCCTGAACTTTCAGAAATTACAAATTGACCCCCCAACTGTTGGAAATTACACTTTTACCCACCTGATTAAATTATTAATAAAATATTAATTAAATTAATTAATTAATTATTTAATTAAATTAATTTAATTAATTTAATATTCAAAAATACCCCGGAGTCCAAATGGGACAAGTCATTAGTGTATTTTGACTATCTCGACCATTCTGAGACCAATGGTGAGGTCCGTTTTACGAGACGGGGTCCCAAAAAATAAAAGACCCGCAGTAACCTTTAAAATTACCAAAATGCCCCTAGATTGAAACACAGTCAAACAAACTCCGAATTAGGTAAACAAATAGTGGAATTTTATTATCTCGAACATTCCGGACTCAACCGTGGAGTCCGATTTGTGAAAAGAGGTCACGAAATGTGAGGACACCCGTAAAGTGCAAAATGACCGTTTTGCCCTTTTGAACCCCGGTGTCCGAATTGAGTTCTACGAGAACCTAAACTTATTTTCTTCAACGTCCTAGAACCAATGGTAGAGTTTAATTTAGCAGAATAGAAACCTATAAATTTAAAGACATAAAATTTGATGAATAACATAAATTCAAATGAAAATAGACTAAGTGGGAATTTATGTTTTTTAGGGACACTTACAGGACAGGAGAGGGAGATCTGATCTCTTGCATCTTCATTGACCGATTCAGTTACATATAGTACACGATCTTCTAGGGTTGATACCAACCCATCAGGTATGGTGTTTTGCTAGTGTTGAAATGAAGTTAAGTTAGGAATATTTGTGAATGACTGGAATGCTGTATGTGTTTATCTGTAATGTGTTTACCTGTTTATTTGGAATTGGTTGTTCACATGTTATGTGTTACTTGCAAGTTAATAAAGTGAAGAACATGAATCGTGATGTACGAACATATGAGATATGCATGTATATGAAACTGACTGGTGATTTGTTTCTTATTGTCCGAGCATGTTATATCATTGAGATCCATGTTCATTGAGATTGCATTGGCATATTGGCATATGATGAATTCTTTGAGAACATGGCGTGGGTAAGCACGTAGTGCTTTGCATTATGAGGGTGTAGATCCTGTGGTGAAAAACCCAAAATTGGCCATTGCATTGGTACTTCGAGCCATCGGGGAGTACCCATAAACGAGACATGGGTGTGGCATAGAGTTGTACATGGGTGTGTCATGCATACCATTCATATATATTACTGCGATACTTGAATGTCATTTAGAGATAAATGTACACTTTGCACATGCCACGCCTTAGCTTTATTTCTGGCATTAGCATTTCATCATACCAGCAGTTGTGCTGACCCATTCGTGGGCAACATTTTCAGATGAGGATCCTTCAGCCACTAGAGACTCGGTGATGCCCTGATAGGGTGAAGCCTGTGATGTATTTGTGATTCGTGAAACTTGTATTTTGTTATGTAAGGGCTCAAGCCCGAATGACTGATGAACAATGTATTCGATGTTATTTGATGTATGGATGGTGATGGACGCATGTTTAGTGAATCTAATTACTTTTGTTCTTTTATTTATTTTATTTTCTGTCTCGTCAGTCGCGCCTCGGGTTCGGTCAGAATTCGGGGTGTGACAGCAATTCCCCCCCCTTAGTTTCGCTTTACCCTTTTCCCCCAATTCTCAAAACCACCCACTGATGCAAAAGTATGGGGATCAAACATAAGAGCATCTCTAGCAGTGACTCAAATTTGATTCAAAATTTGAGTAAAAGTCATATTTGAGTCATGTGGTCTCTAACAATCACTTAAGTTTTTATTTAAATCTTTTAAGAAAATTTCCACCTTATCCCAAAAGTCACTTTATTTCATTTCCCCTCAAAAAACATTTTTCCCTCTGCTTTTTTTTCCCTCCAAATCTCTTTCACTCTCAATTTTCATTCCTGTCAAAAACTTAAAAATTTCCCTCCAAAACATTCCTACCCAAATTTGTATTCCCTCCAAATCTTTTCTATAAATAAACATCATTCATCGTGTAAAACACATCTTCAACATTTCAAATAGAATAAATTTGTTAAAAGTTACTTTGCTTGCTTCTTATTTTTCATCATCATCATCTTCTTCTTCTGATGATGATGATAATGAAGAAGAAATAGCATCACTTGTGACTCTTCATGAAGTGACTACTGATGAAATGTTTGAAATTCTACAAGCAAAAGCAGCACAATTGAAAAAACATGGTGGTTCTGTTGTAGGCCGTAAAACCATTTTTCATGAAAAAAGTGAGGGTCATGATCGATTATTTGTTGATTATTTTGCATAAGATCTAGTCTATTCACATCAAATGTTCCAGAGATGCTTTTGAATGACCCGAGAGATATTTATGCTTATTCTTAATACTATTGCAAAACATAATTCTTATTTTATGCAGAAAAGAAATACTGCCAAAGTTCTTGGGTTATCCCTTCTTCAAAAGATGACATTTGCCATTAGAATGCTCGTTTATGGAATGCCAACACATGCATTGGACGATTATCTGCGAATTGGCGAAAACACTGCTATAGAGAGCTTAAAACATTTTTATCAGTCTGATATCGAAGTTTTCGGGGATGAATATCTCATATCTCCAAAAGAAGATGACATTTCTAGACTACTTATTAGAGAGGCTTGTGGGTTTCCCAGAATGTTAGGAAGCTTGGACTATATGCATTGGAAGTGGAAGAATTGTCTAACAGCATGGCAAGGTCAGTATTGTGGTCATGTTAAAAAACCTACTATTATTCTTGAAGTTGTAGCTTCATATGACTTGTGGATTTGGCATGCCCATTTTAGAATGTTGGGATCTCATAATGATCTCAATGTCTTGGATCGTTCTCTTTTATTTTATAAGCTCACCCAAGGACAAGTGCCTCCAGTTAATTACTCTATAAATGGACACCCTTATAATACGAGATATTATCTCTCTGATGGCATATACCCTCCATGGACAACACTGGTTCAAACAATCTTTGCATCACTGCCTCTGTTAATTTTTTTACCGTTCTGGCATGGCTATTCAACGTTTGTGTACTCTCAAAATCTCCTACTCAACAATTAAATGAAATCTAATCCACATGATTTTTTATTAAAAATATGATTGACAATACAATAGATATGAAAGAATGAAATGCAATGGTTGATATGATTTTTAAGTACAATTAATCAATGGATGAGATGATTTTTAACTTTTTAGGTACAAAATCATGTCAATTCCTTTCCTTTCCCAACAATAGACACAATTCTCTCTCTCTCTCTCTCTCTCTGCGAAAGTCTTTGCTCTCTCTGCTCTTACAAACGAACAACCGACTATATGGAGATCGACGTCGGCCACAACGGACTGGAGATAGACGCCGGCAATGACGGATTGGAGATCAATGGCAGCCACGAAGTCGAAATTTTCCATTGGTCGATGCATCACTATCTTTCTCTCTATCAATGTGATCGATGCAACATTGCAAGTGCACAGTATTGTAGTTTTATAGTAAAGTGATGAGAAGAGTATCTTCCTCAAAGATTGATAACTTACTTTTGACAAATACAAAAATTATACTAATCTCGCCTTTATTTAGAAAAATCACTAAGATTTTTTTAATTGTAATTTAAAATAAAATCAATTCAAAGAAAATAGTCAAAGGAAAAGAAAGATATTGTTAAAAAATCAAATTAATGGAGAAGAAAACTTCTAGAAATCGATTTCAACTAGTCCTTCACTATGCTTTACTCATCTAACTAATTTAATTTAATTCTCTATGTTTGTTAGCAAATCTTCAATTCATCCAAAAGCCTCTTTCGACAGTTAATTGGAAATTATTCATGTTCATCATTTTACATAAGAGTATGCAAATTAATAAAGCAAGAAAGCAATAAGACCAATGATTTTAATACTACACAGGTTCATACAAGTCTTTCGATCTCTATATTCACCTATGCTAAAATATTCAAGATCTATCCTATAATTCCCTCTTTCGACAGCAAATCACAAGATCAAAATCATCTAATTAATGGACAGTTAATTAGAAGCGATAAGCTCAGAATAAATCAGACAAACATGAAAGAGAATTTCTTCAAATTAGCATAGAAAAGCAAGCATAGTTCGAGACTAGATTACATCATTTTCCTAGAATAAAAAAAATTTAGTTCATGCTAAAAATTAAATTCAACATAAACGAATTCACCATAATTTTTTCTGAGAGGAATGGAAGAAAATTAACACTAAAAAATACTCGTCGCAGTCCCAGTCGTCCTTCAAGTCGCAGCTCTTTCTTTTCTTTTTTTCCTGTTGCCCAGCACCGCTATGCCTTTTTTCCTTCTTTTTTTCTCCTTGCGCTGCTGTGCCTTTTTTTCTTCTTTCACTGCTTTGCTTTTGCACCATTTTTTTATTCTTTTATTCTTTCCATTTTTCCACTTTTTCTTTTCTTTTTTTTCCTACTGCGCCCTACACAACGTCCTTTTCTTTCTTTCCTGCTTCTTGCGCCGCTTCTTTTTCTCTTTTTTTGATTCTCCTCTTGTGCCACAACTGCTCTCATCTTTCTTTCTTTTTTTCTTTTCTTTTTATATGTTGCGAAAACCCTAACCATTATGTTATCTCTTGATGTGGGACTTCTTCTTCAAATCTGAAATAAAATTTAAATGATGACAATGAAGCCTAAAATCAACCAGAAAATAAATAAAATTAGACTAAAGTTTAAAGTTAAGGAGTGATAAAATATTCTAAATTATGCAAGTCATCAAACACCCCCAAACTTAAAACTTTGTTTGTCTTCCAACAAAAGAAAATAAAATAAACAATATAGACCATATCAACTAGACCCCATAAAAAAAATCTCATCACTCATCAAGCCATGATCTGAAATTAGATTTCATCACTAGTATCTCACTCTTTTAACATCAAAGACAGCAGGAAAATCAATCAAAGATTTATCAATTTGTCAAGCAATAATTAAGCGTTTACTTCAACATAAAGCTAAGACCTTGAGTGTGTGTGATATAGTCAATTTAACTCCAAACCACTTGCAAAATTTTAAAATAAGTAGAACAACTGAAACCAGAGGAATTCTCTCAAAACTTAACCCCATAAGTCCAACTTTTAGAAATCCTCTCCACTAATGTAGTCAACACCAAACTCAGAGATCAAAAGATCTTTAATTAGGTTGTAATGACAGGCCACAAGGTGAGGGCTAAGAAAGAAATGGATATGGAAAATTAAAGCAAATTGGGAAAATACTTGGTGGAAAGAACAATAACATAGAATTCCACAAGATTCAGACCATAATTCTTTCTCAAAAATATGTTCATATTCTATATATTTTTTTTTGCAATAATGGATAAATCACCTCTGCATAAAAGGCAAACCCAGCAAAAATACCCTTTTTTTTTTTTGCCGTTCACTTTTTTTTTTTTTTTCACACTTTGATCAAACAGAGCGAACATAATGAGGATTATTTCATTTGAACTAACTTTCTCTTTACATTTAAATTTCCAGCAAAGTATCTTTTCAAACTGTAAAAGAAAAATTCATGATTTTTTAGGCTTAGAACAGGAATGGTTTATGTAGTTAAAAAAACAAATAAAGGCTTATGTATCATAAGGCTCAAGGGGGGTGGACTATGGAAATGCAGCATGCAATGATGGCATGATAACTAGGACGGCTGAGAAGGCTTTTTTGGTTATGCCAAAAAAATGCGTAGATCATTTCTCCAATATTTGGCATCAACTAGGATTTCGCCTCACAGATCCATCAACGGATTCTAGAGCAAAGCAAGATTGAACTTCCCTGACCTAGTTAATTCAACTCCTTCTCATCATAAGCAAAATAGGATAAAGAAAAAAAAATGACTATGTGCTCAATTATGTTCAAGGACAAAGATTTAAATCAAAGTACCCACAAAACTCTGCCTGACATAAAAGAAATTTTTGAAAATTTTTCTCAGTCCCATCCTTAATCACAAATTTTAGAGTCATAGAGAATCTAACTCAAGATTTTACACCCCCAAACTTAAACTAAACAATGTCCTCATTGTAATTCAAAAGTGAGAAATGAAAGGAACTTCCCTGGTTTCGTGGTGAATCAGCCGTAGTTTGTAATTTTCAGCTCTTTATTCATGCTAAATAAACCTGTAACAAAATCCAAATTATTAAAAGAAAAAAATAAAATAAATATATATAAAAGAAAGTTCTATGGGTTGCCTCCCATAAGCGTTTATTTTAAAGTCTACAGACAGACTTTTCAATCTTCATCAATTAGGATCTCCAAGAGGAATAAATGCATAGTTCCTCTCCACTTGTTCTCCATAATGGTGCTTCAATCTCTGCCCATTAACTCTGAATATATTCCCTGTATTGTCCTTCAAGTCTACTGCTCCAAAAGAAGAAACTTTGTTAATTGTATAAGGACTTGTCCATCTTGATTTTAACTTGCTCAGGAAGAGTTTGAGTCATGAATTGAAGAGTAAAACTTGCTGTCCTAGAGCAAACTCATGCCTAAGAATCTGTTTTTCATGCCACTTCTTCGTCCGTTCTTTGTATATCTTTGTATTTTCATAAGCATCGTTCTGGAACTCATCCATCTCATTCAATTGAAGAAGTCGCCTTTCCCCTGCCACCTTCATGTCAGAATTAAACTTTTTTACAGCCCAATAAGCTCTATGCTCCAACTCAACAGGGAGATGACACGCTTTTTCAAACACTAATCGGTAAGAAGACATCCCGATAGGTGTTTTAAAAGTTGTATGGTATGCCCACAAAGCATCATTAAGCTTCTTTGCCTAGTCCTTTCTATTGATGTTGACCGTCTTCTCAAGGATGTTCTTGATTTCTCAATTTGAAATTTCATCTTGGCCATTAGTTTGAGGATGGTAGCCAAGTGCTATCTTGTGCTTCACACCCTATTTAGAAAGAAGGTTGTCAAACAACTTGTTGCAAAAGTGGGTCCCTTCGTCACTAATAATAGCTCGTGGAGTGCCAAATCTTGTGAATATATTCTTATGCAGAAATTTGAGCACTACCTTAGTATCGTTTGTTGTTGCAGCAATTGCTTCCACCCATTTTGACTCATAATCAACTGCTAACAAGATATAAACACAGCCAAAAGAAGGAGGAAAATGACCCATAAAATCTATTCCCCAAATATCAAATAACTCAACCTCTAAGATATTTTTCAATGGTAGCTCCTGACGCCTTGAAATATTTCCCATACGTTGGCATCGGTTACAAGTTTTCACCAAAGTATAACTATCGCGAAAAGTAGAAGGCCAAAAGAAACCACTTTGAAGTACCTTAGTTGCTATTCGTGTTACTCCAAAGTGTCCTCCATATAATGAGGAATGGCAATGATAGAGAATGGCTTGCATCTCTTCTTCTGGCACACATCTTCGAATGATTTGATCAGGACATCTTTTGAATAGCAAAGGCTCATCCCAAAGATAATATTTCACATCATGCAGAAACTTCTTGCATTGGTGGTAAGTGAGATCTGGTGGTAGTACTTTACAAGCTAGGTAGTTTACAATATCAACATACCTAGGAAGCTTGATCTCACATGCAAACAATTGCTCATTAGGGAATGCTTCTTGGATCACTGAATCTGCTCTTACTTCCTCTACTCTAATCGAGAGAGATGATCAACAACTGATTTTCGCTTCCTTTGTTATCTCAAACCTCCAAATAAAATTCTTGAAGAAACAGGATCCACCGAATCAACTTAGGCTTAGCATCCTTCTTACCAAACAAATAACGAAATGCTGCATGATCAGTGAACACTATCACCTTTGTACCTAATGAGGTAAGATCAAAATTTGTCACAAGCAAACACCATAGCAAGCATCTCCTTCTTAGTTGTTGTATAATTCAATTGAGCTTTATTCAATGTCCGACTTGCATAATATATGGCCCTAAACAGTTTGTCTCACTTTTGTCCTAACACTGCTCCAATTGCAAAGTCACTTGCATCACACATGACTTCAAAAGGTTGACTCCAATCAGGTATAGTCATAACTGGTGCTGAAATTAGTTTCTCCTTGATTGCATTAAAGGCCTGCAAACAAATATCATCAAAGTCAAATGCAGAATTTTTTTCAAGAAGATTACATAAAGGTTTAGAGAGTTTAGAAAAATCCTTTATAAATCTTCTAGTGAAGCATATGCTACTACCCTTTCACTCTGCATCAATACACATCCCAAGCCTTTCAGTGAGGCATCACTATAGATCACGAATCCCTCGGTTCCATCTGGTACTGTTAGAATCGGAGCTGTAACTAGTCGGTCCTTGAGCTCTTAGAAGCTCTTCTCTCGCTCCTCTCTCTAAACAAATGGAACGTCTTTCCTGGTAAGCTGTGTAATTAGCGTAGCTATTTTCGAGAAGTCTTTGATAAACCTTCTGTAATAGCCAGCCAATCCCTATAAAACTTCGTACTTCCGTGACACTGGTAGGTCGAGGCCAATCCACGATTGCCTCGATCTTCTGAGAATCAATAGAGATCCCCTCTTTGCTAATCACATGCCCCATAAATGCTATACTAAGGAGCCAGAACTCACACTTCTTCAGCTTAGCATACAGTTTCTGCTCCCTTCAACTTTAGTAAAACCTTCCTCAAATGTACTTGATGCTCCTCCTGGCTCTTGGAATAAACCAAGATGTCATCTATGAATACGATCACGAAGTCATCCAGATGTGGCTTGAAAACCCTGTTCATCAGATCCATGAATGCAACAGGGGCATTTGTGACCCCAAACGACATCACTAGGAACTCATAATGCCCGTAGCAGGTTCTGAAAGCTGTCTACTCAATATCTGCAGGTCGTACCTTCAATTGGTGGTACTCAGACATCAAATCTATCTTAGAGAAGACCTGTGCTCTCTTCAACTGGTCAAAGAGATCATCTACCCTTGGCAGAGGGTATCGGTTCTTAATGGTGACCTTGTTCAGCTCACGGTAGTCAACACATAACCACATGGTCCCATCTTTCTTCTTCACAAACAACACCGGGGCACCCCACGGTGAAGAACTATGTCTGATGAATCCCTTTTCTAGCAAATCCTGTAACTGCAGCTTCAGCTTCAGCTTTATCAGTGCCATACGATAAGGATTCCTGGATATCAGGGAGGTACCTGGTTGTACATCAATAATGAACTCTATCTCTCTATCCACAGGCATTCCCGGCAAGTCATCTAGAAAGACCTCGAAAAACTCTCTAACAATGGGAATTTGATCTAAGGGTGGTTGTTATGAGCGAGTGTCCATAACGCTACACAATAAGCCGTGGCACCCCTTACGTAACAAACGTCTGGCCTAGATAAAGGATACAAAATAGGGTGGGGTAGCTACCCGTCCCATCAAACTGGATACTCAGACATCCTGGTCTTTGTACACTAACTGTCTTGGCCATGCAATTTATAGATACATGATTTGCGGCCAACCAGTCCATACCGAGTATAACATCAAAACTATAAATGTCTAACGGTATCAGATCGGCTAATAAATGTGAGTCTTCAATCTTAACCTTACATGCTCGATATACAGTGTTACTACATAGTGACTCTCTAAAGGCATAGAAATGGTTAACATATAACCTAAGGGTACTATTTCAATGTTCAGTCTAACAGCAAATACTGGTGATATAAATGAATGTGTGGAGCCAGTGTCAAAGAGTACTCTAGCATATTGTGAACAAATCTGAAGAGTACCTACGACTACTGAAGTGGTAGCTTGTGTATCTCTGGGTGTCAGTGAGAAAACCCTCCCTGAGTGCTGCAGCTCAGCTCTCTGTCTACCACCTCGAGGTTGTGCTCCAGCTGTAGTTGAAGCTACTGAGGTAGATAGAGAACCAGCTATACTTCCAACTGACTGGCTCCTCTAGGGGTAGTTGGTCTTGAAATGCCCTTCTTGACCACATAAGTAGCCGGCATAGGAGTTAGCCTGACATGGCCCTCGATGACGTCTCTGGCAGGGGGCATTGGATTACGCCCCACTAGTGGAATTGACCCCTAATAGTCTGGATCCAGAATTTCTAGGTGCTGATCCTGCTCCTGACCTGAGTGAAAGAAGGTCCTATCCCTCTACTCTGACTCCTTAATGGCCTCAGGGCTGGCTAATTCCCTCATGGCCTCAAGGCTGGGTTTGCCCTCCTCCTGGCAAACTCCTCGCTACTCTACTCAATGATCTTCGCAGTACTCACCATCTTGTTGTAAGTGGTTAACTACAGGGGCTTAACCCTGTCCTTGATGTTCCACCATAGACCGTCCTCGAACTTGCAGGCTCTAGCATGCTTGTCCTCGAAGATAGTAGGAGCAAATCTAGCCAACTGAGTGAATCTGGCCTCATACTCCTCTACTGTCGAGTTCCCTTGCTGTAGAATAAGAAAATCTGTGACTCTCTGGTACTCTGACTTCCTTAGGGAAGTATTTCTGGTTGAAGACTACAGTGAAGTGCTCCCAAGTCATCTAAGGCTATTTGGCCTTCTCTAGTAGCCACCACTCATGGGCTGTCCCCCTTGAAAGTGAAAGTAAAAAAAGCCACCTTCTATACCTCAGTTCAGGTTATGATCTTAAAGATCCTCTCCATCTCGAGTCGCCACTCTTCAGCTGAAGTAGGGGCCTCTAGTACCATCGAACGTAGATGGCTGTAGTACCTAAAACTGCTTATAAATATAAGCCTGGCCTCTATCGTTCTCCTGACAGTACTATGTGTACCACTAGGTGGTGCTTGTCGCTGTGGTTGAGCTAGAGTACTAGGACCTGCCTAGTTCTGAGGCACATTCTGAATAAGCCTCTCTACTAATCGCTCTAACCGTGCTACGTTAGCGTTAACATCCTATAAGGGTGTGGTAGTACAAGTGTTCACCATTTTTTGCAAATGGTTAGAAGTCAGTTTCATATATTTAAGAGTTTAATATCGCATGTCAATTTCTATCTACTGACTCTGCTTGGACATTTGTAATACTAGTACTTTAGTCTATCTCCCATGAACCACTATGTCACCTAGGATGCTCTGATACTAAGGTGTCACAACCCGAGACTCACCTTGTGCGGATCTCGAATAACAAATCCCAGCCGGACTCTAGGGTGTCGAACCGGGCTGTCTCAACTTGCTACACAATCAGTGCTACTAACATTCAGCAACTAAATAGCAGAAGATCTTAAACAAATAAATAAATAAAAGCTGCATGTGATATGTATAATGTTCTCAAAATGCGAAGTACAAAATTCTTTAACAATTGTTCATCCCCAAGACGTGGATAACATGAGAGAGCTACAAGACTGTTTGTACTAAATATTACACTGCAACTTCACAAAAAATGTCTACCTCCTAGCTATCAAGCTCTAGGGTCTGTTCTCGAGATTTGTGCCCAGTAAAATGTTGTGTAGTATCTGTGAGCTATGAAAACTCAATAAGTAGTCCTTTGCTCTGCCATGTGTACAAGTGTATAAAGAAGTGCTAACCAGTCAATGAATATATGTACTTAATATCAGATGATAGAACTCAAATGATAAGAAAATGAATTTGCAATGCTAACAGTGTCATACTGCTACAGTCATGAGCTATATCAAGTATGAAATGTAAGCATTAAACCGAAAGTTGTAAAGTCTCATGATCATTCATAATAATATAACATGATCAAGCTATGAAATCAACAATAAAGGATAATGATATCAAAACTGAGAGATGCACTAGTGGGGCCCAGAAATCCTCCTGAGCTCGTATTCAGTTCCATTTGGGCTATATGAATATTTCTATGTATATACAATGTGACTTTGCATCCTATGCCTCGCACAGAAACGTAGCAAATGTTCCACTCGGAACCTGGACCCGAAGGTCATAAATAGCATTAGATGGAGATGTGACTGAGCACAAATCTGACACTAATAATATATTGAGATCATGCTATCATCTTCCACGAAGAGTATAGTGGAATCATAGCTGGTTCTAGGCAATCTGACGTAACGATAGTTTTCAAGGCTATGGTTACAAGACTGCTTCGAATATAACTATCTGGCCCTTACGGCCCTAGGTACAAGTGTACAAAAAGGAATCCATGAACAAGTGTACAATCATGATTGAGATATATATAGCAATCAATAATTGGTTCCCACATGATAAAGAAATATCAATGTGGCTAAATAAATACTGGTATGTATGGAATACAAATAGCAATATGTACAAGAACTATTGACATGGCTGGAAAGTAACACTTGTAGAGATCGGATTTTACTTACCTTTTATGGTCTATAAAATAGAAGGATCTAAACTGCCTTCTCCTTGCCCTTCGGTGTTCCTAAGATTCATAAAATACGTCTTAGTCTATTGCTACATGAATTATGCTATTCATCAAATTTTATGCCTCTATGCTATAGGTTTCTATTTTACTAAAATAGACTCTACTATTGAGTCCAGAACGTCGAAGAAAGTCGGCTTAGGCTTTCGCGGAATTCAATTCCGACATCTGTGCTAAAAAGGGCAAAATGGTTATTTTGCACTTTTACGTATCTTTTATTTTTTTGAGTCTCATCTCGCAAAACGGACCTCACCATTGGCCTTAAAATGTCCAAGATAGTCAAAATACACTAATTACTTGTTTAATTTAGAATTTGTATTATTTAACTATTATTAAATTAATTTAATAGGATTTTTATATAATATATATATAGGCAAAATGGTTAATATGGGTTTGCCTGTCAAAACGGTTTGGGCTTGGGCTTCTTTCCATGAGGTCAGGGGTTCGATAAGCAGGGGCTCCACCTCTGCACATTTTTTGTCCATTTTTTGAAGCCAAATAGTGGCTAGTGACCCAATTCAGGGATAGGCTATCCCATTGCAGTTTGGAATCCAAGTCAATTTCTAAGGACTGTAACCAAATAGTCCAAATTTAACTTTAATTTAAAATAATTGAAACTTGAAACGACGCAGTATCAGGCTATTCAAGCACCAAACAGTGATGTATCAGGATACCCTTGTTCATCGTCCTCACAACAATCTGGTGAAGGCCCGGTAGGGTTCCGTTGCCATCTCCGGTGACAGCCACACTTTTCTGGCCAATTTTTACTCTTTTTCAATTGTTGTTTTCTTCCATTTCTATGTAGATTTCATTTCTATAATTTGTTTTTAATTTGATTCATTGGATCTTCATGAAATGGCCAAAAATAGTGGCTCCGGCCAACTGTAAATTCCCCATTTGACGCTTTTCTTTCACTGTTTTAGCTTCTTTCTTTTACACTTTTCTTCCTGCACTATAGAGGATCTATTCCTCATAAGTTAAACTGAGTTTTAAGCACAAAAACATGTAAACCCGAATGATTCTCTTAGACCTGCAACTGTCTTGTTCTACTTCATTTCTTGATCTTTTTCTTTAATTATTTTTGTGACTTTTCTATTTTTCATGCTCTTTCAGGCCTTTTAATTAAATATAGCATTCATGCCTTAAAATTCAAAAATAGAAACTACATGACATACCTATTTTTCTGATTTTCTCCTTCCTCTCTTTGATTTCTTTCTTGGCTCAGCTTCTGAACCCTTCTGAATCTCTCAGTTTCTCCTTATTTGGTTCTTGCTTTCTGTTGTTCTCTCTAATCACTCATGCATATATATAGACACATAAACCGCCTCTCTCTCTCTCTCTCTCTCTCTCTCTCTCTATGTCCTCTTGGTTCTCCCCCCTTCTAGCCCTCTTCTTTGACTCTTTTCTGATCTTTTCTCTCTTTTCTTTCCTGTCTTGTAGCATTTAAAGCTGCAAGATATTATATGTATTATATGTATATTATATATAATGTCACACACTAACACACACACACACACACTCTCACACCCACTAACCGACACACACACACACACTGCATGCATGCCTTTGCATGTTGTTTATTTTCTTTTCCTTTATTTCTTTTTCTTACACTTGTATATTAATACATGTATGTATATATATATACCATACTATTTATATATATATATATATAAATACATACTTCATATCTATATATATACTCATATATACACGTATATACTAGTTTCTAATCACGTATACATACACTGATATTTAATAAACTATGCATATGTGTGTATGTATGCATGCATGGGAATGCGTGTGTGCACGTATTACGAGGCATGGTTCTGGGTTGCTCAGGCATTGCTTAACATTTACTGTATAATTGACACTATTCACATTCCAAAATCGTACATTATATATGATATCATGATATAGAGCTTAAACAACTCGGGTTACAACTGATAATACACTACTCGACCCGGTCTACCTCGGTTTATGTGCTAAACCCTGGTTAGGGTATTACAAAAAGTTCTTAAAATTATTTGAAATGAAAATTTTTCAAAAAAATTATTTTTGCCTGCGAGCGGGTTCGGCCGGGTCCATCTGGGCTACCCGAGATGCCCTTTTGGTCCAATTTTTAAATTGTCTCCGATTAGGCTCAAATTCTCACAGGAGGAGTGTTTTAACATTGTAAGCATGTTTCTATTCTATGGCATACTCAAATTATATTTCTAAACATGACTTATGCCTAAATGATGCAAGTATAACGCTCTACTAACAAACAATGCATGTATAGTGCCTTACCGGCAAAAATGAAAAATTTACCCTGATTTTTCAGATCTCTACACTATTCCTTAGAAGTTGCTACAGGTTGAAAGACTAGTGTGTTGGCTTGTGGCTAATAAAATAAAATATATTTATTAATTATACAACTAACGTGTGGCTGTTGAAGAGAGAAAACAATCTTGATTTCAAGATTATTCGAGAGAATTTACATATATAATATATGATTAATTTAATCATAAAAAGAGATATAGATTTTTTTTGTTTTTTTTATTTTTGGTATTAGATACCAATTAATTTTAAGGGTTCAAATTTCATTTTATTTACCCATCCTTTTATATTATACCTATGGGTATTTGACACCCAAATATGTTGGATTTAAAATTATATGTTAAGTGAGACTTGACCTATGCAAGTTTTTAAATACATGGATTAAATCTTTGTATGCTCTAAAATATACATGGGTGATGTATATGATTAACCATATATTTAAATGCTTTAATATTTTATTTATCATATTTTATTGGTTCTTTTATGTGAATGGATGTATCCTATATCTCATGGCTGCCTATTAGGTGATGTATTTAATTTAATTGGTTTTGAGGTAATTGTAAAGAGCAATGAACTTGAAATTTTTTTTCGCGAATGGGCAAGTTTCATTGGTTTCCCTAGACTATTAATTTTTAATTTTAGATTAAATGTAAGCTCACGTATGTGGTTATAAGGTCTTTATGTATTTATTTTATTTCTGAAGACATACCTAGAGGATGAGAGCTATCAAGAAGTACAAAGCCTACTGTCAAGAATTTTTGTTGGCCATGAGAGATAATTTTAATTTTATGTTTGCATGTTTATTTTCATAAAATCACATGATTAATTTTCATCCATGAATAGGTTAATATAATTATGCATGTATTGTATAATAAATATCCTCAATTTATAAAAACAAGTAGGAGAGGGATGCTTTAAGAAAGCTCCTACAGACTTTAATCATTGACCCATAGTAAGACAAAATGTAACAACCTGACCCGATTAAATAATAATTAATTCGCTAATTATTAATTAGTGATGCTTAATAGAACAATTAAGAAAATTTAATCAGGAAACAAACGATAATTTCAAAAATGCCAAGACCCTAATTAATGAGATCGACTTCGGGGAAAATAATCTAAGGCTACGACTTATAAAATCGATACATGAAGGAGTGAATATTAAATTCAAATTCACAAAGGGAAAAACAATGCAAAAATTTGAAATGGCATTTACCAAACAAGGCCTAATGGAAAAATAACAAAAAGGAAGCCAAAAGTACAACCAATGGGTTTTGAACCCTTGACCTAAATAAGCAATCACTTAAGCACCCAAAAAGATATCACTTGGGCTGCCCACTTTTTGTGCTAAATATTGCAACATATATGTATATATATACATAAAATAAAGGCCCCAAGCTATCTAAAATATATATATATATATATATATATAAAAGTGTTTATATATATGTGATGTGTGATGTGTGATGTGTGATGTGAGTGTGGGTATTAGAATTGTGTAGAGTGCTCGGCCAGAAAAAGAAAGTGAGGGTGAGTTAGAGAGAGAAAGAGGAAGAAGGAAGAGAAAGAAGAATATGGAGGAAAACAGAGGTCTAGAATTTTCTAGGGAGACCTTGGAGGTTCAGAAAAACAGGCAAAGGAGAAGCACAGTCAAGGTATAGCCACAAAACACCTTAGTGCATGATTTTATTTTCCTCTAAAAAGCCATTTACCTACTATTTTTAAGGCTGTATAAATGCATGCATGGCCCTATTATGATGAACTAAAGATTTTAGAAGCATAACATAGGATCTTAGGGGCTTCAAGTTCAAAACACCATGGATGCCATTAATGGAGCTTCAAACCTTGCCCAGAAATAAAGATTAATAAAAATTATTTTAATGATCGGGGATCAAACCTAGACCCCCAACATATCAAAATGAAATAAGAATGATTCATTTTGTAAAGATCTAAAAATTCAGGGTAAATTTTTCATTTTTGTCGGTAGGACACTATTCATGCACTGTTTGTTGGCAAAGCACAATACATGCATCATTTAGGCATAAGTTATGTTTAGGAGCATAATTTGAGTATTCCATATAACAGAAACATGCTCATAATGTTAAAATAAACCTCATGTGAGAATTTGAGCTTAATCGGAGACAATTTGAAAAATTGGACCAAAAGGGCATCCTAAGGGGCCTGGGTGGGTCCGTCCGAAACCGCCAATGGGCAAAAATAAATTTTTTGAGAAATTTTCATTTAAAATCATTTTAAGAACTTTGGTTAAAGCAAAATGTTGAATTGAGGCGTTTCGGGACGGGTTGTAGTGTAACAGGATCCTGAATTCATTAAAGGCAAAAGGGTCTTTTTGCCCCTTTGCCCCTTTACTATAAATACCGTCACTTAGAGATAAAAATCATAGAATTGGTCTAAGAAAGGAGCTGCAGCTCGTTCATGGAGAGAAAAGGTGAGAAAACCTAGGGTTTTCAAATTTTCAAGCCACCAAAACACATCTCTAGGCTAGGTTTCTCATAAGACTTCCTTCTAGGAAGTTGTTCCCCACATCAAGGACTACATTATCACCAATTGGTTAGGTTGCACAGCGAACAAAATTCCCTAGGGTTGAGAAAAACCCTTTTAGGTATGATATCTTGCCAAGTTAGGAATAGATTTAAGTTTCTTTGCCCTTTTTATAAGTTGATTGAATGATTTGTATGTTTATTTGCTATTAGAAAGTCACTTAGGATGTAGTTGCTTTGAAAACCTAGAGTTGGTTGTTGTGTACTTGTGTGTTCTTTGAGCTCTTTGAGAATTTGTTACAATGATGAAAATGTAACTTGAATATGTGTTTAAATTATTACATGGTGGCTTGTATTCATGTGGAGAGACCTTGTGTTTTGGAAGATATGGTTGTTTAATGCATTGATGCTTTGTGTAATTATGTGTTCTTTGAAAATTGGTAAGATTGTAAATATGTAACTTGAGCTTGGGTTTAAATTGATTGTATATAGCATGTGTTCATGTGGAAGAAGTCTTGGGATTTGAAAGTTATAGTTTACATCATGAATGATGCATGATTTAAGGTGTATATCATGTATTTGATAAAATGCTTCATTGAGATTGCATAGAAAAATCAAGGCATTTAGGCATACTTGAATTTTTGGAATTATGGTGTGGGTTGAGTACTTTGGTGCTATGCATTATGAGGGTGTAGATCTTGTGCTAAAAAATCCAAAATCTGGCAATTGACAATACTTCTGTGCTGATGGGGGCGGACCGTGAAGCGAGACATACTACAGTACTCGCGGGCTGACGGGGAAGGACCGTGAAGTGAGACATGGGTGTGGCGTAGAGTTGCATGTGTGTGTCATGCATATTAACATTACATAGCATTGAGGGATTGGGGAGTTGTAGTTTATAAAATGTACACTTGCACATGCAACGCCTTAACTTTGTTCCTCGCATTAGCACTATGTCATACTAGTGGTTGTGCTAACCCCTTGTGGGATATCATATTACAAATGAGGCTCTCAGTACTTGAGACTTGATGAAGTTGAAGAGCGGAGGAGAAATAGACCATAGAGGATATTTGGTCCTTGGGGCATATTTTGAGTTGTATAAGGGCATAAGCCCTAAGCCATGTGAAATCAACTTATAGAAATTTTGTATATTATGAAAACAATGGGCAAGACCTTATATTTGTAATGAACATGAACTTTGTAACATTTAAATTTCAAGTATATGAGTACATATGGTAGATTGTATATTTACATGATGTATGTTTAATTTCTATGAAATTGTGGCCATCGAGTGAGGATGGAATGTATAAATCTTTATTTACATGAAGTATTATGATTAGTAGGTGGGAAAAGACTTAGAAAACAAAGGGAACTATGCTAAAATTTTATAAAATTATAAGGCTTGTTAGGTGTTTAAAAGACCCTTCAAATAGGTGGGAAAAGTGCCAAAGAGGGGGGAGAGGGGGTTAAAAACCTTGAAGAAATAAGCTAAAAATGGGGAAAAAGTAGCTTGCAAAACTTTGGAAAAAAAATTGGAAAAATAGCGAAAATTGGCTACTAGACAGAGAAATTCAACCACAGCCAGCTACAGTAAACCTGCAGGAAAATGGAAAAATTAGGTTGCAGTCACTACAATAGCCCCTGCCCAGCCGCGCTCCCTGCACGCTGCCAGCCTGCCTCACGCGCACACGCCACTACCTTACATGCCCATACCTATGCTTGTGCCCCCCATATGCGCCCAGCCCCTGACACCTCCTAACACCAGCCCTTGGCAACCTTTTGAGCCATGTTTGGCCACCATTTTAGGCCATGTTTGGCTATCCTATTGAGCCATGTTTGACCAATCTTTAGGCCATGTTTGGCCACCCTACAGGGCTCTGTTTGGCCACTCTCATAAGCCATGTTTGGCCACTTCCTTAAACATATTTTGGTAAAATTTGTTGTCTATTCTTGGCCTATGTCTTAAGGCATTTAGGGCCCATTTGGGCCATTGTCCCAAGGCATACTTAGAGACATTTTGGGGCTATTTTGGAGACCATTTTTAAATGTGACTTAGACTTATTTTGATTATTGATTGGGAGGGATGTTTGAATGATATTAGGAGACCATTTTGGTTAAGTTTAATAGTGTCACATCCCGAACCCCACCCTACACGGATGTCGAGGACGTGATGCCAGTTAGCCGCCACGTGACCAACCGAAGGCAATTTCTGAACTTTCTAGTGAATTACACTCCGACTGTAGGGTCAGATGCAGCGGAATTTAAAACTTCTCTTTTTTTTTTTTTTTTCTCTTTTTATCATGGGAATGCAACTCATGTATCCACCATAGGATATGTATCACACAGAGCAAGTCTAAAATCCAACAACTAACAACTCAACCTCAGAGCATATCTATAATTTGACATATAACAACAGAGCAGAACTATAATCTCTAGAGTACCTTTTAAATCCATGAGCCATATCAATATTCAGTACATATCAGTCAAGTCAGTCATAGTACATCACTCACCCGATTAAATAGATTCAATCCTCAATAATCCAGTCTCCACAGATCAGTGCCATCAGATCCAATAGATATCGTTCCTGAAAAATGTTAGGGAATGGGGTGAGCTTCGAAAAGCCCAATGAGTAACACAGGTTCCCTGTCATGGGTTTCAAACCATTGTTGTTTACAAAGCACAAGGGTAGTTCAGTTGTTTCTAAAATAGCAGTTTTATGAATCTACTTTAAATGCAGTTTCAGTAGAATAAAGCAGAACTGAACAAAATAAAACAACAGATCGGGACAGACAGAACATAACAGACCATATCAAGTATAACCGTACAGAACAGAACACAACAGGTCAGGACGAAGCAGAACCGAGCAGAGCAGGACATAACAAATCAGAACAGGACGAAACAAAGCACAACAAATCAGAACAGAATAGTAAATGATGCCAATATATCAATCAGAGACAAACAGGTCAGAATAGAACGGGTCAGAATAAAACATAATAGAACGGAACGGAACAGAACATAACAAGTCATAATCGAACAGAACGGAATAAAACTTGACAAATCAGAATAAAACAAAACGGAACATAACAGAACGGAGCGGAAACAATATGTCAACCAGAGATACAGGTATATCATCAACGGAACGAAACAAGACAGAACTGGGTGGAAACAGTATATCAATCAAGGATACAAGTATATCATCAACGGAACGAAACGAATCAATATCAATCAGGACGAGTCATATCAGAACTGAACATGACGGAACAAAATGAAACAATACATCTATCAGAACAAGACATATCAGAATTGAACATGATGGAACAAACTGGTACAATATCAATCAGGACGGATCAGGACAGAACATATCAAACATAACAAATCAGGACGGATCAGGACGGAACAGATCAAACATAACGAAACAGAACGGATCAGGACGGAACAGATCAGACATAACAAATCAGGACGGATCAGGACGGAACAGATCAGACATAACAAATCAGGACGGATCAGGATGGAACAGATCAGACATAACAAATCAGGACGGATCAGGACGAAACAGATCAGACAGATCAAACAGAACAGGTCAGACAGATCAAACAGAACAGGTCAGGACAGATCAAACAGAACAGGTCAGGACAGATCAGACAGAACGGGTCAGACAAATCAACAGAACAGGTCAGGACAGATCAGACAGAACGGGTCAGACAGATCAACAGAACAGGTCAGGACAGATCAGACAGAACGGGTCAGACAGATCAAACAGAACGGGTCAGACAGATCAACAGAACAGGTCAGGATAGATCAAACAGAACGGGTCAGACAGATCAAACAGAACAGGTCAGACAGATCAAACAGAACGGGTCAGACAGATCAACAGAACAGATCAGGACAGATCAGACATAACAGTTAGTTAAACACGTTCATTTGAAACGGTATTAAAAACAGGAGTACAGTTAAAACATCAGAGTAACAGAACAGATCAGTTAAAACATCAGAATAACAGAACAGATCAGTTAAAACATCAGAATAACAGAACAAATCAGTTAAAACATTAGAATAACAGAACAGATCAGTGATGAGCAGAGCAGAACAGTATAACAGAATAAACAGTACAGTACGCACAGATTAAACAGTGCAGTATGCTCATATAGTGCTCAAGACTGAGATGGTACCAAGAATCAGTTGTTCTTTTCAGAACCAGTTAAAAAAACAGCGGTTTCTTTCAGTACAGAGCAGGGAAACCAGACAGAGTAAAAATCATGCATTAAGTAAAAGCATGAAATCAGTGAATCGGACAGAACAGTACAGTACAGTATTTTTAAAATACAGTAACTAGGCAGTGTACTTATACACCAAGTCAGGAGTCAAGGTTACTCACAAACTGTTATGGTTATCTCCTTGCACAAACAATCTGATAACCTCCAAGTACGTCAGGCATCACTATGTATATCCTGAACAATCATCATTAATCACAAACAGATCAGAATTTATCCATTCAGGTCTTATTCGTCATCTTAGGTGTCTATCGGATTACCTAAGATAACCTAGTAGCCTATCGCCCTCTTATCGGGTTTCATCCGGGGCTATTTTATTCTTAAATTAGGCTTAGCAGTCATCAGGATTATAACCTAAGTCATTAGACTTCAATCGTTATCAGTCGGTTACTTATTCAGTCTTAGGGGCAAAACGGTCATTTGTCACTTTTACCCCGGACCCCTGTCAAGGTCCTCAGAATGGTCTTTATATCTTAAATATAAAGTTATACGTCTTTTGGACTCCAGTCAGTATCAGTTAGGTTCTTATTTTAGCGATAGGGGCAAAATGGTAATTTTGCCATTCTTACCCCGGACCTTATCATGGTCCTCAGAATGTCCCAAATATCTTGTACATAATTTTCTAAGTCCTTTGGACTTCGTTTGGTATCTGCTTTTGGTCATCGGGACACATTAGTCGTTTCTCGTTTTACGCGTTAACTGTTCCGGAGTCTTATTTAACCCTTCAGTGTTCATAAGTATCCTTATGATAATTTATCAGATCAGTTTGACCTTTATTTGACCTCTACTTTGCACTTACTGTGCTCAGGGGTATTTTGGTCATTTTATGTTTTGTAAGATTCTGACCCCGGTTCGTCATTTATTCGGGTATATAGTTTCACCAGTGTTCGGGTTTCTATCGGTATCAGTTTCGTTCCAATCGGGCTTCATTTGGGCTTCGTACAGTATCAGGGGTAATTTGGTAATTTCACGTGTCATATTTTTCGGCACGTCAGTTCATAAAATGGACCTCACCATTGGGTCCAGAGTGTTCGACATAATTAAGTTGGACTATCTGTTATGTTCAATTGACCCTGGGAAGCATCAGGGGCAGTATGGTCATTTACACTTTATGTGTCTGTATTTTTCGGGACTTCAGTTCATTAAACGGACCTCACCGTTGAGTCCGGAACGCCCGACATAGTCAAAATAGACTGTCTTTTATTTTTATTTGGGTCTGGTGCCATCAGGGGCAGTACAGTAATTTACACCTACGTGTCTGTATTTTTCGGTACATAATTTCCCAATTTGGACTGTACCATTGAGTCCAGAATGCTTGAAATAGTGAAAATACACTATTTATTTAATTTATTTGGACTCCGTTTGACATATTAAATGTCCAGGGGTAAAATCGTAATTTTACCTAATTAATAAAATAATAAAATAATTATTTTATTATTTAATTAATTTGTCAAGGGCTTAATTGAACAATTTCTCAAAATTCAGGGCCACAGTAGGATTCTGTTAAACAGTGGGGACAAATCCGTAATTTCAGGAATTATTTGGGTCCAAAATGTAATTACATGATTTAGGGGTTCAAACCGTAGGGTTCAAGGGTTCAGTGGACTGAATCGGTTCAAAACTCAGAAAACCAACCGGTTCATTAACCTTTAGAAAACCGGAATATAATAATCCAGTTATCCCCAATTTCCTTCCTATCCTCGTTTAGGTTATGCCCAAAATCAATTTTCCCTAATTTTGGATTTATTAACTCTGTTTCCAAACGGCCGAATTCAGGATTTAAAACACAACAGTTACATCAAACGGTGCCGTTCCAATTAATTCGGTGGCATCACTCTTCACTCAACACGTGTCCGAGTTGGCCCGGTTGACTCGGCTCAAGGCAACGAGTCAACTCGGTCGTCTTCTTCATCAACTACCCTCGGTTGCCCTAATTCCCAGTTCCGATTTTTCTCCATTTTCGTGGAGTTTCAGGTAGGGTTTTTCAACTGATTTGATCCCAAACGTTCTCTGGAGGTGAAGCCAACCTTTTTGCGTCGGTTTGGTGCCTCGAGTCTACGGGTGGAGCTCGGTCCACTCCATTATTGCGCAGACCTGCAACTGATTCTAGGGCGTCCATTTTTGGTCCAAACCTCACGGGGTTTGTTGCGTTGTGACCTACAGGTCATGGCGTTTCAGTCCCCGTCTTCATATCTCGGTTTGGTCACGATTTCAGTGGTGTTGGGTCTCAAACCCGTGACTGCGACTCACGGTTTGGGGGTTTAAATCAGCGTTCTAGGGTCGCGGAACAGTGGTTTTAGGACCCTTAGGATGTCTAGATCAGGTTCAGTGTGTCAGAAATCAGTTTGATTACAGCTGATTTAGACCTGCATATTCGAGGTCATCCATGGCTGCCTGGGCTCGGTTTGGTGTTTTCTACCCTATTCGACCCTCCCAAATAATTTAGAACAGTTCTAAAGTCTCACAGTAGTCTATATGTGTAGTTTACACAGATCTAAAACCATTAAAACAGCATCAACTTAAACAGAAAATTTTCTAGTTTAAAAAAGAGTTGTACCTCTTTCAAACAGTAGCTTTCCTTGTCATTCATGGCTCAGTTCCAGATTTTTGGCACTTCAGGTGGGCCTCAGTCAGTCGTGCCTCAGTTCCCCCTTTGTCCTTTGGTGCATCTCCATGGATGTACACACACCATGGATACACATGCAGCCTTCCCATGGCAGCCCTCTCCCACTCACTCTCTTTAGCAGATCTCATGCACCCATTTCTGATTTCTCCCTCCTCCAATACACATATGGAGACTTGTAATGCAATACATCTCCCAACCTCATGATAAATCTGCATGTATTTTGGTTGGAGGAGAGGTCATCATGGCTGAAGTAGGGTGATGATGGGCTAGGGAGCATAGGGGTGATGCAAGGATGTGGTGTTGCATGGATGGCCATTGGCCAGTTTTGGTGGCAGATTAGGATAATTCAGTATTATATACATTTCTGTTGTATATATGGACACAAAGATAATAGTAGCCCAGTTGGTAATTTTTTTGGATGAGGTTTCTTTTCACCCAAAGGTCAAGGGTTCAATTCCCTTGGCCTCCCATTTGGCCATTTTTTCCATATTTTCGGTTAAGGCCACGTTTGGTTGCACAGTAATTCAATTTCAATATTTCCTTCATAACTTTCATTCCGTAACTCCTTTTTCGACACGGTTTGTTCCGGGAGTTTCATATTTCAATTATCTTCAATGTCAGAGGTCCCGTGTCATTTATTATACATTCGAGATTTTCCGGGTTAGCTAATTCGGATTTCGTTAGTGTTAAAGCAGTGTTATTTCGCCGAATTAATCAGTAATTGGGTTCGGGTATTTTACCCTTTTCCTCCAGACATATTTAATTATTTTATCGGTCTATCATGACCGCCGGGATTATGATTAATTCCCTAGATCATTCTATAAGCCGGTAATAATTAATAACTAATTATTAATTACGCAAAGTCGGGGTGTTACAAATAGTGAGTTCTCATTTTAAATTTTGGGGAAATGAACATAAAATCAATTAAATCCATTTAATTACTTTTCTTTTATTTTTTTTAGATCATTTCACTCACTCGTTGGGTTTATGGAAATTCGGGGTGTGACAACATGGTATCAGTGCTTAGGTTCAAATACTTAGAGACCGTGGGGTGTTGTTGAACACAATAGAGCCGCAACACATGATTTGAAATTTTGGTAAGCATTGTGAAATGTGTAAGGACATGTTATATGTGTGTGATGACATATTATAGTTGTTGCTTGTGAAGTGTAAATTGCTGACATGTACATGCTTGATGTTCTTTTAAATGCCTATGTCTAATGTGAAAATGAGGTATTAATTTCTTTTCTTGGACTTGTAGACTTATGTCACCGAAGAGAAACCCAGCGAGACCAGCACCACTTTGGTGCGGTAGGCCTAGAGCTGCTGCACCACCTCGGCGTGGCAGGTCCAGAGCTGTTACTCCTACACGTAGCATAGCTGAGGAGGTCATTGCTCCTGCACCTGCCCCAGCCCCAACAGAGAAGGTGGAGCAGGCTATTGGTGCCAGAGATATGGCAACCATTTTACACGAGTGCTTTCGCACTATTTAGGAGACCATTTTGGTTAAGTTTAATAGCGAGTTCTCATTTTAAATTTTGGGGAAATGAACATGCAATCAATTAAATCCATTTAATTACTTTTCTTTTATTTTTCTTAGATCATTTCACTCACTGCCCGAGTTTATGGAAATTCGGGGCATGACAACGTGGTATCAGAGCAGGGCAACCGGACCCCTTAGTTGCCGAGGAGTGGCTAGATCAGATTACTAGGATTCTAGACTCCTAGGGGATTGTTGAGCCACACTTGAGGATCAGGTGTGCCACCTTTCAGTTTACAGAGTTGGCCAGTTAGTGGTGGAGAGGAGTTGCTAGGAGGTTAGACAGTTTCGAAGAGGGGTGGAATGCATTCTTGGCCATGTTCAATGACCACTATTTTCCCAAGATTGCCCAAATAGGATTTATGGATGAGTTTGTGGCACTCCTTTAGAGAGATATGACGGTGACTCAGTATGAGTCCCGTTTTACTACATTGGGGGAGATTTGCCCCACATATTGTAGAGACTGAGCAGCTAGGGGTTCTTTACTTTATCAGGGGGTTGAAGACCTCCATCAGGGATAGACTGGCTGGTCATATTATTGATACCTATGATGAGGCAATGACCAAGGCCACCATGGTAGAGAGGGAGCTAGCTGACCGTAGAGGGATTAGAGAGTCCAGGACACAGAGTGGGGCAGTTTTAGCACAGATGTCTACATCTGCCCCAATTTACACTGCTAGGAGACCATCGAAGAGGTACCGGACTAGTACTTCTTCTGTACAGACATTGGGTAATATCCCGACCCGGGATACGGCACATATACCGAGGAATACCAGATGAGTAGTGTAACACCAGTTGTAAACCGAGCTGTTTAGGCTCTATATCATAGTATTTTATGGAACTATACGATTTTGGAATGTGAATGGTTTGTTTAGTATAGCCAATGCCAGGCAACACCCGAGCACACCAGGACCTAACATCGTAATGCGTGCACGCACGTATTTTTATCCACGTGCATATTTCATGGACACGTAGTATATCTAAAATAAGTGTATATATATACCATTAGATGTATGTATATATGTGTAATTAGATATAATATAGGAAAATATATATATATATACGGTATTAAGTATGTATGTATATTTTGAAAATATAAAGAAAATGAAGAAAGGAAACAGGGAGGAAAGAGGGGTGTGTGTGTGCTTTGTATGTGTCGAGTGGGTGAGGTGTATGTGCGGCTGTGGTTAAGGCAACAGGTCTGCCAACTTAAAAGGGTAAGTGGTGAGCATATATAATTATATATATGATGTGTAAGTGGTGCGTGGACGAAGGAGGATGAATGGGCGATTGTAGGGTAGTCAAATAAGGCTGCAAGAAAGGGAAGAAGTGAGAGAAATTGTAGGCGCTGAAGAGAGAAAATTTCCTATAAATACCGAGGTCTGATTTGAAGAAATCAGAAGCAGAAATGAAGAAACCAAGGAAACTCAAAGTGTTCTGAAAGAAAAGAGGAAGAACCAAAAGAAAATGAGGGGGAAACTGCGAACCAAAACCTCACACGGGTAAGTGAAGATCAAGTTATGTTTTTCTTATTTCATGTAGATTCGTTTAGTTTTAAATATAGGACCTTGATAAGCATGAAAAATGGTGAGGATAGGAACAAACCGCAGTTCATCTGGCTTAGAAATAAGAGAGAAAACCCTAGTTGCAGGTTTAGGGTGATAATTCAGGTTCATGAATTTTATGCTCAAAACTTTGTTTTAAGTTTAGGAAACTAATCCTCAAGGATGCAGAAACACATTAGAATTAAAATGGGGTTGAAATAGTGGAGAAACTTGCACGAAATTAAAGGGGAACAGTTGGCCGAAAAATCTGCCGGAGATGGTTGACCCAATATTCGTGAAAATTGGGAGGCTTTTAATGGGAACTGAGGTTAGGGTTGAGATCTTTGAGGGAAGAGGAAGGAAACTACATCGGATTTGATCAAGGAAACGACCGGAACAGGGTTACCGTCACCAGAGAAGGTGATGGAACCCTACTGCACCTTCACTGGATTAACGGGAAAGGTGATGAATAGTGTTAGGGCATTGGGCCTCGAAATTACGTCGTTTAGGTTAGGGTTTTTAAATTTAAAGGGGGAAGCGGGTTGTTTGGTTCAGGTGTTTCGAATTAGAATTAGGATTGGGGATATCCTATACGCAAATAAGTGGCTTAGACACTGTTTGGTTTACAAAGGGGGATAAAAAAATATGTAGGGGCTGCTGCCCCCGCGAATCAAACCAAGGATCGAGAGCATGGAAGTGGAGCGTGTAACCAAGTCGACAGGCAAGCCTGTGTCAACTTAAATGCACAAATATATATATATATATATATTATATAACTAATATGTAAAATGGAAAGAAAATAAAAAGGGCCATGCCCTATAGGATTTGAATGCACGACCGTGTGTATGAAACCCCTAACCCTAAACACTTGGACAGGCAAGCCTGTACTGTCTCATGGGCATATATATATATATATATATATATATATATCATGTAAAAGTTAAATTAATTTAATTAAAATATGGCAAAATAGCCCAAAGTCCAAATTAAAGAAGTTATTAGTGTATTTTGACTATCTTGGACCTTCTGAGTCCAATGGTGAGGTCTATGTCATGAGATGAGATCCCAAAAATAAAGACCCATAGAAAACACTAAATGCCCAAAATACCCCTACTGCTACCCGAACCCAAATGGAATTCCGCGAAAGCCTAAACCGACTTTCTTCGGCATTCCAGACTCAATGGTAGAGTCTAAATTAGTGTTAGAGATACTTATCATAGCAAGGCATAAAATTTGATAAATAACATTAATTCTAAGACGAATCTATTGATATATAGGGAACTCAAAAGGAAAGGGCAAACTCACGGATTACTGATATAGGATTGCATTTAGAGGTAAGTAAATTCACTTTCTCTTCCATGTGGTGTTTCCAAAGCCAAGTTTATTCTCTCTACTGCCAAACTTGTACTCTTTAACGTACTTGATATTTTTGTTTTCCACAATGTGATATTGTTCTATCTCGTGGACATTGATCGACTGCTATATCATTGTTTTCATGCTACACCATGCTTTGAAAGGCGTACTGTTATGTTTTCACTGTATATATGATATTCCATTTTTATACTCTTATGGAATCACTTATGATCATGATATGTTTATATATACCAGATTTGTGCTCAGTCACAATATCCATCTGATGCTTTCTGACACACTAGAGACCTATGGGTCAAGTCCGTGAACGGACATATGCCAATACATTTGAATTCACTAGGGGGTATGCTGGGCCCCAAAAGACCGAGGGTGTGCCAAGCCCTGGCACAGAATAAATGCATCCCTTATTTAATTGTTTTGACTACGACTGTTGAGTTACACTATCCCTTATGATTATTTTGTATTGAGAGACACTTCCTTATTGATTTGATTGTGATCGATTTATTGTGGCAGTACATTCTTATTGTTATATTATCATTGAGAGTTCTATGTTGATGTTATATCCATTACTCCTGATTGTACATTGTGACCCATTATTCATTAGTTGTTATGGCAATTGTTCTCATTGACTATCACAGCATCTCTTTTCTTATGATTAGTTATAATATTCTCGTTCATGGATTCATATTCTTTTATGATCACCAATACCAATGTCGGAGATCTGAATTTACTTGTTGAGCTTTTGTAGCTCATTCCTTCTTAATTACCATTTTTTCAAGTAGTGACGCTGCAAGACCCCAGTAGGAGTCTGAGAGCGTAGGAGGACATTTTGAGGAAATGTACCAGTTTATGTTTTAGTTCTCCCATGTATGCACCACCCATGGGTGCTGGTTATGTCTAGTTCTTATTTTGTTTATTGTAAAACCATATTATGTATTGTCAAGACTTCTGTTGGTCATTGTATTAAAAAGACTTCCGCTGATTTTATTATTAATAAGACTTTCGCTTATTATTGTTTCAAATTTTTAGTACATTGCATATTAGTACTATGATACAGGAATAGAAAAAGTAGGGACGGCCTTAGGGTCGGCCCCGCGACATAAGATCCGCATAGTGTGGGTTTCAGGTCGTGACAGCTTGGTATCAGAGCCATAGGTTCGATTGTGAGTCATGGGAGATAGGACTAGAATTAGAATTGATAGATAAGACTGACATTTTTTTTTTTGTACGATCATTGACTATTTACCTTACACATTGACTAGTCATCTCATTGGTTATCTTCACTGGTTATCTTTACAGACATGGTTAACACGAGGTAGAATCTGTTGCCTATAGATCGTCTAGATCAGCTAGAGAGATTGATGCAGAGCGTCATTGAGTCTCTACCACGGATTCAGGCCAGTACTAGCCAGTCAGTACAACCGGTGCGACAGGAGCGGCCTGTCAACATAGGCGGCAACATAGGTGGACGTCATGGGAACGAACGAGACTCCACATATTTATATGAGTGGTTTTAGAAGATGAAACCCCCGATATTTGACGGTACGAGGGGAGCCACTGTAGCTGAGGAGTGGTTATTAGAGATGAGCAGGATTTATAATATTCTAATATGCACTGAGGTTCAAAAGGTAGCCTATGCCACATATATGCTCAAGGGGATGGCCCATAAGTGGTGGATGATTAAGAAGGCCAGAGAGCCAGGCATAGACTGACAGCGATTTACCACTATCTTCAACAAGAAGGAATCGGAGGGTTGCTGAGTTCATGGTACTATAGTAGGGGACGATGACTGTAGAGCAGTACGAGGCCACATTTACTGAGTTGGCTAGGTTTGCTCCGAATGTCATCAATAACAAAGATCTGAAGGCTCACAAGTTCGAGGAGGGGCTGAGATGGTCTATCAAGGATAGACTGAGACCCTAGTGACTGACTACTTATGATGACGTAGTAGAGACGGCTTAGATCATAGAGAGGAGTGGCGAGGAATTTGCCAAGAGACGAGGGAATCAAAGACAGAGAGGTAACCAGAATAGGAGGCAAGGGCCTTCCTCTTCTGGATAGGGATCTACATTTACCAGACCTAGAGCTGTATCATAGGCTACAGGGTCCGGTCAGAGGAGACAGGGCAGCACTAGAGGGGGTGCAACCAAATGCCTCCGTTGCGAGAATATCCATAAAGGCCAATGCCTTAAGGATAGCAACACTTGCTACTACTGTGGCTAGGAGGGACATTTTGTGTGAAAGTGCCTTCAGAAGGGTCAGGTCACGATGAGCACTGCTTCGGTTAGAGCACCAGCACCCGGAGTAGCAGCACCTAGACCCCCGACCCACAGGAGTGGACAGGGGAACGTCCAACAGCAGGCAAGACAGGTTTTCTCCATCTTACCAAGAGACGTGCAGGCTACAACTTCCGTAGTTGCAGGTATTCTTTTAGTATGCTCACAGCCTGCTCATATTTTATTTGACACGGATCTACACATTCATTTATATCCCCTACATATGTTGCTAGATTGAACATAGTGACAGAACCCTTAGGATATTTACTGAGTGTTTCTATACCATTGGGGAAATCATTGTTAGGGGATACAATGTATAGGAATTATGGGATATAGATTAAGGATACACATTTATTTGTTGACCTTATACCATTAGGAATTTGTGAGTTCGATGTTATCCTTGAAATGGATTGGCTAGCCGCCAATTATGCTATGATAGATTGTGTGGCCAAGCGAGTTCTCATACAGAACCCCAGATTTTTGACAGTTGATTTTGAGGGGACAAGGGTGGCTTCTCCACCTTACTTCATTTCCTCTATCCAGGCTAGGCGTCTACTTCACAAGGGATGCAACGGTTTCTTATGCAGTGTCCAAAACACTGACTCTCAGTAGCCTGAGTTAGAAAAGATTCCCGTTGCTAGGGAATTTCCCGAGGTATTTCTAAATGATCTTCCAAGGATGCCCATTGACAGGAAGATTGAGTTTTGCATCGACATACTACCAAGCACTACACCGATATCCAAGACACTATATAGGATGGCACCAGCAGAACTGAAGGAGCTGAAGCTCTAGTTGCAAGAATTATTAGACAAGGGTTTTATACGACCCAGTTCGTCACTATGGGGTGCACCTGTATTGTTTGTGAAGAAGAATGATGGAACCATGAGGCTGTGTATTGACTATCGAGAGCTGAACAAGGTTACCATCAGGAATAGATATCCACTGCCCAAAGTAGATGATCTGTTCGACCAGTTGAAAGGAGCTCAGGTGTTCTCGAAGATTGACCTGAGGTCTGGTTATCATCAGTTGAAGGTCAGACCCGTTGACATTCAGAAGACATCATTCAGAACACGGTATGGACACTACGAGTTTCTTATTATGCCATCTGGGGTGACCAATGCCCCAGCTGCATTCATGGATATGATGAACCGTGTGTTCAAGTCATACTTGGATGACTTTGTGATTGTGTTTATAGACGATATCTTGGTTTACTCCAAGAACTAGGAGGAACACGAGGTACATCTGAGGAGAGTTCTACAGAAGTTGAAGGAGCAAAAGCTGTATGCTAAACTGAAGAAGTGTGAGTTCTGGCTCCCTAGTATAACATTTCTACGACACGTGATCAGCAAGGAGGGAATCTCTGTCGATTCTCAGAAGATCAAGGCAATCATAAATTGGCCTCAACCTACTAGTGTCACGGAAGTGCGGAGTTTCATGGGGTTAGTAGGCTATTATAGGAGATTTGCCAAGGACTTCTCCAAGATAGCTATGCCTATTACCCAGCTGACCAGGAAGGGTGTTCCTTTTATTTAGATAGAGGAGCAGGAGAAGAGTTTCCAAGAGTTGAAGAGCGTCTAGTTACAACTCCTATATTGACAGTGCTAGATGGAACCGGGAGGTTTGTTGTAACACCCCGGCCTGATTAAATAATAATGAAGCCACTAATTATTAATTAGTGACCCGTAATAGAATAATTAAGAAAATTTAATCGGGAAACAAACGATAATTTTAGTAGTTTCGAGACTGTAAGTAAGGAGGTCAATTCCGAGGAAAATAAAATACGACTACGATTTATAAAATCAGTACATGAAAGAGTAAATATTTAATTTAAAATCACAAAGAGAAAATAATGCAAAAAGTTAAAATAAATAAATTAAATGCCAAACAAGGCATGAGCACAAAATAGGAAAAATAAGCCCCAAATTGAGGCCAATGGGTTTTGAACCCTTGACCCAAAAATAGGTAAAGTCTTAAAGCCCAAAAATATACCAGTTGGGCTGACCACTTGTTTGTGTCTTATTTTACAACACATATGTGTATATACACTTAAAAATATCCCTCCACCTCCCAAATTGCCCAATCACTTTTCATACAACCAAAAGAATTATTTTAAAAATGAAATAAATAAAATATAAGTAATATTATATAGCTGTGATGCGTGTGTGTAATCTCAAATCAGAAAATCAGATTGTGATGTGAGTGTGTGCTCGGGTAGAGAGAGAAAGTGAAGGGAGAAGAAGAAGAAGAGGGGGAAAGGTTGCAAGGCTATCCTAACCTGACCCTAGATGCCTTAGAAGAGAGTTAGAAGCAAAACAAGAAGAGGGAAGTACCATTGTTGAGGTAAAATCACCCAACCCATTTTTTTCTCTCTTCAAAATTTATACATGTATATAACTATTTAGAGTCTCTTTTTATGCATGCATGGCCCTATTGTTATGAATCTAACATATTGGAAACATCATAGAGGAGTTTAGGGACTTGAAAATCAAAAACTCTATGATCCGCCATTGATGGAGCTTAAAAAATTTCACCCAGAAACCAAAGTGAACGATACTTAAAACTATGAGTTGCAACTTAAAATAGATGTAAAATAGTCCACAAAAACAAGGAGACCCGATCGATTGGACCCAAAAAGAGCCATGAAATACCGAGTTGCAGAACCGGCCAAAAATGGAAAAAACCTGGAACTAAGCACTAAGCTTGGATTCAAGAACCAAGATTGAAAGCCCATAAAATAAGGAACAAAATGGAAGAGATTTCACTTGAAATGGTAGAGAAACGAACTCACACGATCAAGAAATTCTCGTGCTGCTGGTGGTGGTCCCTCTCGAATGCTATTGCCATCCTCTAAAACCCAACTGGCAACATACAACTGAGCTCACTTAGATCGTGTGAGTCTAAATGACGTGGAGTAGTCAGGTCACTCTTATCACCCAAGAAGTAAAAGCAATCGAGAGAACAAATAGTTACCCTCCATAGATAACAATCGATGGTCGACCAGTAAGTGGATAGCCAATCCATACCAATGATAAGGTCAAATCCCATCATATATATCTAGAATGATGAAATCAAATACAAAGCGATGATCAGCCATCTCAATCTCGTATGAGTGATATCTAAGTGTAACTTTGCCTCTAATTAGAGTCTCTACTCTGAGAGGACGGTCTAAAATATCCACCTCTAATCCCAATGTAAAGGAAAAAGATGATGAAATGAAGGAGTGTGAAGCACTCGTGTCAATTAAAACATTAACTCATGAATTGAACACTAAAAGAGTACCTCAGACAACAGATGGGCCGACGGATGACTCGGCCGTGTTAACTACAAATACCCTCCCATGAATAAGAGCTTGTGAACAGCTCTGTTGTCCTACTCCCTACTGGGAAGCCTATGACCTGACTGTCGATGAGGAAGGTCTTGGAGCTGGTCTAAAGCTCTGTGCTAAAAAGGTCGGTGTTGGTGGAAGTGGTGGATGAAAAATCTAGGCTAGGCTGGATTGTCTGTGAAAAGTAAAGCTGCTAGTAGCCTAAGGAAGCCTCAACTCCCTATGGTGTTGTGCACTTTTGAGTAAAGTGTCCCACCTAACCACATCGAAAACAACTAGGGGTCCTACCATGCCCTTGTGACTGGTTTCCACCCCATGAGTGTCCCTGGCCTCTATTAGGTGCCTGCCCCTTGCCCTATGACTGAGTATGTCCCCTCTACTGGGCAATTTGACTTACGGTGCCAAGACTGCTGACATGAAAAACAAATCATCTCCCTATGAGAGTTCTTTCCTAGCGTATAGGAAGTAGAAGGTGCTGATCGTGCAAATAACTGGGTCGATCTGTTGATTGTAATTTGCAAAGAATGTTTTTAGTTGCTGGCTTACTATCGTCTTTTGATTTCTAAGTTATGACTTGCGAGTTATTGCCAAAAGAATGTTCCCATAAAATTCAATGGTTAAACTTTAGGAATTAAGATAGTTAATGGATTGGGTCAAAAATTTGGGGTGAGAAATGAGAGAAAAATATAGAATTAAGATGAAACTTTTGGGATAAGCCAAAATTTTGGAGTAGAAAATAAGAGAAATGAAGGTTAAAGGTTGGGCTGGCTCAAAATTTTGGGATAGGCTAATTTAAAAATAGCCAAAATTTTACATGTAAAAAAAAATTCTAGGAGGGGCTATAGCCAACTCCAAACCATGGTTGGCTCCACCCTTGACTATGAGGTTGCAGTAAAACTCATCAAAGATCCAATTCTTGAAGACTGTCCTTATATTGCTCTTGATGAAAATAGTAAGTTGTATGTTACTAGATTTAGATCTTGCCTTTTCGAGAATGTTTGGCAAGAGGCAACCTACTATGCTGACAAACTTGCTAACCTTGGTGTAGGTCAAGTGGAGAGATTGGTGGAGTTGGATTAACCCCGCAAACTAAAGTTCGACCGCCGTTTCTGGTTGATTGTGCTTTTGTTGCCTTTCTTAGGATATTCTATGCATGGTGTTCTCTATTATTTTAGGTTTCCCAATCACAAAAAATGAATTAGAAATATTTTTCTAAACTTTCAAATATGAGACTAATTAAAATATTTTATGGTATACGTACTAGATAACACAAAACTCTTTTTTTGTATCATATAATTGAGGCAAGGCTAGGTACTAATTAAAATAAGATATGCCAAGTCCCTAGCAGATGGGACTAAACTGTCATTCTTATCCATCTAGTTTATAAAATTAGCTTATGACTAAAATACCCTTAATAGGGGAATAAGTTTCAGATGGGACCCGAGGGAGAGTATGAGATCTACCTTAGATTTAAGAGGGCCACCGAATCCAAAAATGGAACTGGTCAAGGCTAGTAACATCAAAGAGATAGTGATTAAATAAAATCATATGTTTATTCAAATATTGAATTCAATTTAATATGTGAACTAGGATCACCTAGCAAATGAGATAAGGATAAGACAAGTGCCAAGATAAGTAAGCAAGTAAGAAAAGGATTGTGGACTCTAGACCACAAGTGAGTAATCCAGTATCTTGAATCAGTAGATTTTACATCCTGCTTCCAAACGTCTACCATATGAATCTCTATATCTGTTCAAAATACCTAATCTGTTTTGTGAGTAATCTTGTACTCTAAATCAGTAAATTTCTATATCTACTCAAAATGTCTATTTTGCACTTTATGAAATATCTGAGAGTTATGATCTTCATAATTATGTCTTGAAATGACATTCATATTTACTGATTCAAAAGATGTTTGTATGCTTTGAATTCTGACTAAATGCTTTAGCAAAAATGTCCATAAACCATGGCACCCCTTTCGATGAGAAAAATGATTTGTGTGAACCAATTTTGACTATGTAGCCTGAATCATACTTGTTTTGATCTGATCATGTGTCTGTGTGAGACCTACCCATGTGGCACTATGACTCTTGTAATGAGGCCTACCCACATGGCATTCTGACTCAATATGTAATTCAATTCTTGTGTCTATTTGAAGCCTACCCATGTGGCGCTCCGACTCTTGTGATGAGATTTACCCACATGGTGCTCTAACTCGATTCTTATGTCTATCCGAGGCCTACCCATGTGGCGCTCCGACTCTTATGATGAGATTTACCCACATAGCGATTTGACTTGATTCTTGTGTCTACACGAGGTTTACCAATGTGGCACTCTGACTCTTGTGATGAGACTTACCCACATGGAACTCTAACTCATTGTGGAATTGATGATTGAGGCTTACCTACGTGGCACTCCAACTCTTGATAAGACTTACCCACGTAGAGCTCTGACTCAATATGTGATTTTTTTATATATGTAATATGTATCGGTCATTTGTCTTATGCTATCCATTATTCATAATCAGATCTCAAGAGTACCTCCTCATGTGTATTCGTTATTCAATATTGTGTTATCCGTTCTGTGTTAATTTTTGAACCATGTTTTAAGAAGTGCATGTGCTAATATACATTTTGTGAACAACTCTTCATCATCTACCTTGAGTTTTAATATTCAAACTATGTTATTGAAAATGATGTGTTTTAGAAATGCATGTATTATATCCACCTGAACCTTCAATATATTTTATAAATAATCTATTTTGGAAACGTGTTATAAGATATTCTTGAGTATGTATTATCTGTTTGAGAAAACTTGGTGCCCATGGTATTTTGTGCAAAACCCTACTTTTGCAAAACTTGTGACAAGATGCAGAAATTACTCACAAGCTTAGTGAAGCTCACATAGATTTATCCAAACATATTTTAGGTAATACAATATAAAAGGAAGGTAGTGTTGGTGACTAATGGAGCTAGTGATCTGTTGTGAGCAATATTAATGAAGTATGACTCCAAGACTTAATTTGAATTGATCATGTAAGGATAATACCTATAGAGACATTGTGACTTAGTGATACTAGAAGATATTATTAGAAATGAATGGTGATTGATCATGATGGAAATTGTACTTAGGAGATAATCTTATTGATGATTGTTAAAGTTGATTTGTTATCAGATGAGTTGCATGTGTATAGTTTCCGCACTTGATGAAATAAAAGAAAAAAAAAATTATTCTCTCATGCAATTCATTTGATTTTGTACTGTCTGTTTGAGTGATAGTGTCAGTCACCAACCCCTAATCCGCATAGGGTAGGTTTCGGATTATGACAAAAATCCGACCCACTAGTAGATGATTACTAGCTCTGGACTATCACTAGACTTCTTGACATAATTCGGATTGATGAGGATGACCATCGGATCAATTTTTCCACGATATTGTTTAAGGGTGAGGCCAAAGACTAGTGAGATGTAGTTAGGCCTTCTATAGATATATCTTGCGATGCATTCACAGTTGCCTTTCTTGATAAATACTTTACCGCAGTTGCAAAAAATGTGATGTGCCATGTCACGCCCCGAATTTCCACAAACCCGAGGAGTGAGTGAAATGAAATAAGAAAAGTAAATGAAAGGTCAATAAGTTGGATTTAGTAGATTTTGCATTTATTCTCCCATGTTTCCCCAAGATTTGAGATGAAAATTTATTACTAATCTCACTCAAGGTGAGTTCCAATTAGTGGTCAAATGCCTCCTCCAACCAATGGTAAAAATAGTTTAAGTTGTGTCCAAATTAGTCCTCCAAAATAGTCCCGAAATATGCCTTGGAATAATGGCTCAAATGGGTCCCTAATTGTCCTGGGACATAGGCCAAGAATAGGCCAAAAGGTTTACTAAAATAGGTCTAAGGAAGTGACCAAACATGGCCTATGAGAGTGGCCAAACGAGGCCTAAGAATTGGCTAAACATGGCCCGAAAATGTGGCTAAATGGCAGGTGTCATGGAGAGGTATCAGGGCTGCCAAGCAGTAGGTGGCAGCACGCTGGCCGCGCAGGGGCAGTAGGACAGGTGCAGGGTGTAGGACGCGCGCGCAGGGCGAGCAGGACAGGCACGCGCGCGGCTGGGGGCTGGTCTGCTTCTCTACATTTTTACTATAGCAACTGAGGCTAATTTTCTCAATTTATGAACTTTTACTGTAGTGGTTGCAGGCTAAATTTCTCTATTTCCCTAAATTTTTTCTCAAGTTTTAAAGGCTACTTTTTCCCATTTTTAGCCCTCTTCTTCAAGATTTTTAACCTCCCCTTTTGGCACTTTTCTCACCCATTTAAATGGTGTTTTACACACTTAATTCTCCCTTTAATTGCACAAAATTTTTGACATAACCTCCTTTGTTTTCTAAGCATTTTTCCACCTAATATTTTGCAACCATTCATATATTATAAATACATCACAATCCATCCTCACTCGATGGCCACAATTCATAGAAATTAAACATGCTATTCATTTCTTTCAACATATATATATCTAAGGCACATTAAACAAACATATCCCACATGTCATTTGGGCTTAAGCCCTTATATTACAAATTTGGCCTAAGGCCTATAGTTCACCATTCTTCCAAATTAAAATACAAGCATTTTGGGCTTATGCCCATACATACAAATTATGCCCTAAGGGCTAAATATCCTTCCAAGTTCTTTTCCCCTCCTTCCTTCAAGACTTTATCAAGTCTCAAGTACCGGGAGCCTCATCTGTAATATGATATCCCACGAGGGGTCAGCTCAACTGCTGGTATGACATAATGGTAATAGAAGGAACAAAGTTAAGGCGTGGCATGTGCAAGTGTACATTTATAATCTACATGCCTTTTAATTCATTAATACAATGCATTAGTAATATGCATGACACACTTATGAAAACTCTTTGCCACAGCCATGTCTCGTTTCACAGATCACACCCATTGGTCAGCGAGTACCAAAGCCTGTGTTCACGGATAGCTCCCGTTGGATAAGCAGGCACCAATGCAATGGCCAATTTTGAGTTTTTCACCACAGGATCTACACCCTCATAATGCATAGCACCAAGTATTCAACCCACACTATGTTTTCAAGGAATCACACCATGCTAATATGCTTTGATTTCATCATGCAATAATGCAATCTCAATGAAGTATTTTATCAAATATATAGAGCATGCTTTAAATAATACAATATACTTAAAGCGACTATAACTTTTATATCACAAAACTTTGTCTACATGAACTTAACATATAATCCTAATTAATTTCACATATAAACACATTACAGAGTCACAACCTTAACAATTTCTTAAAGATCATAAAATACATAAAGTACCAACACATGGAATAAATCTTAACTCTCAAACCACAAGAGTTTCTCTACATGAACATAAGCTAAAATGCAATGAATCAAACATATAAATAGGTTACATGTTCATCACTTTGACAAATTCTCTAAGATTACAAAATATATAAAGCACCAACACCTTAAATAAATCATAACTGTCCAACTACAAGATTTTGTCTCCATGAACATGAGTTAGAATACAATGAATTATACATATAGTCATGGTTCGTGTTTATCACTTTACCAAATTCCAAAAGAATACAAAGAACACACAAGTACATAAACAATCCAACTCTAGGTTTTCAAAGCAACTATATCCTAAGTGATTTTCTAATAGGAAATAAACATATAAATTATTCAATCAACTTATAAAACACTCCTAAACTTAACCCTATTCCTTACTTAGCAAAATATCATACCTAAAATAATTTTTCTCAGCCCAAGGGACTTGTGTTTGTTGTGCAGCCAAACCAATCAGTGAGAATGTAGCCCTTGATGAGAGGAACAACTTCTTAGAAGGAAGTCTTGTAAGAATCTTGGCCTAAGAGTGTGTTTTGGTGGCTTGAAGCTTGGAGAACCTAGGGTTTTTCTTCACTTTTCTCCCATGCACGACTTCTGCTCTGTAATCTCAGACCAAAATAATGAAATTTTAACTCTAAAGGTTATATTTATACTAAAGGGGCAAAGGGGCAAAATGACCTTTTGCCCTTAATGAATCCGAGGGCCTCAGTTACACTACAATTCATCTCGAAACACCTCAATTCAAAATTTTGCTTTAACCAAAGTTCTTAAAATTATTTTAAATGATATTTTCAAAAGATTTTATTTTCGCCTGTGGCCAGGTTTGGCCGGATCCACTCGGGTCACTCGAATGCCCTTTATAGTCCAGTTTTTTAAACTGTCTCCGAATAGGCTCAAATTTTTACAAGGAGGTATATTTTAACATTCTAAGCATATTTCTATTTATGTCATACTCTAAATATATTCTTAAATATGAATTATGTCCAAATATGCATGTATAGTGCCCTACCGGCAAATGGTGTATGAGTACCCTACCGGTAAAAACAAAAAATTTATCCTCAATTTTCTAGTCTCTACATGCCAGGAGTTCCTTCACTTGTACCAAGGCGACATGACCGTGACTAAATATAAGTCCCGATTTTCTAGACTTTCCCTGATATGCACCAAGGGTGGCCATGGATGAGGCCAATAGGGCACAGACTTTCGAGTTCGGACTTAAGCCTACTATCTGAACTAAGGTAGTGCCACTCAAAGTTGCGAGTGTATTCTAAGTTGGTGGAGCAAGCCTTACTGATTGAGGCAAAGGTAGAGGATTCCAGGAGGATTCGAGAGGTCCGATATCCGTCTAGGAGCATAAGTGCTTATCCCGAGAGGTGGGATAAGAAGAGGCAGAGAGAGGGAGTCGTTCTCGATGAATCTAAATTTACCTTGAAGATTCTTTTTGTCATTTTATTTGATGGATTTTGATGTTTTATTGTTAAAATTTTCTCATGTAAGCCTTGTTTGGTAGTTAAGAACAGGAAAAGGAAATAATATTTGTTATTTTCCCCCTATCATTTTACTCTTTGAGGAAAAAAAAATTACATGTAAAATATCTCCAATTTAAGAAAAAAAAATTGCCCCTATCATTTTCATGTAAACTTTTTTTAATTTAAAAATATATATATTCCAAAGCTCCCCTAAATTTTTTTCCTTGACTCCGCCCTTTGAAGTAGGCAAACTAAAAAGTTGGCTATTTGGTTATATAAATGTAGGCTATGAGAAACTCAAACACACCCGCCCCCATCCCCAACCCCACCAAGAAAAAAAAAAAAAAAAAAAAGAAGAAGAAGTTTAGAAAACTTTAGCTTGGTCCAACTGTGATTAGGAAATAAAAACAAACAGGCATTAAAATTTGATCATGAGTAAGGATTCAAGTTTTTGCTAAACAAGAAAACAAGATTGGAGTATAATAGACTTTTGGTATTAAGAAAAAAAAAACAGATCTTTACAAATGAGCCCACATTGATCACACCCTCATCGGCACACAATTTCTCACTCAAGTCATGAAACCCTTTGACAAAGAAACCATCTATAATGAGGCGGCGCTACTCTTATCATGATTGAGTTAATATTACCTATCAACCAATAGTAGCATCTACTAGATATAAAATTTGTACAGCATCGAACAACAACCAAGTTTGGTGACAAATACTTACCAACATTAAATTTGGTGACAATGCCATGATCTAAAAACATCACTTTCTTATAAATTTGATTTATAAGATCACGCAAAATTGATCATACCATTATTGTAATTATAAGTACTGCTATGAATAACTTTCATGTCGATATTTTGCAATTTCAATATCACAAATTAAGAAGACAGAAAAGAATAGAATAGCTATTGCTTTTTGTGCCCTTTATGGGTCACACAGTGGGCAAGTCATGCACCCATCTTAGATTGTGGGAAAAATCTAGTAAACTACAAGCATGTCTTTATCTCTAGCCTCTAGTTTAAATTCACCTTAAACAGTCTGGTGGCTAAGAAAAGGGAATGCACTTCAGTAAAAGCATGTGTTTTGTTCAATCCTTCGGTTTATATTCGATCAACTTAAACAATTTGATTTGGAGGCTTATATCCTGCAGCTTACTACAAATTTTTTTGTATGATCGAAGCCCCTTATTAACCATTTTCCTAAATTAGAGCTTCCTCCTGGACCAAGATTAATTGCAAACACCTATGATAATTGGCTGGTTTGCCTTCATTGGATTCTTCCTTGTCAATCTCTGCTGTATAGAGGATAATTTTGCTTACTTCACTTGTTTTGTTCTCCTCGTGCTTGCTTGGTGTTTTTTGTATGTCCCTGTTGCCTTGAGCTGGGCCTTCTTTGTGTTAATTTCCTGGTCTATGCCCCTTGTACATGTGTATGTAGGCCTTTGATTATAATACAAATTACTTAAGAAAAAAGAAGAGGAATCAGCCAATCTAAGTGTCATAGACCGTAAGAAGAAGAAACAAATTATACCAGTACTCTACTATATAATATTGTCAGATGTGTTTTTTATATTGCTCTCTTAAATGTGACTCTTCATAAATTGATGGGTTTCAATCTTTTGTTAAACAACCTATGTTGTCACTTGTCTAAAGTAGAGTGCTTAGGTAGACATATTAGAACACCAAAATAAGTATACACATACATGCATATACACTCAAACAACACATATATATAACAACAAAAACCAGCATATGAGAATGAAAACAAGTTGTAGACATACTAAATACCATGCATGGTTATATCTAGAAACAACATAATATTTACATTATCTTGCAACAACTCAACAACTAATTTTCTAAATGTCATCTCGATCGAAGGAAGTAATTTATCATGGAATCCTAATAAAAACACTGCTTATTGATATATGAATATTTTTATTCCTGGAGTCAATAGAAGTAACCATGATCACTCGCATTATTACCATATGAGAAAGAATCCCCAATAAGTTCATGGAGAGGAGAAATATTTTCCAAAACAGAGTTGTCCAGAGTCCGCATGTTTGGTCCAGGATTACTAAATTCTGAAAGAAGTGCATGCTCAGTTGCATCGTTGTTGAGTGAGAACATATATTGCTGCTCCTGTTGGCGATGCTCTTCTTGTTTTGGGTGCTGCTGAGTCTGAGTCTGAGTCTGAGTCTGAGTCTGAGTCTGAGGCTGAGGCTGAGTTTGTCGATTATAATTGTTGTATCCAATTCCAAATGATGCCATCATTGAAGTTGCATCAAGAGCATGTTGTTGGCTTGCCAGTCCAAAATTTAAGTTGAGTGGACCTCTCTTTGGCCCAAATGAAGAGGGTGCAGTAGTAGTACTGGAGCAGCCAGTAAACTGCTGCACCAGTGCTCGAAAATTTGTAGCGTTGGCATTGAGAAGAGTGGTAGGCGTCCTCTTAGAAGCCCTAGACCGCCTTCTGATTGGTTTTGAAACGTAGCCCTTAGGGTTCAGCTGACCTCCTGCAGTACTGCTTGGGCTGTTTGGACTCAACATGTTGTCAGCGGTGACACTTGTGGTGGCATCCAAGATTCCGCCCGGCGGCAGCGCCTGTCTAGAGATGCTTTCTTGATAGTATTGCATCCGTTCACTAGAACTTGGAACAGTACTGTCACTCATGGTTGGTTTTGGGTGCTTAATTATCAATCTCTAGCTCTTCCTCTCTTATTCAGGCCCTTCTTAAGAAAGGGGGAAGAAGCAACCTCAGAATGTTTATATAGTGACTAGTAGTCAAAGTAAAACATGGTGAATATTGACCATTCACATGAGAAAGAGGCCTAAGGGCAAGGATTGTGCTGCTTCCACGAAACAACACGCTTATCTCAAATGGCTTATTATTCATATATCTAAGATTGCATCACCTGCTCTAAGACTCAGAAAAATTATTGGGTGCCCCGGAGGCCCCACCTCATGTTTGGACAGGTAGTGCTACCATCCAGTACGGATTAGCAATGTGAGAACATGTTACTAATTTTTTTTTCAATAATACTAAATTTACTTAAAATTTTTATTAAAAGTGTTTATTTTTATAAATTATCAATATCATATTAAACTGATATCATATCATCATATAATATCTAATCAATACCTTAATTCTTAAAAATAAACAATTTTAATAAAATTTTAAAATTAAAACTACTATTATCATTGGCTTTTGACTTTAAAATTGGTTAGTATAAAAGTTGCAAGGAATGTAAAATGTTACTAACATATTCCACGTGTCCAGTTTTCATTGGATGGTGGCCCACCTTTCCAACATAAAGTGGTGGATCTGGGACACCCAATATTTTCTCCATAGACTCGTCTTCTTTTAAGTCTGGTGAGGTAGTCTTTGGCACTTTGGTCAGAAAATTTGAATGGTCAATTGAAGCACTCATAGTGTACACTAATATGGTGATTAATCACTAGTCTCCAACCCTTTTGCTTCTTAATCAAGTATATAATTCCATCATGATCAACAATCAGCTTTGGTTAATCTTTTACAAATGTGTGTGCGCGTGTGATTATATAAGTTTTAGTGGGCATGTACTGGTGCATAATTGTCAAGCTATGAGTTCTACCAAAAAATAAAACAAGTGTCTAGCTATGAGTGTTTGTGACAAAGATTTTTAAAATAATTTAATAATTAATATTTAATTCCCCATTACAAAATAATTAACAATGGCCGTCAAAGTTTGTTTTGACTAATACTAAGTATTCTGAACGTGGCTCAATGAAAGTTCTCTGTTCATGAGAATCTATGACTATCTTGTTTACATATATATATATATATATTTATATATAGTTGAGCACATTTAAGTTGAGCTCAAGCTTTTATCTTGTTACATTAAGATATATACGACTTGTAAACTTGATACAAGTTAATACATCATAATTCAGTTTCTAATCATTTACGGTACGTTTTTTTTTTTTCTTATGTATATTTGAATTCACATCATTCACTTTAGGTGGAATCAAAACTCCAATAGGATAACAAAATGAGTCAATCACTTTTAATAACAGATTATGTTTTATATAATTTGTAAATTTGTTTATCCTAATTATGTAAGCAAAGCTTAATCAATTGAGATAAATTTGAACATAACCCCAAATCCCCCCAACCTTCTATCTACATGTGAACACAAGATGCACATGTTTCATGTGTCTAGATGTGCTTAATTAGAATGTACTGTGGTTTAGGTGTGAACACAATTGCATGCTAACAAAGTGGTATATATATATATATATATATATATATATATATATATATATAGTAAACAAAATAGATAATGAAAGGTCCTACAAGATACTTAGTCTTTCTTGATGGAGAGTGGAGAGGTTTAATAACCAATTGAAGTGTTTTAAGTGTGTTTTGTAAGACGCAATTAGGTATCACTTTATAAGAAATCTTCATTTAAGAAAGGATCTAAATTTTAAGATAGAATCACTGAATTTTGAATGCAAATAATCCAAGGGTTTTTCTTTGAATTTTCAGTTTTAAAAATCAACTAACTTTAAGCATGCATGACAAATAAAACAAAGCAGAGTGTATGCAAGAGCTTCAAATTTGGGTTTTGCAATTGCAAAGGTTGCTCTTTTTCAATATACAACTACTGTTTTTTTAAGTAGACTGTAATACATTTGAAGAAACATGCCAAATACCTACTCATTGTCCCTCCGAGGAGAGGATGTGGTCAAGGGTAATTACCAATCACTATCTATACCAGGAAGGACTTTGCGTATGGTGCAAGGCTATGACATGCGGTTTTGACCAAAGAATTTTCTCCTTAAACTTCTTATCATATCACAATCTGTCCCCTTTGGAGTAGAACACATCATTCTTTCATTGCTAAATTTATGGCCAAGAAAATTCCTTGTTACACGTCACTATTTTTTTTTAACCAACGGAAAAAAAGGGTCGAGTGCAGGACCTAAAAGGTTTTAAACCCACTAAATCTACTTCAAAAAGTCCTAATTTCTCAAGAGGGAGTGGAGCCTTAAACGTAACGAACACACCAATCTCTTACCTGATATAGGATTGTCTTTTCCTTTTACCAACAAAAGAGAAGGGAAAATACAAGACATAAAAGACTTTAAACTTATTAAATTCATCTCAAAATGGCCTAACTTTTGAAGGGAGAGTGACGCCCTAAATACAATCAACGCACTAATCTCTTACCTGACGTGCGATTTTTTCTTTTTTCAACCGATGGAATGGGGTGTGCATGACATAGGAGGCTTTAAACCCACAAAATCCATCTCAAAATGACCTAATTTTGAAGTGAGAGTGAAGCCTTAAATGCAACCAACACACTAATTTATTACCTGATTAGGATTGTTTTTCCTTTTCTTTTTACCAATGGAAGGAAGAGAAGAGTTCAGTATATATATATATATATATATATAAGGCTTTGAACCACTACAACAAAATACACTATTAGCGACGCGCATGTGCGTCGCTAATAGTGCAATTGTGCATCGCAAAAGACCTTTAGCGACGCACACACGTGCGTCGCTAAGGTGTCACAAAAAGTGCCGTCGCTAATACTATTAGCGACGCACAAAACCGTTGGTGTCGCTAAAAGTGGCTATTAGTGACGCCCACAACGCGTCGCTAATAATTGGATACGTGCGTCGCCAATAATACCCAAGGCGTATTGTGCGTCACTAAAAATCACTTTTAGCGACGCACGGTGAGCGTCGCTAAAAGTGAGTATTAGCAACGCACGATCTATGCGTCGCCAATACTGACTTTTAGCGACGCTCACTGTGCGTCGCTAAAAGTAATTTTTACTAAATTTTTAAATTAAATTCTGACTTTTAGTGACGCTATGGTGTGCGTCGCTAAAAGTTTTTTTTTTTTTTTTTTTTCAACCATATCTGCTTTATTTTAATATTGTTTTGTTCCTGTTTAAACCTGTATCAATCATCCATCCTGATATACAATAAAATCCAAACATTCTAAAATGAATATTTTAAAGCAGAAAAATACATTCATATATATATTAAACTAATTATGTACAATTGTAAAAGTACCATTCATCACTAAACAGAAAAATTAAAAATTGTCTCCAAAATGTTACTACAGATGTCCATGAAAATAAAAAATAAAAATAACAAGTTCCGATGCAAAACATAAAGACGGCGCCGCGGCAATAATCCCTGATCAATCTGAAATAAAGATCAAACGACATATATTAGAACAATTATTAAATATATATGAACATAGAATGTGAATAGTTTTTTGTTTTTTTTTTGCATGCATAAATAGTAAGAATGACATAAAGTAGCATAAGTCTATTTTATCATTTGTGAGGTGTGTGAGGTGGTTTCGGTGCAGTTAGGCCGATATCCGGCATTTTGGTCTGTCAAAATCCCAAAATGGGCCTTTTTGGAGCTGAAACTTGCATAAGTTTCAAACCGGGCATCGGAACCGAGTTACGTAAGTTCATGCAAATCTATTTTATCATTTTTGAGGTGTGTGATGTGGTTTTGGTGCGGTTAGGCCGATATTCGGCATTTTGGTCGGTCAAAACCCCAAAATGGGCCTTTTTAGAGCTGAAACTTGCATAAGTTTCAAACCGGGCATCGGAACCGAGTGTCGCAAGTTCGTGCAAGTCTATTTTATCATTTTTGAGGTGTGTGATGTGGTTTCGGTGCAGTTAGGCCGATATCCGGCATTTTGGTCTGTCAAAACCCCAAAATGGGCCTTTTTGAAGCTGAAACTTACATAAGCTTCAAACCGGGCATCAGAACCGAGTTCCGTAAGTTCGTGCAAGTCTTTATTATCATTTGTGAGGTGTGAGGTGGTTTCGGTGTAGTTAGGCCAATATCCGGCATTTTGGTGCGTCAAAACCCCAAAATGGGCCTTTTTGGAGCTGAAACTTGCATAAGTTTCAAACCGGGCATCGGAACCGAGTTACGTAATTTCGTGCAAGTCTATTTTATTATTTTTGAGGTGTGTGATGTGGTTTCGGTGCGGTTAGGCCGATATCCGGCATTTTGGTGGTCAAAACCCCAAAATGGGCCTTTTTGGTGCTGAAACTTGCATAAGTTTCAAACCGGGCATCGGAACCGACTGTCGTAAGTTCGTGCAAGTCAATTTTAACATTTGTGAGGTGTGTGATGTGGTTTCGGTGCAGTTAGGTCGATATCCGGCATTTTGGTCTGTCAAAACCCCAAAATGGGCCTTTTTGGAGCAGAAACTTGCATAAGTTTCAAACCGGGCATTGGAACTGAGTTCCGTAAGTTCGTGCAAGTCTATTTTATCATTTTTAAGGTTTGTGATGTGGTTTCAGTGCAGTTAGGCTGATATCTGGAATTTTGGTCTGTCAAAACCCTAAAATGGGCCTTTTTGGAGCTGAAACTTGCATAAGTTTCAAACCGGGCATCGGAACCGAGCTCCGTAAGTTTGTGCAAGTCTATTTTATCATTTTTGAGGTGTGTGAGGTGTTTTTGGTGCAGTTAGGCCGATATCCGGCATTTTGGTATGTCAAAACCCCAAAATGGGCCTTTTTGCAGCTGAAACTTGCATAAGGTTCAAACTGGGCATCGGAACCGAGTGTCGTAAATTCGTGCAAGTCTATTTTATCATTTGTGAGGTGTGTGATGTGGTTTTGGTGTAGTTAGGCCGATATCCGGCATTTTGGTCTGTCAAAACCCCAAAATGGGCCTTTTTGGAGCTGAAACTTGCATAAGTTTCAAACCGGGCATCGGAACCGAGTGTCATAAGTTCGTGCAAGTCTATTTTATCATTTGTGAGGTGTGTGATGTGGTTTTGGTGCAGTTAGGCCGATATCCGGCATTTTGGTCTGTCAAAACCCCAAAATGGGCGTTTTTGAAGCTGAAACTTACATAAGCTTCAAACCGGGCATCAGAACCGAGTTTCGTAAGTTCGTGCAAGTCTATATTATCATTTGTGAGGTGTGTGATGTGGTTTCGGTGCCGTTAGGCCAATATCCGGCATTTTGGTGTGTCAAAACCCCAAAATGGGCCTTTTTGGAGCTGAAACTTGCATAAGTTTCAAACCGGGCATCGGAACCGAGTTACGTAAGTTCGTGCAAGTCTATTTTATCATTTTTGAGGTGTGTGATGTGGTTTCGGTGCGGTTAGGCCGATATCCGGCATTTTGGTGGTCAAAACCCCAAAATGGGTCTTTTTGGTGCTGAAACTTGCATAAGTTTCAAATCGGGCATCGGAACCGAGTGTCGTAAGTTCGTGCAAGTCAATTTTATCATTTGTGAGGTGTGTGATGTGGTTTCGGTGCAGTTAGGCCGATATCCGGCATTTTGGTCTGTCAAAACCCCAAAATGGGCCTTTTTGGAGCTGAAACTTGCATAAGTTTCAAACCGGGCATCGGAACTGAGTTCCGTAAGTTCGTGCAAGTCTACTTTATCATTTTTAAGGTCTCTGATGTGGTTTAAGTGCAGTTAGGCCGATATCTGGAATTTTGGTCTGTCAAAACCCCAAAATGGGCCTTTTTGGAGCTGAAACTTGCATAAGTTTCAAACCGGGCATCGGAACCGAGTGTCATAAGTTCGTGCAAGTCTATTTTATCATTTGTGAGGTGTGTGATGTGATTTCGGTGCAGTTAGGCCGATATCCGGCATTTGGGTCTGTCAAAACCCCAAAATGGGCCTTTTTGAAGCTGAAACTTACATAAGCTTCAAACCGAGCATCAGAACCGAGTTCCGTAAGTTCGTGCAAGTCTATATTATCATTTGTGAGGTGTGTGAGGTGGTTTCGGTGCAGTTAGGCCAATATCCGGCATTTTGGTGTGTCAAAACCCCAAAATGGGCCTTTTTGGAGCTGAAACTTGCATAAGTTTCAAACCGGGCATCGAAACCGAGTTACGTAAGTTCGTGCAAGTTTATTTTATCATTTTTGAGGTGTGTGATGTGGTTTTGGTGCGGTTAGGCCGATATCCGGCATTTTGGTTGTCAAAACCCCAAAATGGGCCTTTTTGGTGCTGAAACTTGCATAAGTTTCAAATCGGGCATCGGAACCGAGTGTCGTAAGTTCGTGCAAGTCAATTTCATCATTTGTGAGGTGTGTGATGTGGTTTCGGTGCAGTTAGGCCGATATCCGGCATTTTGGTCTGTCAAAACCCCAAAATGGGCCTTTTTGGAGCTGAAACTTGCGTAAGTTTCAAACCGGGCATCGGAACTGAGTTCTGTAAGTTCGTGCAAGTCTATTTTATCATTTTTAAGGTCTGTGATGTGGTTTTAGTGCAGTTAGGCCGATATCTGGAATTTTGGTCTGTCAAAACCCCAAAATGGGCCTTTTTGGAGCTGAAACTTGCATAAGTTTCAAACCGGGCATCGAAACCGAGCTCCGTAAGTTTGTCCAAGTCTATTTTATCATTTGTGAGGTGTGTGAGGTGTTTTTGGTGCAGTTGGGCCGATATCCAGCATTTTGGTATGTCAAAACCCCAAAATGGGCCTTTTTGGAGCTGAAACTTGCATAAGTTTCAAACCGGGCATCGGAACCGAGTGTCGTAAATTCGTGCAAGTCTATTTTATCATTTGTGAGGTGTGTGACGTGGTTTTGGTGCAGTTAGGCCGATATCCGGCATTTTGGTCTGTCAAAACCCCAAAATGGGCCTTTTTGGAGCTGAAACTTGCATAAGTTTCAAACCGGGCATCGAAACTGAGTTACGTAAGTTTGTGCAAGTCTATTTTATCATTTTTGAGGTGTTTGACGTGGTTTCAGTGCAGTTAGGCCGATATCACCATTTTGGTCCGTCAAAACCCCAAAATGGGCCTTTTTAGAGCTGAAACTTACATAAGTTTCAAACCGGGCATCAGAACCAGTGTCGTAAGGTCGTGCAAGTCTATTTTATCATTTTTCAGGTGTGTGAGGTGGTTTCGGTGCAGTTAGGCCGATATCCGGCATTTGGTCCGTCAAAACCCCAAAATGGGCCTTTTTAGAGCTGAAACTTGCATAAGTTTCAAACTGGGCATCGGAACCGAGTGTCGTAAGGTCGTGCAAGTCTATTTTATCATTTGTGAGGTGTGTGATGTGGTTTCGGTGCAGTTAGGCCGATATCGGGCATTTTGGTCCGTCAAAACCCCAAAATGGGCCTTTTTAGAGCTGAAACTTGCATAAGTTTCAAACCGGGCATCGGAACCGAGTGTCGTAAGGTCGTGCAAGTATATTTTATCATTTTTGAGGTGTGTGATGTGGTTTTGGTGCAGTTAGGCCGATATCCGGCATTTTGGTCTGTCAAAACCCCAAAATGGGCCTTTTTGGAGCTGAAACTTGCATAAGTTTCAAACCGGGCATCGGAACCGAGATTTGTAAGTTCATGCAAGTCTATTTTATCATTTGTGAGGTGTGTGAGGTGGTTTCGGTGCAGTTAGGCCGATATCCGGCATTTTGGTATGTCAAAACCCCAAAATGGGCCTTTTCGGAGCTGAAACTTGCATAAGTTTCAAACCGGGCATCGGAACCGAGTGTCGTAAATTCGTGCAAGTCTATTTTATCATTTTTGAGGTGTGTGATGTGGTTTCGGTGCAGTTAGGCCGATATCCGGCATTTTGGTCTGTCAAAACCCCAAAATGGGCCTTTTTGGAGCTGAAACTTGCATAAGTTTCAAACTGGGCATCAGAACCGAGTGTCGTAAGTTCGTGCAAGTCTATTTTATCATTTTTGAGGTGTGTGATGTGGTTTCGGTGCAGTTAGGCCGATATCCGGTATTTTGGTATGTCAGAACCCCAAAATGGGCCATTTTGGAGCTGAAACTTGCATAAGTTTCAAACCGGGCATCGGAACCGAGTGTCGTAAGTTCATGCAAGTCTATTTTATCATTTGTGAGGTGTGTGATGTGATTTTGGTGCAGTTAGGCCGATATCCAGCATTTTGGTCTGTCAAAACCCCAAAATGGGCCTTTTTGGAGCTGAAACTTGCATAAGTTTCAAACCGGGCATCGGAACTGAGTTTCGTAAGTTTGTGCAAGTCTATTTTATCATTTGTGAGGTGTGTGAGGTGGTTTCAGTGTAGTTAAGCTAATATCCAGTATCAAAACCCCAAAATGGGCCATTTTGGAGCTAAAACTTGCATAAGTTTCAAACCGGGCATCGAAACCGAGTTACGTAAGTTTGTGCAAGTCTATTTTATCATTTTTGAGGTGTGTGATGTAGTTTCGGTGTATTTAGGCCGATATCCGGCATTTTGGTCCGTCAAAACCCTAAAATGGGCCATTTTGGAGCTAAAACTTGCATAAGTTTCAAACCGGGCATCGGAACCGAGTTACGTAAGTTCGTGCAAGTCTATTTTATCATTTGTGAGGTGTGTGATGGAGTTTCGGTGCAGTTAGGCCGATATCCGGCATTTTGGTCTGTCAAAACCCCAAAATGGGCCTTTTTGGAGCTGAAACTTTCATAAGTTTCAAACCGGGCATCGGAACCGAGTTCCGTAAGTTCGTGCAAGTCTATTTTATCATTTTTGAGGTGTGTGATGTGGTTTCGGTGCATTTTCTATAAATAATAAATCCACGAAAGTATATAATTTTAAAAACTTACCAACGTTGTGAAGAGTCACGCTGTTGGCTGAGCATCGTCTGCAAAAGAGTCTGTAGCTCGGAATATCGCTCCTCAAGGCTATCTAGTTTCTGGTGCAGCACTACATTCTCTTGTTGAACTGCCTCCGTAACTGCGTGTGCCCTAGCATCACTCTCAAAGGACGATGTCGTCGGTGCCATCCCAGTTCCTAAGCCACGCACATAGCCACGCCTCTTGCCCAAAACAGTCTCCCATATCTGGTCATCGGTCGGCGGATCCTGACCCTCAGGTGTCAGCTGATCACGCAGCCAGACCATCTCCTCCTATAAAAACTTAAATATATGTTACTACTTTTATAACTTTCGATTAATATTAAATTAGTAATACTGTAGCAAGTTACATAAAAACTTACATAAAGACGCTGTGCTTCAGGCCCAGCCCAACCCTTATTGGGGTTGTAGTGCGTCCTGTGCCACAAATCAATGGGGCTGGGTGGTGCACCGGTGTCCTGGTCTCGTTGGAGCAAATAAATAGTAGCTTATGAAGAGTGATTTTATGAATAGATTATATAATAAGAACTTGATACATTTATTAACTTACCATATCATGCCTATACTGTACAAAAGAACGTGATCCACCATAGTGGGTCACCTTCTGCTTGCTTCTACTCTCGCTATTCTTCCGCTTAGTTCCTACACTTGGCCAAAACAAAGAAGGTTAGTATAAATGATACTGATTTAAACCAGACAACCAAAGTAATTTGAACAATTTTTACCTGGAATGTATCACTTGCGAACCGGTCGCACAGTAACATCCAATCCTCCACCGTCACCCCCCTGTAGGGTCTGTCATGGGGCTCTCTACCGGCTGCCACCTCCGCCTCGTAGTGCATGTGAAGACGGTGTCGATAGTCCCTGAAACAGACTCCCAGGTAACGATCCACAGCCCTCGCTACGTGAGGTAGGTGGAGATCGATGTCAAACTTCTCCTGTAAAGCATGTCATTGTCAAAACATTACGGCATTAGAAATGTTAAAATTTAGTTCAACACAATAATAAAAGACATACCAGGATCTGCGCATGAATAGCCTGCAGCTCCTCCTGAGTGACGTGACTCCAGTCAGTAATATGGAGTGGGGCGCGTAGTCGGCAAATGATGCCGACCTCTGTGATGAACTGCTGTGCCCACCCACCAACGGGCTTCAGCAAGCCCTCAGGTAGCTCAATCCGAAGTCGCGCACCCCCTGCTGCCTCCATCTGTGTCTGCAAACTCTGATTCTTCGACCTACCACGCCCTCGTCTAGCACTGGTGGTGGCCGAAGCTTTAGAAACAATAAAATAGAAACAATTAGTACCATATTTATATAAGCATTACTACAAAATGGAACTATCCATACCATCAATGGCAGGATCGGTCGATCCTGCAGAGGAAGGGGAAGGGGTCAATGGGTCCACCGGGGCTACGTGTCTACATGAGCCTGGTCCAACCATATTTAAAACAAAAGTTTAAAAGTAAATTCCATTACATCATAAAAATTAAAATCCATTACAGCATAAAATTGAATATCCATTACACTTGATCTTACCACATGTAACACCTATTACAATTACTCATCTGAGTTTGTATCATCATCTGAACTTGAATTTTCTTCATTCTCGGTACAATACTCTAACAATGTCTCATCATCAAAATCACTTTCCTCGTCATCATCATCATTAATGAACGTTGCATCCCTCGGATCTAATTGTGTGGTATTGGTGACGTCGGAAGCTACGACATGAATTGGTTCTACATCAGTTCTATTCAACCGATACGAACTAACATCTTCCTGATCATGCCGGACAACACCATCGTGGGCAGTTTGAGACTCTTCTTGTAGTGCCTCCTCAATCCTCTCCAAATCTTCATCTCCCTCGCCAACTTCTACGACATCATAAACATTTCTAGTTTTTATTTTTTGTACAACATGCCAATCACCTCTTATTTTTGTGTCCTTCAAATAGAAAACTTGTTTTGCAACTGATGCCAAAACATACGGATCATCTTTAAATGACGTACGTGACGTATTAACACTTATGAAGTGCTTATCAATCTGCATTCCAGTCTTTTTATTACTTACATCCCACCAATCACATTTAAAAATATACACAGAATGACCGTAGCAATAATGCAACTGTATGATGTCTTTTAAAACACCATAGTACTCTACAGTTTGTCCTCCGTCACCATCTCCTTCAACAAGGACCCCGCTATTCTGTGTTCGTCGGATGACCTCACGTTCCCTCGTGTGAAATCGAACACCATCAACAATTAAACCGGTGTAGCGGGATATCCTTTGATCAGGACCACATGCCAAGGAATATAATTGATCGTACGCCTCAGGAGATTGTTGGTGGCGTAATAGCTTCATCTATTAATTCAGTACAAGTACAAAATTAATTGAATACAAATGCATTAACTAATACAATTACAATTAATTGAAACCTATTCTTACGTGATCTCCGAACCACTTTGGAAACAAATTTTTCTGTCTTTGCTCCAGATCAGAACTTGATACATGTTCTCTCTGAAGCTCGAGCATATGCTCACTGCATAAGATGAGATATGTTATATGTAACTTACATTTGTATATTAACGTAGTATTGCAATGATTTCGATAAACTTACTTAAAATATGGCAATGTCTCCTCGCAGTTGTTGAGCACGGTGTAGTGGGCTCTTTCCAAGTCTTGAGGATGACACCATTCATATATACGGGCACCTATTGGCTGCACAGTCTGATTAAACACCACAAGGCCAGTTCGTTGTTGCCCTGGACATCTATCAGAATTTCGCTCTTGACGATTAAACCTTGTCTCAATATCTTCAAGATGCATAGAGCAAAAGGTGAAACATTCAGCATCAATGTAAGCCTCAGCAATTGACGTTTCCGGTCGTGCTCTGTTACGCACATATTGCTTCAATGTATGCAAATATTTGTTTTGATAATTAATCAGTTATAGATTAAAATAGTTAGGATGGATAGATAACACAATTGACAAAATTAAATGTACCTTTCTATTGGATACATCCAACGGTATTGGACAGGTCCGCCAATTTTTGCCTCATGAGGCAAATGCACCGCTAAGTGGACCATGATATTGAAGAAAGCTGGAGGGAAAATCTGTTCCAACTTGCAGAGGATCACGACAACATCCCTTTCGAGCTTGTCAAGTACTTCCACATTCAACGTCTTCGCACATAATTCTCTAAAGAAGTAACCCAACTCAGTTATTGTAGTCGATATGTGATCGGTGAGATACCCACGTAGTGCAACCGGAAGAAGTCGTTGTAAAAGGACATGGCAGTCATGGCTCTTCAATCCGGATATTTTCCCATCTACAACATTTACACACCGAGATATATTCGATGCGTATCCATCTGGGAACTTCACCAATTTAAAGCACTCGCAAATCCTTATTCTCTCTGTGGATGATAACGTATACTGTGTAGGAGGCACGATATATTTATCACCGCTACGTATTAGGTGCAGCTCTTTCCTTATTCCCAGCTCCTGCAAGTCCAACCGGGCTTTAACACTATCTTTTGTCTTCCCTTCAATGTTCATTACAGTTCCCAGCACATTATCACATATGTTTTTCTCAATGTGCATCACATCCAAATTGTGTTTTAACTTAAGAGTCTCCTAGTACGGCAAATCAAAAAATATGCTCTTTTTCGTCCAATTTAAGTCCACATCAGTACGCTTCCTCTTCTTACTACCCGGTATCTTCCCAAGCCTCACTGGTTGGATGACTGCCAATTGCGCTAACACGTCTTTGCCAGACAACAATGGAGGTGGCAATCTGCGCTCAATTTGTCCATCAAACAGATGCTTCTGCCGATTTCGCCAGCCATGCGATGGCGGTAGAAAACGACGATGGCCCATGTAACATATCTTCCTCCCATTTGACAAATGTAGAGAACATGCATCCTTATTGCAAACTGGACATGTCAGATACCCCTTAGTGCTCCACCCAGACAAGTTCCCGTATGCTGGAAAGTCATTTATGGTCCAAAGTAACGTGGCATGCAATTGAAATCTCATTCTTAGAGACGTCGTATGCCTCCACTCCCACCTCCCACAATTCCTTCAACTCGTCTACTAAAGGACGCAAGTACACATCAATTTCATTACCAGGAGACTTCGGCCCTGGAATAAGCAACGACATGTAGATAAATGGTTCTTTCATGCATTTTCACGGTGGCAAGTTATACGGCACAAGCAACACCGGCCACATGCTGTAGGCATTACTCATGTCACCGAACGGGTTGAAACCGTCGCTAGCCAACCCAAGTCGTACATTACGCGGCTCATTTGCAAACCATTCGTGATTTGTATCAAACTCAGCCCAAGCTTGTGAATCTGCCGGATGCCTACATACATTTTCCTCAGTAACACGCTTCTCCTTATGCCACCACATATCTTCTGCCGTCTTCTAAGACATGTACAACCTTTGTAGCCTCAGTTTTAAGGGAAAATATCTAAGCACCTTATGCGGAATTGTCTTCTTTTTTCCTTCATTCAGCTTGTACCTGGGTTCGTGGCACACCGTACACTCCTTCAATTGTTCAGTCTCCTTCCAAAATAACATGCAATCGTTTTTGCAAGCATGTATGGGAATATACCCGAGGCCCAAATCTCTTAATATTCTTTTCACCTCGTAATATGAGTTCGGAAGGGTCTCCCCAGTAGGAAGCACTGCTTTAATCAATTCAATGGCCATAGTAACTGATTTGTTACTCCAACAGTTGATGGTCTTAAGATGAAGGAGTTTCACGAGAAAGTTCAGTTTCGAAAACTTATCACAACCCGGGTATAACGGCTGCCTTGCTTCCCTCAACAACGACTCAAATGCGGTCGATGGTCCCGTCTCACTCCTGTGACTACTCGCCCCAGTTGTAGCCCCCTGCAAGTCTGCCAGCATTTGTGGCAAGCCTTCGTAACCAACCCCAACATTATCACCAAAGTCAACATCGTCGTCTTCTTCTTCATCATCAAATACCATTCGTACGTCACGGCGTTCCCCGTGAAATTTCCAACACGTATACCGCTTGTCCATCCCGTGTTCGAGTAGGTGCTCTTTGACCTCATCTATGTGCATATAATCCCTATTATTGCACCTCCTACATGGACATCTTATCCTATTTCTCCCATTTGCAGATGCACGAGCAAACTCAATAAAATCTTTGATCCCCTTCACATACCCTGGCAAATGCCTGCCCCTCAAGTCCATCCAACTCTTATCCATTTTCGTCTACCTAATACAAGTCAAAAATGATACTCGTTATAAATATGAAACATGAATCCTATCACCTTCAACTTCTTTCTAAAGGGTAAGGTGGTCCTATCCCATTCGTGAATGCACAATCTACATTGCAATCAGCAGTAATCAAATGCTTGATTCCACTCGGACAAAATTTCGGCAGCATCTCCTCAGGGTTCTCCAAGTATACGAGATAGACGTTAACACGCCTAAATATATACCCAGAGAACAATAGGAGACCGTGCTGAAATTTTATCATAGTGAAATATTCAAGCATATGCGCTATTGATTGCAATACAGATTTATGCATTCCCGAACTGTCCTCTCTGGACAATTCAAGAATCGATTTTCATACACACGAGCCCAATCGCGAATAAATTTCGCGACAAGATTCACATGTGATGAAAATGACTCCCGAACGGGGCTAGGCTTATATGAATGCAATTAAAAAATTCATTAGTGTAAGTGCAAACTCTGATTGTCAAACAAAGTTTTGCTTTAAAAAACCATTAACAATAGCATTGAAAATGCCAATAGAAAACATATTGATCATGGTTGATAACAAGTAAAAGCACCTAGCTTTCAATTTTTGTCTATTAATTAAGGTAATTAATCAAGAATTATTTACTTGGCACCTGACAACAACAACTTAACCAACAAAAGCAAATCAATTGCTACCTAAAACCACTAACTGACTTAATAGGTCAGGTGTATCTAGTTGATCTCTCAATCTATAGGACTCAAGAACTCTTATTACTTTACAATAAAATGTAAAGTATATCATAAACGAATAGAATATAAATGATTCAAAAAAAATATAATCCAAACCAATTGAAGACACAAAATATAAAATATAAAAAAAAAAATATCTTATCCGACTCTCTTATCCAAAAAATGAATAAGCTATTTCAAATGAATACTATTATCCTTGTCAATATATATATATATATATATATATATATATATATCCATGAAATGAGACAAAGTAAGAATAATAATTTCTTGTGAATGATCTTCTAACCTAACAACTCATTTAATTCCTCAAGAGCCTAGTCATGTCCAGTCAGTTTCAAACATAAAAAGTGAGGGAAAGGAAAAGAAACATTAAGTTTGAAGGGTTGTTTGAAGGGTGACTGCATAAAAATTTTGATTATTAGAATTATTAGTTATTAAATATTAAGTTTTGGGGTTCTCGGATTTGTTAATCATTCAAAATTAGTTTTTAAAATGCTGGTTTTGTTTTATTTATTGTAATAATATGGGAGTTTTGATTAATTAGAATTGTGCTTTCTTTGAAATTCTTTTCAAATTTTTTAAAGTAGAAAAGTTATTATTTTTAAAATTAAGAATCAATACAATTTAATAATCTTTTATTTTGAATGTAAGATTACTCATCATATCTAAAAAAAAAAAGTATTTTTGTAAAATGTATTGGTAAGGCGGCACTCTTCCTATCCCTTCCAAACACATTCTCTTTTATACCCTTCTCTTTCTCCAATTCCCACTCTCCCTGCTATTCTCTCCCAAACTCAAATTTAAATAACACAATCTTTATAATTTATCTATCTCCCAAACCCAAACTTAACTAACCCTAGCTCTGTCTCTATGTCTTATAATAATTAAAATTTTAAAAATATAATAAAAAACCTATTTCTATATCTTACCATAAAATTAAAATTAAAATTAAAAAAATATATATAATATGTGTCTCACACTTCTCTCTTCCTATTAATCCTTTTAAATTCCGCTCATTCAGCACTGTCACCATCTCTAACATAACCACTTGTCACAAGTTGTCACTCATAGTCGGTGGGTCAAACTCTTTTATTTCTTTTCTTTTTTTAGTAAAAAAATAAATTTATTAAAGTAATTAAAGAATACAAAATGATACAAGATAATTACACCAAAAAGATAAGTGCAAATAATATCATTGTTTACAAGACTCGTCTAAATTAGATTGGCACAAAAGTTTGAAATTAATCACAAACAAGTACAAAACCAAAGCAAAGAAGATAAGAAACGCTATAAAGTAAGCCTAGTCATTTAGGAATTGGGATGTTTGAAGGGTGACTGCATAACTATTATGTGTGAAACAACATTTGAAAGAAAATTAAAAGTGATTGGAGCTATTGTAATAGACATGCTATTTAATGGGCTTCCTCTTGTCGATATTTTTAAGGTAAATTATACTTATTTTTATTAAATTTTTTAATAATTACATATATTATCTCTCTAATTTTTAAAAATGATTGAGAAAAGACAAAAGAAAAGGATAAAAGAGTTTAGAAATATATGATTTTCTCCTTTTTCTAAAAATTGAATTTATGTTTTACCATTTCTCCTCACATATTCTTCTATATTTCCTAAACATCGATCACAAACAGTCCGATAAAAAAAAAAAGCATTACTTATGAGGGAAGAGGAGAGGGTGATGATATACGAGAGAAATGATAATTTTATATTAATTAATTTACTATTATATCTTAAGACTTATATGTTTATTTTAATTTTATCTCTAAAGTTGTTAGGATATTATTGGTATTATAAAAAATTTATTAAAAACCTCTCTCCTCTCGTTCTCTTTCCTTCTTATTTTTTAAACTAAATATGTAGTAGGTTCTCCATCCTTTCTCTCTCCTTCCCTTTCTTTTCGAATCTTTCCATCTAAACGGATTGAAAAGAATTTTATTAATATTTTATTTTTATTATTTTTATTAGTTATTTAAATACGAAGAAAGAATTATACTATCATCTTATTCTTTTATACTATAATTAAATTTATTTTTTTTTCTTTTTTTTCTTACTTACGAGCTTATCCAAACCAACTGTGAGAAAAAAATTATAAAATTAGACTAAATAGAATGGATAAGAGTTGTCTTTGCCTAAGCAAAAAATTGTTGACCCATTTTCAACCACAAATCAACATGATTAACTTTAGGACGTGCTTAGCATGTAAAAATAGAACATTGAATGAGATGACAATTCTAAACTCATTGTATTAGTGTGTTTGGTATAACAAATTCACAGCAACCCATCGCAGCCCCTTAACAAATGGGTAGGGTGTCATAATTAATTTTTGGTTTAATTATGTAATTTGCGATTTGATTATAGTGTTTTGGGTGTACAAATACACACACTCACATGTATATATATATATATGTGTGTGTGTGTCTGTGTGTGTGAATGAGGATTTTAAAACCAAATAGAATCAAATATATGTGAGTTTGAGACAAAGAGAAGAGAAATCAAGCACAGTGGCCTACCTGATGGGCTGATTAAACCTCCTGCGATGTGTTTCCCCCCTCCCTTTTCAGCTTCTAACCCTCAACAATGGAAACGGCGCCTGCTTTGAGAGAGAAAGAGAGTTTGAGAGAGAGAAAGCGATCAGAATGAAAATATATATACGGGGTTATTACCGACGCACACCGGGCGTCGCTAATACTCCTGCCGTAATTTTTGCGACTCGAATGCCAATACTGCACTATTTGCGAAGCACAAGTGTGTCGCTAAAGGCCACCTGGGCGTCGCTAATAGTTAGGCGCCAACTTTCAGGCGGGAAACCGGCATTTTTTATTAATTTTTTTTCCACATTATTAGCGACGCCCATTGTGCGTCGCAAAAGGTCACTTTTAGCGACGCACAATGTGCGTCGCTAAAAGTGTTATTTTTTGTAGTGAACCCACTAAATACATCTCAAAAGGGCCTAACTTTTGAAGGGAGAGTGAAGCCTTAAATGCAATCAACGCACTAATCTATTACCAAATGTGGGATTGCCTTTTCTTTTCATTTTATCAACAAAAGGAAGGGGAGAGTTCATGACATAAAAGCCTTTAAACCCACTAAATCCACCTCAAAAGGGCCTCTTTTGAAGCGAGAGTGGAGCCTTAAATGCAACCAACCTATTAATCTCTTACCCAATGTGGGATTGTTTTTTTTTTTTTTCTTTTCTTTTTACCAATGGAATGAAGGGGAGAGTGCAGGACATAGAAGGCTTTAAATGTACTAAATCCATCTCAAAAGGGCTAACTTAAATGTTAGAATTATTTTTCTTTTCTTTCTACCAATGGATGAAAAGGGAGTGTGCAAAACATAGAAGGCTTTAAACCCACAAAATCCATCTCAAAATGGCCTAACTTTTGAAGGGGGGTGGAGACTTAAATCCAACGAATGCACTAATCTCTAACCTAATGTGGGATTGTTCTTTGCTTTTCTTTTTGCTAATTGAATGAAGGAGAAAGTGCAAGACATAAAAGGCTTTTTGATGGACCAATTTCATTTAGAAATGTGACAGAAATTCCCACCCATAGGTTCGGCCATGGAAGCTCAAACCATCGCGACGGCAGTCTTGCATACCTAAAAAATAACGAGATTTAATCTTAAGATGTTCTAGAAACAAATTAGAAGCAAAAATGACTTGAATGGAGCCCAGTAGACCCGCAAAATAGCTTCAAAAAATCGAAGTCTTTGTTCATGTGCTATAGTAAAACTTAATTAGGGGGGGGGGATGATAAAAAGTTCCAAGTTGTCTAGCCGGGTTTGTAGGATCGGGTCAGGACCCTATCGGTTAGACAGGTTATGAACATTATTGGAACGACGTCATTTTAATGTTTAAAAGGGTGACATGGTAGACCGGTCGATCTTGCGCGATTTTGAGCCGATTTACTTGAATGATCTCAAACAAGGGTTTTGAATTGGTTTACCATTGAAATTGATAAACCAATGCGTTTTGGCCTAAATTGATGAACCAAGACTTTTGGTATTTATGTTTTAACTCCATCTTTTTAGGAAAATTTTATTTAGACCCCTAGAAAATAATGAAAAATTATTTTAATGCCCTTAATAAATTAATTTTAAGCCGTGGACCTAAAAGTATTGTAAATAAAGGCCTATTGAAATACAAAAAAAGGCATTTCGAACATTTTTGGGCATTCCGTACTCAATGGTGGAGTCCGATTTAAGAAATTGAACCCCAAAATATATGAACGAATGAATTGGACCAATTTTAATTAAGCCCTGGGAGCTTAATTATGCTATCAAATGGACCCCAATGATCGTAAGGGTACCTACCCTAACATTTGTTGATGTTCCGAATTCAATGGTGGAATCTATTTCATCAAATAAGGTACCCAAGGTATAGATATGCAAAAATTATAATTTTTAAACTGCCCTTAATGATATATGGGCTAATAAATAGACCGAGAAAGAATAAAAGAGGCATACCTAATATTATTGGATATTCTGGACCTTATGGTAAGGTTTAATTGAGCATCTGAAAACTCGAAGATGATCCCATATAAAAGTAAAAAATTACAAAAAATGTCCCTAAACCTAAAGTAAGTAGCATGAAGGCTAATTAAGACTCCAAAGAACTTAAGTTAGGTATTTTGACGTTCCGAACCCAACAGTGATATCCGTTTGGGAAAATTAGAACTCTGAAATAAATTATAAAATGATGAACACGTCCTTGAAACTTAATTAAGTTACTGAAAAAGTATGGAATATATAGTAGGAAATGGACATCCTTAACGTTTTTAGGGTTTCTGAGCTCGATTATGAGGTTCACTTAGGCTAGGAAAATTGTCTAGATTGTGTTTCAAGAAAATTATGATAGGACATGCCTTAAATATTATTAATTCTTGTTATAGGAATAGCAAAGGCAAAGGATAGTGAGAAAAGGCAACTAAAAATCTCTGGATAAGGACTATAGGTGAGTAATCTAGTACTTTGAAGTGTGGATTTTCGCACACTATGTTTTAGAATTGTACTTCTAATTACATTCCTATTATTGAATAAATTGTTATTGTCTTATTGAATTGCTATCATTTTATAGAACCAATTGCCCTTGTTTTAAAGAACAACTTACTATCATTTATTGATTGAATTGTCATCATTTATAGATTGAATTGCAATTGTTTTATCATCGAACTGCTATTGTCCTATTGAACTTGGTTTTAAAATGTGAAGCATGAAAATTATATCAATTGATTTAATTATCCCAAATCATCTATTGAATTGTTCTAAATTGTTTACCATGCCATTATACAATTTTGATGTGTTATTGGTCACCAAAAGTGAAACTTTTACGTACACCTAATGTACAGGATTGCATAATGACTGTGTCATGACCAGGTATTGGGTTATCCGTAGTAGCCATTGATTATCGCGGCAATAGCTGCATTGTTAACTGTAGAAATTGGCATATTTCCTATTGTATTAAAAAGTTTATCACCTTTTTGGTATTACTTTTATTGCATTGAAATTGACATTTTGCTCTGAGCAAATTGTTCATCCCAATTTTTAACTAATTGCTAAATTAATTGTATCATATTGCAAATTGTCTTAAAACCCATTTGATGTTTTGAAAATTGTTACAATGTTTCACATCTACAATTAATTGACTAAAAACTTAGAACAATAGGGAAATGATAAAACATCCCTTTTAACCTTGAAACTCTATTGGTCCAAAACCTATGACAGAATACCATGATTATTCACTGAGCTTAAGTTAGCTCACACCAGCTCTAATTATTTTTTTTTTACAGATGACGAAGATTAATAGATGGGCACAATGAGGAGAATATTTTGAAGGAGCTTGTATTGATGACTTAGCTAATTTGTTTTACAAGACTATGATTCATAGTAGTTTCATTTTGTTATGAGATTTAGTTAGATTATAGTCAAAGCTCTATACATTTTGTGAAGTGTAAATGGGTTAAACTATGGTGATGAGAATGTAAAACTTTTGTATAAATATGTTGTAGTGATAGTCTTGCTCGGCCAAACACGATTGCATTCATGTAAAAAAAAACTTAAAAATTTCCATCACCAACTAATCTTTTTAAAGAATGCAATTAGCTTGGGACCGATTCGAAGGCCTTGCAGCCGATCTCATTCCTTAATCTGCAAAAGGTGGGTTGCAGGATGTGACAGAAGTGTTGCCCGTTCCACTGCAATAAACAAGGTACCCTTCTATTGCCCAATTTACATGTTCCTATCTCTGTTGATAGGAGGAGAACTACATTGGCTTTGATTCCATTCTCTAAACGAATGCGTAGGAAGCCTCAGGCTCAAGTCCAAATCTCTTTTCCATTTCCCCATTTTATTCCTTTATTTTGTTCTTTAATTTATGTTTTTTTTTTTGGCCAAATTCACCACCTTCTATCACTTTTGATAGAAGTATGTGATAGGTGCCTACCGGCCTGGTTCCTCACATCTTATCATCATTGATAAGAGTGGGTGATATTCTCTCAACTTCTATCACTGTTGGTAGAAGCATGTAAGAAATCCTTGTGAAAAAACATTGAGGTCGGTCCATTCAGACCAGGTGAATTGTGTGCCGAATTGGGTGCCTAATCCTTCCCATATTGTACCTTAGCTTCCGAACCTAAGGTCTTTACTTTAACCTACGTTCAGGGGCTTAAATTGTATCTAGGACTCAAAGGAATGTAAGCTTTCAATTTTTTGGTCCTTTTTTTGCAATGTATTCACTTTTATGGTTGTAACGGGTTAGCTTGTTTAATTGTCCAAAACAAGCTTTCAACTCTTCTTTCATCTTCATTTATTTCTAGGGTGTTCCTTCCCACCTTTAGGAAAGGGGATAACCGGTCCTATTTTTATTTTTTCCAATGGTGACGCTCAAACTGTCAAATCTCAGCTTAATCCTATGTGTTCTACCTAATTGATATCAACTTACATTGGTGAAATTATAAAATCTCTTTTTCTAATTCAAACTTTGTCTTGGTCAAGGAACTTCCTGAGTTATATCAATGAAGTTCATATAGGGCATTCTTTCTCTTTACTTGAGAATGGCAGATCCCTTGTTATACATTGACCATATGTAATCTAACATTTCCAACAATACATGTATACAACCCATAAAGAAACATAAATATTACATACTATTATAGCACAATAGCTTACATATAAGACAAGCATGATGTCTCAGGTCTAAGAATCACTTGCATAATTGTAACTAAGTCCACTCCATTGACAGGCAAGTAAAACTGTCATATGCACGTTCTTAATAATTGGTCACGTTTAGTGTACTTGTTCTCTAACAAGCACCCACATGTTTGCTTAAGTATCTCCATAATCAGTGACTTTGAGACTAGTTATAGTTTCCAAAACTGAACATAACATGTGCTAGTCTATCCCTATTAATAATGCCCAATTAGTGATCCTATAACTAGGAACATATTTAAAAGTAAAGTACAGAGAAGCATAAGATATGCAATTCTTAATTCTTTAAAAACATATCTTCTTAACTTTAAATTTTGAACTTATCATGTAAATAAATAATAGTATAAACATGATAAATAAACTTTTCCTTTCATTATAAAGATAAATGAGACTGGTTCAAATATAATATTCCTAAAAAGCTTCTTCCAACTACTGGCTTTTAGCGCATACTACTATCAGGGTACGTCTTCTAACGATATAATATCTACAACCTTATCTCTCAAATTAGTTTTAAAAATTTTATATTTTTAATTTGATTCTCCCTTGTTATTAGGAAAAAGTTTTGGAAATTTTTCTTTATTCCCAACGATATATTTTCACACTTAAACATAACCTCCCCCCTCCCTCCCAAGTTGGTCTATATTTATCTTTTAAAATCTACAAGTAATTTCTGGGCAAAAATCTATCCATTATTAGGTTCATTATTCTTGGCCATGAATGAAAGAATCTCTTTCTTTGTAACTGTCTACATTTTTGTAGATGAAGCCACTACCTTTTTACTAATCCTATAATCTTATCTTCTATCCAAAAATATATTTTACCTTCTGAAAGTCTTATATCATCAAAACAATCATCCAAATCATATATCCAATCATGAAAGTCTTTAAATTAAAAATTAGCATCAAAGTTAGAAGTATCTATGTCTTCACTATCAATGCAACTTACATTATCAATGCAATATCCTATAAACGTTATCGTAAGAATATCTAATTCTCTTTCCACCAATTTTTATCTAGACAGACAAATCATCGCTCTGATACCAACTAACGCAACACAAAAATGTGAAAGGATGGATATGACCAAAGTCAATATCCATAACGGGAAACAATCAACCCAAGTAAAAGAATAAATTCTTTAAAAATTTAAAATTAATATATTATTGATAAAAATTTGTATAATTAGAATCTATTAGATCGTGTTTATAAAGCTAAAGAATTATTAATTCGAATAAAAAATTACTAATTCTTATATTTCCTATACTAGTCCTAATAGAATTACCAAATTAGAGAAATTTGAAAGTAAGAAAATTGAAAACTAAAGAATCTTACAATAATTCTAAAACAAAATACATATTTTTGACAGGTATCATATCACTCCTACATTAAAAAAAATTCTAATAGTAACGTGGTACCAAAAAATTGGTCATACATATCAAAATTTAACATGTAAAATAAATGATGTAATTTTATTATTATAATATGAGAAATATTTCTTGTGCCAAATTTTAATATACATGACTACTAAAATTTTTCTACCTTACCATTTAAATTTTTTTCCCATTATAAAAGGAGGCAGAGTTGGAGACCCACTAAGAAAGAGTAGTAGCAGGTTGGAGCTCTCAACCTATGAACTGAATTTGGGGGAAAATATTTGCCAACACTGATTTGGTACTAATCATTGTACCAAATAATAAAATTTCTAAAATAACTGCTTTTAAACCTTTTTTTTCTTTTTAATCTCAAGATATATTCATACTTTAAGGTAAAGGTGTCAAACGGGCCGGTCCATTCGGGCTAACAGGTCATGTCGTGCCGAGTCGGGTCACCAAGCTAGCCATGCCGAGCTTCGAAATCATTAGGTCCAGTCCAGCTCGTTAGCCCGACCCGCAGGCTTTTCATTTTTTTTTAAAAGGTTACATGATATTTTTTTTAAAGTTATTTGCCTTTTTTTATAAAAATGTTAGATTAATTTATTTTCTTAATATTGTTACGTTGTAGTTAAATGTTAGTTAGTCTAATATATATATATATATATATATATATTACTTTGCTTTCATTATTATTTTTTTCCAAACCTTTCATTTTTTTGGGTCAATTTTTTTAAGATTACATGATATATATTTTTTAAAGTTATTTACCGTTTTTTTTTAAATAAAATATTAGAATAAGATTTAAAATGTTTGGCACTAAATAAAAATAAACCTTAATATTTTATTGAAAATGAAAATGGATTACAAACATTTTTTTTCTAGCTGCATCTAGCTTATAATAAGTACTAGATTGCCTACATACCCTTCTGGGATCAAGCCTTAAGTAGTTCTTTTCTTTACATTTGTATTACAATGTGCTTGCTTAAATACATAAAAAAAAAAAAAAGTAATTTATTCCAACGAAGCTTGCGATGAATCTATATCTACGTCTAACTTTTCAAACGTTGCTATCGTTTCCTCATCCATTCGATTTTGAATGCGAAGTCTTGAATCCTCCCAATCTTTAATGCAAGTAAGGGCATCCAAAATGTCTTATGCCAAGATGAACCTTCTTTTATCTAGTACCCTGTTACCTGCACTAAAAGCAGACTCCGATGCTACTGTTGAGACCGGAGTTGTTAGTAGATCACAGGCCATGATGGAAAGTACATGAAAGCTCCTTTAATTTGATTTGCACCATGTCAAAATATCAAAATTGTCTATTTCTTTAGCAGTTAGGAAACTCATAAGATCAGTTTCTAAATATCTAGTTAGTTCAGAGTTAGAAGAAGATGAGGAGGAGGAGGAGGAGGAAGAAGAAGAAGAAGTACCCGACAATCTTCTCCTATTAAGAAATGCAAATGCATGACTTTACTCAAACTATTAGAAGCAGAAGTGGAAACAACGTTTACGTTTTCAGTTTCATTATTACCATATTTTATTACATATTTATTAAATACATCATATAATAAAAATTTTATTTGCTCATTAATAATTCTTAATTGACAATTTAAATTTTTTGCTATTCCATCGATAAAATTCTCTACACCAATCATTTTTACTGTTGGATCCATTACTGTAACTAAAGTAAAAATTGAGGATAATTCTTCTCAATATTTTTAAAACTTTTCTTCCATTACTGCACATATACCTTTAAAATTCTGATTTTCCTATATATTGCAAAAGTATAAGAAATATTATATAATTCAAACAAGACAATACAAAAAGTGGGATAATAAACAGCCGAATAATTATTTGTTGCAGTATAAAAAATTTCTAAAAATGATTTAAATGTAAAAGCTAAAGCCCAATATAGAGTAGTTAAAATGTGATTGTCATGCTTCTCATTATAAAATTAGTAATTACTTGGTCATATTTCTCACAACACTCGAGCATGAGATATGTCGAGTTCCAAAGAGTTGTAACATCTACTTTAAATTTTTTTGGTTTTACATTACAACTTCTACATAAATTTCTAAATTCATGAGATCTAGAATTTGAATTCAAATCCAAAAATTTGTAGTTCTAATTTTTGCTACTTCGACATCAATTAATTTCAAGTCACCTTGCACCATTAAATTAATTATATGACAAACACATTTACCATGAAAAAAAAAAATACCACCACATGGTGGACATAAAATACTTTTAAACATGTCAATAGAAGTAGTATTAGTAGTAGCATTATCAAAAGTAATGCTAAAATTTTTATCTTGAACTCCATATTCGCTAAAAACATTCATAACACAATTAAATATATTACTAGCATTATGAGGAGGATCCATGCTATGGAATGCAATAATTTTTTTACTTAAAATTCAATTATTGTCAATATAATGTATTGTCACACAACAATAACTTCCATTATTTCTACCACTTCATAAATCAGATGTGCAAGAAATAGATGCATTAAAAGAAGAAAGATCATTAATTAAATCATTTTTGAAATTTCTAAATCTTTTCATACAATCTTTTCTAGTAGTGTTTCTAAAAACTGCTTTATAACTAAGTTGCATATAATCATGCATTAGATCTTAAAAATGAATATTCTCCCCAAAAGGTAAAGGTTGCTTATTAGCAGCTATATATCTAGCAATGCCATCCCTCACATTGTTATTTGAGTATGTCCAATTTTCTATAGCACCATTATTACTACTTTGACTAAGTTGTGCTTGTCTAGGGTCATTAATGCCATGTTGTTTTAGACATTTTTTTATATGTCTATTAAGATGGCCCGTGCCACTACTACTTTTACTTGTATAATTGGTCTTGCAATATTTGCAAACAACCCATTCTTCTATTTGGTTATTAATTGTTAATGTTCTAAGGCAAAATGAGCCCATACTCCCGATGTGCAGAATCTCTTAAGCCTAGAAGGACGACTAGATATGGCGTCGCTTGGTGTAGAAATTCTAGTATCGGTAGAAGGTTGTTCTTGTTCATCATCAAATTCATTATATTCACTATATTTAAGGTTTTCTAGGTAAATATTTTCAATAGGATTCACTTTTAAATTTAATATAATTAAACAATGACAATTAAAAATAATACTAATAATAATAACAATTAAATAATAATACTAATCAAAAAATTATTATTTTAATTTTTAATAATAACAACTAACTAAAAACAATTATTATTATTATTTAATAATAACAACTAATAAAAAAATATACCGGCCGTGAATTTTTGAATTAAATGTCATTGATCTTCGTCTAATTCGCAAACTTACAATTGTATAGTAGACTTAATCACACTTCAATCACCAACACAATTATAAAATATCTATAAAGAATGTTTGTAAAAATATTAATTGAGCTACTATTGATGAGAGACTTGTAGAAATGATTGTAGAGTAGAGAGAAGATGAGTGAATTGGTGAGGAAAAATAAAATGAGATGGTAGGGTATTTATAGAAAAATTTAGTTAGTGAATTTTCAATTTTATCCTTAAAACTAACTGTTAGTATAGTTGTTAGAGGGACAAAAATGATCATTTTAACCAACTTTCCAACAATGCTCCTTAAAGTAGCCTTTAATATAATGACTGCTGGAGGGGGCAAAATGGTAAAGAATGCTTTTGAAATAAAAAAAAAAAAGAAAAGAAAAGGGAAATGCAGCTGGGTCGAGGCGGGCCAAGCCAGCCATGCCAAGCCAAGCCGTGCCTAACGGGCCAATGGGCCTAATAGGCGAGGCCAATAGACTGGGCCTGAGCTGTGCCTCCAAACAAATAGTGTCGTGCCGGGCAGCGGGCTTAAGAATGCCGGCACAGCCCGGCCCACCATGTCATGTCGTGTCGTGCTCAGTCCATCAACTATCGTGCCGTGTCATACCATGTTGTGCCACTTCTTCATATGTCATACCTGTATTGTACTCATGCCTGTCGTAACCAGAAACCCACCCTATGCGGATTAAGGGCAACAACCGACACTGCCACACGGACAGGCCATACAAAATCAAATGAATCGCATAGATTGATAAATCATATCAGTAAATCATAAATCAGTATATTATTTAATACGGAAGCTACACCAAATGCAATTCACCTAATCAAAAGCTCATCTCTAATGACCAACAATCAGAATATCTCCAAGTACAATTTAATCATGGTGATCCAACATATTAGGCTAAACTCATCACTAATGATGCAATATTAAATACTAATTTTAGACTTAACCTTACAGAGTAGGTGGTCAACTTTGACTTGGAGTTCATATTATCAGTGTTAATCATTTGTGTTTCACTAGCTCCACTAGTTATCTCATTGCATTTCATCCCTCGTAGGGCCACCTGAAAAATGGTCATAAGTAAGGAGTGAGCTAACTTAGCTCAGTAAGAAAATTCCTAACTTTGCCATGGGTCAGGTTTAGTCCACAAGAATATAGAAGAAAAAGATATCATATAGCCAATCACCAAGATAAAACAATAATGACCCGAGGGTCCAAAAAGGCTTATCCCACAATTTGATACAAGAAAGTGATGATGAAATCATTCAAAATAGGATCTAGCCTAACATGATGATTCGCTACCACAAATAATACGTTAGCCAATCAAAAGTGTATCATGCTTGCAAATAATATGATCATTCACTGGGCATAGAATATGATCATCTAACAAATGCAAAAATATCATTATCGAGTTCAAACACAATAGATGAGTAAACAAAACGGGGCTCAACATACCCTTACAATTCACATTCAGGTTCGCCTCTCTCTCTTAGGCTTACTGAATAGCATGAGAGCTCTTTCATCTCAAGTCCCCGAAGGGCACAAATGACCCCAAAGGGTCCACAACGCAATCTGTGAATAGATGGACCGTTGTGACTGAGCACAACTCCAGGCACTTACAAAATATCATAATCATCAAAAATTTCACACGGAATGTACAATCGTATGAAACAACCAAAATCTCAAACAACAAGACATAAAGTGTGTGGAATAAACAAGATCTTCAACAATAAGATATATCACAAGATCATGGCATGGTATGAAGGTGCAATTATTCTCAAGTATTGGTAATCAAGTTCTCAAAATCACATAGGCAAGCAAATTGAATCCAAAGTACAGGCATAACAATTAATCACAAATCGATTGGCATCAAATCAGAGAAATCAAATTCATCAGGTAGAAATAGAGTACAAATTTTGACAGCATTTGAAAATAAATGTGACTTGGCTAGGAATAACTCATATTAAAGCATAAGAGTTACTTACCTCGGTTTCTTATCATCGCATTCTCATGCGGGTACCACTATTGTTTTCCCACAGCTTCTTTTCATTTCCATCGTTTAGGTGATCCTATAATCATGGATCCAAAAATATTGCATAATGAATTAGTACCCAATCCCAAACATTGTTATGCAATATTTTAAGTTTCTTTGAACTTAGTCTATTTAATTAAGGGTTTTTAATTTCCCATTTCAAGGTTCCCTGTAGCCTTATAGCATATTTGGCCCTTTAAGGGTGATTTGGTAATTTATACTTTTTAATGTCCCATTCTTTCCGTTCACAGTTTACGTATTCTGGCTCCGTTTTGAGTCTATTGGTCTTTGCAACATTTTTGTAGACTTATTTATCTCATTATTACTCTGCTGGTAACTTCGTTGTGTCCTAATGACGTATTCGTCATTTTTTAATTTGTTATCGGGTCTTATATAACTTTTTCAGTCTTTTGGATCTCATTTGGTATCTATTTTCGATTACCAAGACACATTGATCATTTCTCATGTCATACTTTGACTGCTCCGGAGTCTTATTTCGACCTTCAATTTTCATAATTATGCCTATGACAGTAAATTATCTCAGATTGGCCCTCTTTTAGAATTTATTCAGCCTTTTCTTGTATTTTCTATGCTTAGGGGTATTTTGGTCATTTCATATTTTATGCAATTCTGACCCCCGAACCATTATTTAGTCATATATATGAGTTCACAATTACTTGGGCCTCCACTGGCATCAACTTCGTCCAATTCGAACTGTAATACCCTGACCTAAAGATACCGGGTTATATAACACGTATACCGAGATGGGTCGGTTGAGTAATACAACCTGAGCTGTTTAAAGCTCTACACCAGGGCATCAAGTGGAACTATTCGATTTCGGACTAGTAATGGACTATTTAGAACAGTCAGTGCTGGGTAATACCCGAGCACCTCAAGACCTAGCACAGTAATGCATGCACTCGCGTATTTCAATGCACAGCCATATTTCATAAACATGTAGTATGCCGAAAATGAGTGTATGTGTGCATTGTTATAAATATATTAATATGCATACATATGGAAATATATATACTCGTATAAGAGAATATAGTATACACACATGAAAAAGTGTATTGTGTGCATGTATGTATAGGAACAAGTATGTATACATGTGTATATATATATATAATAAAGCAATTAAATAAATATATATATATATATATGTAAATATCTTGTGTGTGTAAGTGTGAACAAAGTGTTTGTGTGTGTGTAAGATGGCCGTGTGTGTGTGTGTGTGTGTTCACATGTGAGTGAGTGTGTGTGTGTGTGTGTGTGTATATAATATACATATATGCTACAAATTTCCTCCCTCATTTAATGCAAAGTAGAAAAGATAAAAAGCAAAATTTATGAGATAGGAAAGGGAGTTATTGAGAAGAGAAAGATGCAGGCTAGAAGTAGGGCTACGAATGGAGAGAGAGAGAGAGAGAGAGAGAGAGAGGTCGGTTGCTCTCTTTAAAAGCAAAGCATGCTTGCTTCATATGAAAGAAATCAAAAGAGGGAGGAACTGAGGAGGATAGAAGAAGGATCAGAAGTAGAAGGGAGAGTTCACTGTGAACAGGTAAAAATCTAAAATTTTATGTTTTTCTCTCTCTAGGATTTAAACATGAATATGAACTATTTTTAAGTTGTTTATGTACATATAATGTCTAGTACATATAATGTCTAGAACATATTCTAACAAGGATAAGCATGAAATTTAGTCTTGAAACACTCAGAAAAACACCAACCTGGAAGCAACCGCCATTGAAGACCATGCTTATAACAGGTCTGAACCAGTGGAAACCAAACCATTTTTGGTGTATAGAGACTTCAAGAAGAAGTCATGAGGGTCATGAAAACCTACATACGCGATCACAGAACCCAAGAAATGACCTCTAAAAAGTAACTTGCAGGTTCTGGGTTGAAGACCCAACCTTTCAATCGTAACTTAAAACCCACCTTTATGAATGGAAAATAAAACTACATGAGAAATGGATCACAACGGATCAAACCCCTAAGGGTTTTGGCTCAGATATGAGCATTTATGACCGAATTTCAGTTCGGATTGTCAAGGTTTAAATCGAACAATTAAGTTCATTTTGAACTCCAAAATGAATGCCAAACTGATTGGTGATGTCTTAGAAACAAGTTTAAATGGAAACAGAGAGAAATCATTGAACCAAAACGCACGAAATTGAAGCTTTTAAGCTACGAAAATTAGGGCAACAGGGAGGGTTCGATGGGGAAGACGATGGTGGGTCAACTCGGTTTTAAAAACCCTGACCGAGTCGACTCAAACACGTGGCGGTGTTTAGAGTTGCCACCGAATTAATACAACGACGTCGTTTTGGGCCTTATGTATAAAACTATTAGTTTTTAAAAGAAAAGAGGAGAAGTTGGGGTCCCTGGGATTCGAACCCCAGACCTCACGCGCCCCACACCTTTCACTTTCCACTCGGCCACGCATGCGCGTGTGTCGCATATGGGGCAATATATGTATATATAATATATATAATAAATCAGAAAATAAAAAGGTGCATTTGCACCTGTTAGGATTCGAACGCAGTGTCTATTGGGAGGGAGGTGACACGTTGGCCAGCGTGCCACCCATTTCATCCGGTCATGTTATGCAAACTAAATATATATATATATATATATATACATAATACTTGACACAATTAATTTAATTAAGTTAATTAATTAAATTAAATAGTCAAAAAATGCCCGATGTCCAAATGAGATGAGTTATATATGTATTCTTACTATCGACTCGGACACGTGGCGGTGTCTAGAGTTGCCACCGAATTAATACAACGACGTCGTTTTAGGCCTTATATATAAAACTGTTAGTTTTTAAAAAAAAGAGGAGAAGTTAGGGGTCCCTGGGATTCGAACCCCAGACCTCACACACCCTAAACCCTTCACTTTCCACTCGGCCACGTATGCGCATGTGTCGCATATGGGGCAATATATGTATATATAATATATATAATAAATCAGAAAATAAAAAGGTGCATTTGCACCTATTGGGATTCGAACGCAGTGTCTATTGGTAGGGGAGGTGACACGCTGGCCAGCGTGCCACCCATTTCATCCGGTCATGTTATGCAAACTAAATATATATATATATATATATATACATAATACTTGACACAATTAATTTAATTAAATAGTCGAAAAATGCCCTGTGTCCAAATGAGATGAGTTATATATGTATTCTTACTATCTCAGAGCTCCTGAGTCCATTGGTGAGATCCACGACATGAGATGAGGTTCCGAAAAATTTAAGACCCGTAAAAATGTCAAAATGACCAAAATGCCCCTATCCCATAAATGAGTCAAACGAAGTCCAAATTAAATAAATAAATAGTGGATTTTGACTATTTTAAACATTCTGAATCTAATGGTGGGGACCATTTCACGAGACGGACTCTGAAAAATTTAGACACGTTAAGGTGTAAATTACCAAATTGCCCCTAACATGTCCTAAGCCGAATTAAATTCTAAGAAAGCCTAAATTGACTTTCTTCGACATTCCGGACTCAATGGTAGAGTCTATTCACCCAAAAAAGTGTCTAAAATAAAAAGACATAAAAATTTGATGAATAGCATCAGTAAGTGATATTGTAGTGATGTGAAGTTAACTAGATTATATATGAATTGTTCTTAGGAACTACAGAGGAAGTGGGAAAGAGCATTTTTTTGCACTGACCTACGGACCGAGGTGAGTAACCCTGTATTTGAAGTGGAGATTTAACTCCATATATTTGAAGAAGTTTTAAGTTCAAGTTATGTGAAGCATTTGAATATCAAATTCAGTTTTTATTACAATTCCTGTTTTAAATTATTCCGTTACGACATGCTTGTTAAATGTTTTTATATTCAGCTCTTTTCTTGGAAATGTTTAGCATGTCGGGGTGAAATGCAAATTTCTTTAAATATTCTGAATTTGATTATTACAAGTATTTGAAGTTCTATTGTAGAAGTTATATATTTCATATTTTAAATACTCATGAAAGTATCTATTGAAGAAGCCATGTGATAAATGTTTTACAAGATAAATGGTGTTTAAAGCACCCCCTATGATGGTTGAAATCCTTCGGGATTCAACAGTAAATGCCCGGTAGCAGGATCTAATCCCCCAGGCAAATGAGATCGACAGTATTGGCAATAAAATGGGAGTCTGGTTCGAAACAGATTCCACCTAATTAAAGAGAAAAGATGACAAATATTTTTGGAAATGGAAGCAGGTTTTACCCCCATATTCCTATACATGTTTATATGTTTTGAAGTAACTGTTTTTGTGAATGGAAGCAGGTTTTTACCGCCATTTTATTATACGTGTTTATATGCTTTTAAATTGCATATGCTCTATTTGAAAAAATGTGTTTTTAGCTTGAACACTTTAAATGTTTTAAAGCTATCTGTTTTAAGAATGCATATATTCTGTGTTCTAAAATGTACGAGCAATTGGTAGTGAGTATTTTATAAACTCTCATGTGCTAAACCACTACCAGTTGAAAACCCCATGATGAATGCAGGAATTACTCACAAGCTTAGATTAGCTTACCCGGATTTATATCCGCCCCCTTTCAGGTGACTGACAGTAGTCTTGATATAAAGAAGTTGATGTTAGAGCTTACCCATTTTGTGAAGAGTGTAAGTAGCTATTGTAGGACTGGCAGTCTTTTTGGAAAGGCTTATAAAGTTTTAAGTTAATCTCTTTTGTATTAGTGAAATGGTACACCATTATGTATTAAGCCCTATGGGGTAACTAAACATGTTGTAAGTTTAAAGTTCTTAAGTTTTATTATGCTCTAAATGTTATATCATGTGTACGCTATGTAAAGAGCGGCAGTACTGGACAGATGTGCAAATTTTAAAATGAGCAAAGAAAAGAAAAAGTTTTCACGCTTCCGCAACCACCTGACGCACATCTATCCGATACCGCTGTGTATGCGAGCCTTAACCCTCAGGTCTCCCGGGCCTCAGGGTGGCGGTCGCGATTCGGGGATCCACACGGCATGGGATTCCGGGTAGTGACACGAACTTTATTTGGGCTTCGTACTGTATTAGGGGTATTTTGATTATTTTACATCTTATGGTGGGATCACCCCGAAGTCCCCGGATGTCCAATCTGACATTTTCATTGTGTCTGGAATGTCCAAAAATGTTAGGACAGCCTTTTCTAGATCTCAATTTGGACTTTATTTGCTTTATTTATGGCCCAAAGGTAAAATTATCATTTTACCCGTATTTATAAAATAATTTATTTAATTATTTTCCAAGGATTTTTTTTGAATTAAATTTTCAAATCTTGGGTCAGAACATAATTACTCAAAACTTTTGGGCCAAACCGTAATTTAGTAAAGTTCTGGTTTTTCTTATTTTAATTAAATTATTGAACCAGAGGGTTTTTGGGTTAAAACCCTAAACCGGTCCAACTTACCCTTGAACCAACCGGTTCAGGTTACCTTAAAGAACCAGAATAACATATTCCAGTTGTCTTCCTTATCCACGGTTGGGTTAACTCTAATTCCTTATTTCAATTTATTATATTTGTAACCAAACAATGTCAATTCAAATTTAAAACCAGTCTTAAACGACGTAGTGCAACTTACCCAGTTGTGTTCAGTCGGGTTTCGACCCGACCCGACCCAAGTCCGACCCAACTGAATTTAAATTAACCTATTTCTCTTACTTTTTTTTCGGCAATCTCCAGCCACCTTCTCTAACGTCGGTGGCCGGATTCTGAAATTTTCAAAATTTTATATCTCATTTTTCTTTCTGTTTTGAACCTTTTTTTTTTAAGCCCAAATAGTTTCTAAGGCTTTAGTCTTTATTTTGGCATGGGTTTCATGGGCTAGATCGAGCAGTTTTGCCATGTTAAGCTTAGATAATTGTGACAGTAACAAGCTCGGGTTGAGCTCGTTTCACCATTAATTTCAACTGGTTCTTGTTTGGTTGTGACCCTTAGTCAAGTGGCTTCAAAGCCACATTCCACTAATCAAGTTTGGAACTCAATTTCAAGGGACACGATTCTTGAACCGTGACTATAAATGGGATATTTCTTCCCTTTTTCTTGTCCATTTGAAGAGATTCCAACGGATTTGGAATTCCTCGGAAGGTCTTATTTTAGTTCTAAATGATAGAATTGAGTTTTGTTTTCGGCCAGTTCAGACCCAAGCTCTAAGGCTACCATCAATGGCGGTTTTACGAGGTTGGTGTTTTATGGCTCCTAGGTTAGCCCCCTTGTATCCATTTTTCATCCTCTTCCATTTTTAGGTGCATGCATGTCAATTAACACACTAAACAGCAAATGAGAAAATTATAGAGAGAAGAATTTACCCCTTTTTGATTCTCTCTCCTCTTCTTTAGGTTTGGTTCGGTTGGTGATCACCTTCAAGTTAGGACAGCCATGGTACAACCCTTATCTTCTTCTTCTTCTTCTTTCTCCCTCTCTCACTTTCTCTCTCTACTTTAGCCGACACTTACATAATTCTGATACACACACTCACATCACGCAACACACAGTATCACTCACACAGTTTGAATATGCAGCACACACACACGTACATGGAAGGCCTTGAGGTGTTTCTCACATAAAGTTGATTTTAAAACCTTGGGCCTTTATATAATATATATACACACACACACATATATATATATACACACACACACACACATGTATGTGTATAATAGGGCTGAGGTGTGCTAAAGTGGTCGCTGATGGTGGGCTGAGGTGGAGGGTGTTAGTGGAAGAAGAGGTGTTGCATGAATGACCATTAGGCCAATTTGGGAGGTGGGCTTAGCTAACTAAGGGTTATATACATATTGGTTGTATATTTAAACACAAAAGTGATGGCAGTCCACTTGGTAATTTTTTTGGGTATTAAAACTTTGCCTCACTTGGTCAAGGGTTCAAAACCCCTTGACCTCATTTTTGGTTATTTTCCCACATTTTGTGCTTATGCCTTGTTTGGCATGCGCAATTTATCGTTTTGGACTTTTTCCCTTATATTTTTTTTTTATTCCTCTTTTTACGAAACGGTTTCTTGTGGTCGTTTTCTACTTAGGTTGGCTTCGAGGTTCAAAGCCTTGCATCATTTATCCTTTCCTTGCAATCTTCGTAGTTTGTTAATTCAAATTTTTGTAGTGTTAAAATTAGGCTAAGATGACTAAATTAATGCATTAAATTCTAAAAAGACATCATTATATTAATTAATCAGTAAACTAGGTTCGAGGTATTACATCATTCCTCTCTTGACGTATTTAATTATTTTATCGGTTAATCGTAACTATCGAGAAATTTTGATTAATTTTCTTAATTATTTTTTATATTATTTTTAATTAATAATTAACTGAATTAATTATAAATTAATCAGAATCCGAGTGTTACCATGTCAACCCAATCCGGCCCGATTAACACCTATATTTTAAGGTCAAAAGTTTTACATTTGTGTCAGTGGAACCACCATTGCTTGTAGAATGTGACAGCAAAGAATTTAGAGGACTTATAAATCTAAATGATAATAATTAGTCAAATTTCATTTGAATTAATCATCAATCATGGTTTGAGAAAAGAGATGATGTGATTATGGCCACATGATCGGCTCCTTGCTGACACTAACTTCGAATATTTAAAAATAAATCTAAATTTCCAAGTGGGTCCCATAATAGAATTGATTGGATAATATAATCATAGAATACAAACGTGATTATTATAGTGGGTCAAACGAAGAAAAAAACCAAAGATATAGTAATTGACTTGAAAAAGTTTATACGCTAAATCTTTTCAAAGAGAAGCTGAATCGGGACGTATAACCTACCCTGGCAGTGGCCCCACCTGAGATTTGGTGTTTTGACTAGTTGCCTCCTTTCATTAGGGCAATTATTTCCTTCAGCATTTACATAATTGAAACCTGACACATTATTTAATCTCGGGATATTCATGTTGTGACTATTCAATCTTAATTTTTAACAGCATGCACAAAATAATTAAGAATAGGAGGATTCATTCAATTCAATCTAATCCGATTTGAATGGATTCAAATTGGTTCGAGTCCAAATATGTTTAGAGAAAATTAAAAAAGTAGGATTGATTTGAGTTGAAAATTCAGATTATCCGATCTAATTCAAAAATTGAAACCATAAATTTTTTTTATCAACTCATTTTGTTCTAATTCTTTTTTTTTTTTAAATCTTGAAAGATTTATTAGCCAATTATTATAGTCCTCTTTAATTTGTTTTTATATTTACATCACAAAAAATATATTTCAAATTTCTCTTCCCTTTTACATTTTCTCACCTAACTTGATGAGTTAAAAAAAATGATAGAAAATATTATTTTAAGGTTACAAACTTTGTTTTAATTATCTAATATAACAGTGAGTACTTTATTTTTTGTTATTATGATTTTAAGTCACAAATCAACAAGACAAGTAACAAATCAAATATATATGTTAACAAAAAAAAAATTATAAATTAAGTTATTTATTTTCTTTTTCAAAACTACTGTTATATCAAGTTTTTTCTTTATGTCAAAATGTCATAAATACTTAGATAGTCTAATTTTCATTGCATATATATATATATATCAAGAGTTAGTTTTTTTTTTTTTTTAAGTTTTGATTTTTGTAAAAAAAAAAACAAAAAACTGAATCGTCTCGACCTAACCCGAAAACGTTTGATTCAGGTCGGGTCGGGTCGGGTCTAATAGTTCACGATTCTAGTTCCAATTCTATTTTTTTAAAACCGCCTAAAGTCGAATCAATTCTGATTCTGCTACAACCCGATCTATGTGCATCCCTAATTATAATATATTTTATATACGATGAGTAATATATACTAATATTGTTACCTGTTTTGATCTTCGTGTGGATTTCTTCAAAATTAACCTATAAAACAATGATTAAAGATCATTGGAAGGATCTCGGTGGTGGTTACAAATTGAAAGAATATAATATTAAGGAATTGTTATTCGTCATGAATTTTAGGCATAGCTTGCACCTTTATTTATAAATTAAGTACTTGTCAAGTCCTAACTAGTTTCATAGATTGAAAGATGAATATAGGATGTATCTAAAGTTAGAAGTTTTTTAATTGAACTCTGCCTCCAAAGGTAGTCTGTATGCTGACTCCATCCATTGAGCTCAATTGCCCCTTTAGTCCACAGACTTGTATAGACACGTGTTAATTCAGTATGCCAGTGCTCAATAATGGTATATCAATTAACGATCAAGATTATACACTGACAACAATTACAATAACAAGTAATGACAATTAATTGGGTCTAGTCTAGTTGGCCACTTGTACTCTTCCCCAAGGGCGGATGTAGGGTGGGGGTACCGGGAGCAAGTGCCCCCACTGAAATTTTTGACAATATTGGGTTCAATTTAATATTTTTAAAAATTCTTAAAAATATTTTAAATTTGTCCCCACTCAATAAATTTTTCAAGTTTGTTCCCATTGTATTTGTTTTGACAATTTTTTTAATTAATCATATTTGTGTATTCACACCTAGGAAAAAAAATTGTTGAAGTACTAAAAAATTATGTCATTTCTGTTAGTTTAAGCTTTCTGAAAATTAGTAGTTTAAAATGAAATGATATAAAGAAAAAACAAAGATCTTAAGTTCAAATCTCACTACTGGCCATAATTAGTTGATGTATACATATTGACCCACTCATGGTATACAATTTAGTTGCATGGGAAGGGATTTATTAAAATATTAAATAATTTAGATACACATTATTTATTAACTTAAAGTCGCAGATGACGACTTGGTTTAATACATAGAAAAAGTGAGAGTCGTTACTTCATTTTTAATATGCTACTTCAATTTCTTATTCTTTATATACTATGATTTCATACACAAATTATATCATAATTTAAGATTTCAACACTAAGTTTTGAAAAAAAAAAAAAAATCTTTAACTTTACTAATTCAGTATATTTAAGATTAGACCTTAGGGGAAGAATTAATAATTATTTACTTCGAGGTACCATTCAAGGGTTTATTCAAAAAAAAAAATTAGATACTTAAATTTTTATAATTTGGCATTCAAAAGAGGAAGAAGAAAAAAAAATTATATATACATGGAGAGAGAGAGAGAGAGAGAGAGAGAGAGAGAGAGAGAGAGAGTGTGTGTCTTAAGAATTTTAGAATTGACTAAAAAATAGAATAAAAGTACCATCTAAGAGTGTTAGTAATATTTAGATATAAATTAAATAGTTATAACTAGTTTATACTTCATAATTCATTCGAATATGAAATTCTCAAGTTATTCATATGGCTACTCTATGAGGCATTAAAAAAATTAAAATAAAAAGTGGGAGAAAAAAAATCAAAATGAATAGAAAAATATGTGTTTACCTGAACAAGAGAACTTTTACAGAATAGTTAAATTAAGATTTTTGTATAAGAATTATGAATTATGATTAATATTTTTATGATAGTAATGTCAAAATAATGTGCAAATATTTTTCTTATAAATAATAGTAAAAAAAATTATTAAATGCACCTAAATGAGGTGAGTTCCATGGATTACATGTATGAAAATCCCAAAATTTTCAATTATAAGTAAAAGAAGTATAGCTGTTAGATTCAATTTATTATTACTTTTTGTTAATATCATGATTAAATATTTAAATATTTTTTAGTTACTGAAAAAAAAAACTTTAAATTTTTGTTCGTCGTAATTATTCAAAATACATTTAGTAACTATTTATTTTACAAATTTTGGGAATTAAGATTTAATAGTGAGTATTATTTTCAACTAATCATGAATTGAATGAGATTAATATGTCAAAGTGAAATTATTTAATTATATTTCATATATTATAATATTTCATTACTTCTTTAAAAAAAAAAAGAAGAAAATTAAATAAGGAGTAATGACACTCTAACGTGCAAGTGGCAAAGATCGAATTAAAAGTTTTGGCAATATGTCACGTCACATAATTTTGTACCTTTATTAATACATTAAAAGAATTTTAGTATTATAGATGATTTCCATGCCTAAAATGTACTACTGTTCACGGAAGTGAATTGGGTGGCCCATCAAGTTTGGCTAAGACTATGCTTCAAAAATCAATCATATCTTAGATTTAAATTGTATATAATTGAGTTGATCAGTTCATATTTTCTACAATAATTTCATTTCAGTTAGCTCAGAAACGTTGAATCCAAACATATAAGAACTCGCATGAGTTCTAATGTTTTGACTCTTTCTTAATATTCAAGAGACGAATATTGAATTGAAGATTTGACATGAGCACTAATGAATTGAAGATTTCACAACAAACTTTTTCACCTATATATTAAGAGAATTTTAGTACAGAAAATTAGGTCATCTCTATTAACTAGACATCTTCTATGAAAATGAATTTGAGGGGCCCATCAATTTAATCCTATCCTACTTGACTTTTCCACAATTATTGGGAGAGGTTAATGTTTTGACTCCCAAGGCTCATTTCATTAGTGTATAATGTATAATATATATATATATATATATATATGCCCCTCAATTTAATTCTATCCTTACTTGACTTTTCCACAATTAGTTGGGAGAGGTTAATGTTTTGACTCCCAAGGCTCATTTCATTAATATATATATATATATATGCAAGAAATGAAGATTGAATTGAATGTTTAGGACATGTACAATTAAATGTGTGTTGACTCACTCTTCATTCTCCCCCATTTAATAATGCATAAGAGATGATTTCAAAATTTCAATCACTAAAATTTGAACAGAAAAACTTCAGTGCATATCCAATTCTAATATATATTTTAAATTAAAAAATTATCATGACATTATTTATGTCACATATTTAAATTATAAAAAATTTTCATACCACCTAACTAAGAAACTTTTTTCTTACTTAGACATCTTCCACGGAAGTGAATTAGGGGCCATCAAAGTTGGCTAAGAATGTTGGTTCAAGAACAAATAGTATCTATCTTAAATTTAATTCTATTTAAATTGCATTCATGTTTTTATAATTTCTTTTCAACAATTGATTTTAAATTAGAACAATTGCTGATTACGTATATGTATATCAGTAGAAACTAGTCTCAAAATCAAAATGGGATATACATAAAACATTTTGATTTAAAATTCATTATCTTAAATACAATTGATGAGCCATAAAATGACGGACCAATTCGAACATGACACGTGTGTAGACCAAGGAAGGCTTTCCTATTCATAACAAATAGGCACGGGGGTTCAAAGGTATATGGCACCTCCAGAGCTAGTGCCTCCAAAGCTAACAAAGTTAGCAGAACCAGCGCTTCCAGAGCAGATGGCCAAAGCTAGCGCCTCCAGGGCAGATGGCCAGAGCTAGCGCCCCCAGAGCTTTGCACCTCCAGAGCTAACAGAGTTTGCAGAGCTAGCGCTTCCAGAACAGATGGCCAGAGCTAGCGCCTCCAGAACAGAGGGGTACCGAATAGTACACTACCTCCAGCACTGCCTCCAGAGCAGTGGGGTACCAACCTGTGTACTACAGACCTCGTGGTGAGGAAAATAATATATCTGTAAGAAAGGGTTCTGAACTGGTTACCGTCTTCCATAGACTTCCGACCTTAGAACAAGGAATATATCTTGGAGCGCAAGTCTTTCAGATAGGAAAGAAATCCTATCCCAATCGGGAAGATTATCACATATCTCTTAACCTTGTCAAGCAAAAAAGTAATTCTATTCAATATAGGAAACTGCTAAAATCAATGACTCTCAACCCTATAAATAAAGGGGCCAAGTATGCTCAAAGATGGATTCAATCACTTACAGACATATGTTATATTTTATTTTCTCCTTACTGACTTGATCGTCGGAGGGTCCTCATTTTCTTTTTTGGCAGGTCCCTCTTGCTAAATTGTCAAATCGCCGGTGCTAGTTTTTGCAGCATCAGTTTGGCGCCGTCTGTGGGAACGACAGTTAACATGCTTCGTTTCCTAAATTTTTATTCCTCTCTTACTGATATTTTTCAAGTTCAATATAATTTATAAATGTTAAACATCAACGTAGAGATCACACTCTACAGAGTAATTACAAAATTATATATATATATACAAATATATATATATATAATCTCAACATCTTTTTATATATATATATATACATATACATGTGTATATATATACATCAATATGAGCATCAATCTCGAGATCTGCATCAATCTCCAAATCTTTTGAATAAAATATAAGATTTGATGGAATACAGGACCATTAATTCATTGTTGAATTTGAATGCTTTTATAAACAGCATCTCAGACTCTTTAATTGCATCGTTTATCTCTTTTATGTCTACATCCATTATTTACATCCATTATTTATTGTTTTAATTCTCTGAACTATTTTGACTCTAAAAGAGTGTGAAAAACTTACAGATACCATGTTTTGCCACCAAAAAAAAAAAAAAGATCTATCTGTTGCAGCACGTCTCAGTATCCATCTTCGATCAGCATCTTCATCGCTAACACTGTTCATCATGTTGCAGCACCTGTTGTGTTGGCAGCCTCCATTACACCGATTGATCTCTCTGGAAACTCCATCGCTGACTGAAGAAAGGAATATATATATATATATATATATATATATATATATATATATATTAGCCCATCACTGATCATCAAATATATAGAAAGAAGAGACGCAATCCTTGAAAGCTCCCGCCGCTGTTGGAAATGGTCAAATTCGGCACCGATCGGTGTCGGCCACAGAACTCCTAGAAGGGCAGTTGAGTTCTTTACTGCCACTTGTAAATTGAGAGTTTCATCTGCTGGATAAGACGTTGAAGCGCACCAAGCAGTAGGGTCGACGTCCTTTGTTTTAGCCAACACTTGGATCTCATTCTCATTGGCAAAGATCTCGAGCTTTTCATACAGATAAAACCCGGTTTGAGTGCATATGCCAATAACCCCAAGGCTGCTGCAGATTCATTGTTGCCCCTTTTGTAGTAAAGAGAAGGTGTTGTTCCACAAGGGCTGTGTTGCAATGCACTGGTAGTATTTTGCAAGTGGTCAGGCATTTTCTGAAGGACAAGAACGACAACTTCGGGCTCAGCAATTATAATTTTCTGCCGTCTTCTCCGAACTCTCTCTCTTTAAAAATACAGTGGCGCTCTACACAAATTTTGTAAAGACTTGAAAATTTGGAATAAATTTTTTTTATATAGAGCAATATTTGAATTTCCTTAATTTCTTTTAATTACTTTTAATTAAATTTAAACTGTGAGATTTTACATGTGCATGTGCATATATATATATATATATATATATTTATGAAATTTTGTAAAATATCCTATTGTGTATATATGTCCATGAAAATATTCATGTAAATTTATATATGTATAATTAAAAGAATTATATGTATAAATGTGTATGAGTACATGCTATATGTGGAATGAAATGTATATGTGTATCTGTATATACATGTGTGCTAAAAAAAATAAAGTGAATTAAAATAAAATAAAAACAAAATAAAATAAGTAAAGTGCATATGAAGATGTGTGTATACTGCTGAGTGTTTGGGATGTGTGTGTAAGATGATATATACATACATATATATATATATAACACATTGCACAAGGGGGGCAATTAATACAAATCAGAAAAGAAACAGTGAGCAGACATGTGTGCCGTGTGCATTGTGTGTGTGTGTGGGAAATCAGAAAACGAAATAAGTGTGTGTGTACTAGTGTGTGTGTGTGTGTGTGTGTCTTAATATGATATATATATATATATACACACACACACGGTTGTATTATAACCTACTCAACTAGCAGGAACAGAGGCATCATTTAGGCTGTTGCAAGAAGCAAAGGGAGTGCCATGATGAATTGAACAACAGCAACAGTGAGTAACCTTATATGTATGAATGTATACATAGTTAAATACACACACACTCTACACAACCACTTAGCCATACAAAGGAAGATAGAGAGGAAGAGAGAAAGAATTATGAGAAAAAGGAGAAGAGAAATCAGAAGTGAAGGAGAGAGAACAATAACAAGAGCAAGTAAGCTTCAACTTAAAACTTTCATTTTCATATTTCTGAGTTTTAGAGTATATTCATGCTTAAAGACAATAGGGTCATGTAGCTGAGTTAAAAAGGATATTAACAGAAGAAGAATGAAAGAAAATGGCTTAGAAATGAATTTGACAACTTGAGTTGTAGATTCCTCTTGGATAATCGGGTTTGAGATTTTGTCTTTTAAAACATAGTTTAAATGATAGGGAAATACTCATACGAAGTGTAGAAACATAATAGGAATGAAAATGAGTCAAAATAGTAAAAAGAAAAGGCTTAAAATTTAAGGGTTTTCGTTGGCCGGAAATCTGGGTTCTTCATCGGAGACGGCTGTTACTCCATGTTCTTAGGTGTTAGTTTAAAATAATGGAAAACAAATGGTGTGGTTGAGATCTGGGAAGGGAGAGGAAGAAAACTGTGTAAGTTTTGTGTTGAAAAATTGTTGGAAAAAGGGGGTGCCGTCGCTAGAAAGGGCGATGGAACCCTACTACCTTTCACCGGAAAGTCTCAGGGACGAAGGACTGAAGGGTTGGGCCTTTTTTTTTAAATCCTGGGCCACTGGTTTGGACCTTTTTTTTAAATCATTGGGTCTTAGGTATTGGGCTGCTTTAAGTTAAGTTAGGGGGCAAACTGCGCCTCAAGGGTTAGGCCCAACAGTCCAAAAATTTAAAAAGAGAAATAAAAGGAAAAGGTAAAAAGGTGGTGGGGGATGTGTGGCTAGGGAGAATCGAACAGGTGACCAAATGGGGGCAAGGGTCAATGCAAGCCACTGGACCACTGAGGCCCTTGTGACTAAATGGCACTTAATATATATATATATATATATATATAACAGAGTTAGTTAATTCAGAAATTAAAAAGGGGGTGCGCAGGGGCTGGAATTCGAACTCAGAACCTAAGGGGGCAGTGAGGAGCTTATGGCCAATGGGATAGTTACCAACCGTGGTGACTAATTCCCCAAAAATATATATAATACGTAACTGAATTAATTAATTAATTTAATTAATTAAATATACCAAAATAGCCCTAGAGCCCAAATTAGATAAGTAATATATGTATCCTAACTATCTTGGACCTCCTCAGACCAACGGTGAGGTCCAGTGACCCGAGACAAGATTCTAAAAAATAAAAGACCCATAATAACATTAAAATTACCAAAATACTCCTGAGTTAAAATGCAGTCAAAAGAACTCCGATTTAAGTAAAAAAATAGTATAATTTTATTATTTCAACCATTCCAAACTCAACCGGGGAGTCCAATTTGAAAAAAGGGGTCTCGGGATGTAAGGACTCGTAAAAGTACAAAATGACCGTTTTGCCCTTTTTAGCTTAGATGTCCAAATTGAATTCTGCGAAAGCCTAAACCGACTTTCTTCGACATTTCAGATTCAATGGTAGAGTTTATTTTGAAAAAATAGAAACTCACAAAATAAAGACATAAAATTTGATGAATAGCATAATTCAAGTTGTAAATGAACTGAGTTATATTTCATGATTTTAAGAACACTGAAAGGCAAAGATAAGGTGGTCTAACCTTCTGCATTCTTATTGTTAGTTCCGCTACACTACGAGTATGACTTCTTGGGTTGAGACAAACCTGTCAGGTATGATATATTGTGCTAAGTAAGAAATAGGATTAAGTTAGGAATAATTGTCATGTTGACTTGATGATTCACATATCTGTTTAATTAGTTATATGCTTTAGTGTTTCTTGTTATCTTTTTAAAAAGTTCGATTAAGTGATGGATGTGAATCATGACTATATGTATATTCTATATGTTAGTATAATATGTGAATTATATTTTCGAGAATTGTTGAGATTATGAAATGTGTAACCTATAGCATGTGTTTAAATGGACTATGTATGGCATGTACCCTTGATGAAGGGATTTTGTGATTGGAATGTTATTGTGTGATACATTATTTAAAGCATGCTTCATGTATGGATAAGATGCTTTGTTGAGATTATATCATAGCATAGTAGAATCAAAGCATATTGGCATAGTGTGATTCCTTGAGACATGGTGTGAGTTGAGCACGTGGTGCTGTGCATTATGAGGGTGTAGATCTTGTGGTGAAAACCTAAAATCGGCCATTGGTACTCGCGTGCCAGACGGGGTCCGGACCATGAAGCGAGACATATTGAGGTACTTGCAGGCTTGCAGGGAAGGTCCATAAAGCGAGATATGGATGTGGCATAGAGTTGCATGGATGTGTCACGCATACTGTTCATGTACTGCATTGATGATATTGGATGACATTTAGATATAAATGTACACTTGCACATGCCACGCCTTAATTTTGTTTCTTGTATTAGCATTATATTATACCAGTAGTTGAGCTAACCCATTCATGGGATAACACATAACAGATGATGCTCCCTGGCACTTGAGACTTGAGGAAGTCTTGCAGAGTGGAAGAGACATGAGCTTAGAACGATTTTGGCCCTTGGGGGCATATTTTTTATGTTGTACAAGGGCATAAGCCCTAGACTATTTCATGTTTATTTGTATGTCATGAGACAATGGACATGGTTTATGGAATTGTATCAAAACCTGAATGGAGTTGGTATTGGAATGCATGTGATTGTCCTTTATTTTCTTAGTATTTTATTGTCTTTTAGTTAGGTTACACTCACCCCCGGGTTCGTGGAAATTCGGGGTGTGACAAATTTGGGGCGCCACTATAAGCCTCCATTTAATTTCCCAAAAAAGGGTGAAGAACCGAATTTGATTTCTCGTATATGCGATCCCATATTGCGAAACTCGTCAGTGGGTCCTACTTTGGCTGATGTGTCATAATCCCGATCACTACACTACAAACCTATTATATATTCAGAAGGACGTGGCACAATCCTGACATCTTTCATAATTTTCATCAATCGATTCCATAAGGCTCTGGTAAATCTTGAGAAATTTTGGGGAAAGTGACCGGCAAACCGATCCTCGTGAAGATAAAGAGCTTTCCCTCCTCAGGCTCAAATCAAATCGGTGTTTGCGTATGCCCCTTCGGCTCATCAATTACGAGCAAGCCCCTCAAATTCCTGATCCACGGCCGAACCGGCTGGATAGGTGTCACAACCCGAGACCCCACCCTATGCAGATCTCGTGTCGCGCACCCGATCCGACGCTGCTTGTTGAACCAAGGGTCTCAACTTGCTACACAATCAGTGCTACTAACATGCAACAACTAAATGCAGAAGAAAATAAATAAAAGCTGCATGTGATATATAATGTTTACAAAATGCAGAATATAAAATTTCTTAATATGACTGTTCATCCCCAAGACGTTGATAACATGGGAGAGCTATAAGACTGTCTGTACTAAGTATTACACTACAACTTCAAAAATGAATGTCCATCTCTAGCTATCAGGCCCTATTGTTTGTCCTCGATATCTGTGCCTGCAAAATGTTGTGTAGTATATGATGAGCTATGAAAACTCAATAAGTAATCCTTTACTCTGCCATGTGCACATGGGTATAAAGAATACTAGCTAGTCAATGAATAATATAACTCAATATCAAATGACAGAAGTCAAATGATAAGGAAAAGAAACTGCTATGCCAACAATATCATACTGCTACAGTCATGAGCTATATCAAGTATGAAATGTAAGCATTGTACTGAAAGCTGTAAAATCTCATGATCATTCAATAAAAATATAACATGATCAAGCTATGAATATCAACAATAAGGATAGTGATATCAACTAAAACTAAGATTCACTGGTGGGGCCCGGCTACCCTCTGAGCTAGTATTCAGATCCGCTCGGGCTGTATGAATACTGCTCTATGTACACTGTAACTGTACGTCCCATGCCTCGCATAGCGACGTAGTAAATGTTCCACTCGGAACCTGGACCCGAAGGTTATAAATAGCATCAAATGGAGATGTGACTGAGCACAAATCTAGCACTAATAATATATCGGGATCATGCTATTTTCCACGAAGAGTATGGTGGAATCATAACTGGTTCTAGGCAATCTGACGTAACGATAGTTAGCTAAACTACGGTTACTAGACTGCTTCGAATAAAACTGTTTGGCCCTTACGGCCCTAGGTACAAATGTACATAAAGAAATCTATGCACAAGTGTACAATCATGATCGAGATATATATAGAAATCAATAATTGTCTCCCATATGATAAGGCAATATCAACGTGGCTAAATAAACACTAGTGTGTATATACAGAGTACAATAGGCAATATATAGACAAGGAACTATGACATGGCTTGGAATGTAACACATGCAGAGATTGGATTTTACTTACCTCTTACTATGTCTGTCTAGAAGGTCAAAATCGCCTTCTTCTTGTATCTCGGTGTTCCTAAGATTCAGGAAATTCATCTCAGTCTATGTATATATATTTAACTCATGTTATTCATCAAATTTTATGTCTCTTTACTATTAATACTTCTTTTACTTGAATAAACTCTACTATTGAATCCGGAATGTCAAACAAAGTCGATTTGGGCTTTCATGGAATTCCATTTGGACTTCTGTTCTAATAAGGGAAAAAACGGTCATTTTGCACTTTCACGGGTTCTTATTTCTTAAGACCTCTTTTCACAAATCAGACTTCTACAGTTGAGTCTGGAATGCTCGAATTAATAAAAATTCACTATTCTTTTATTTCAATCGGAGTCCGTTGGACTACTTTTCGACTCAAGGGCATTTTAGTAATTTTCTCTCTTTTAATTAATTAAATTAATATTTAATTAATTTATTCCTCGGGTTAATTCATAATTAACTATAATTTCTGGGCACAATCAAGATTTCATAAAGTTTTATTCACTGCCCATAATTTTCCAATTCTTATATGTTTCCATTATTTTTTCCTATTGTAAGCTAATCATTGGATAGTTTCTCCTTTTCAACCAAACACCTCCCGAACTCAAATCTAAAATTTTACCCATACTAGTAACAGTGTTGGGCAGCTATCTGAATGGGTGAGTCAGGTCAGACTCCACCCGGTTTGGCCCAAATAAAATTACAAAACTTAGCCGCTAAGCTGCGTTTCCTTCCCCTAGTTTCTGGATTATTTTTTCTTCTTGATTCCAATTTGATCTAAAACAGTTTCTATGCTTACTGAAATCCCAAAATCAAATCTAATTATTCATATGTCTAAAAAATTCAAGACTAAAAATTCAGTATCTTACCCTGTTGCTACCTCTGTACAGCTCATGTTCCACTCAAACCCGTCTGCTATAATCCATTACAGAAAATAGGCGCAGGTTCTTCTGGTTTTCCGCTGCTGCGTGCTCCTTCCATCCGCAACATGCAGCTCTAGTTGCTACAAGAATTTCCAAAATATAGCTCCAATTTCCATTGCTGCCACTTCAAACCTCGCAGCAACAGCTCTTGTCGCAAGTTCCTTCCTCCATTTTCCTACTGCGCAGTCTTGGTCCAACACTGCAGCACCAATTTCTCTTCACTCTTTTCTCCTCTCGGCTGCTACGCTACTCACTTCACTGTTGCACTCACGGCACCAACGCACCGCTCCATTCTGCTGCTGCTATGTCGCAACAGCGGCTGCTGCTCTTCCGGTTTGCCGCGGCTGTCACTCTCTTCGTCCATTGGTTTAACCCCACGGCATCACCAACAGCAACCCAATATTCATCCACTAATCGGTACACCACGCACCACGTAGCACACACCGCACAGTGCAGCACACGTTGCACCTGCGGCTGCTTCATCTCTACTTCCACAAAACGCAACATGAAGCTCGGCCTCCAACAGCAACTCCTACTGCTCCAATGGCTGCACCCATATGTGCTCCCCTTTTTCCCAACTCATTTACAATAAACAATACCCATGGAGTTCTACCTGCTGCTCCATTGCTACTCAAACACCCACAAACACGCACCACACAGCAGCACACGCTGCTGCTGCTCCAAGTTCCTCTACTCCATTTCTTTCTCTCTTTTCTCTATTTTTCTCTCTACTCCAATGTCACAACACAAGCATATATGCATACACAATTTTCCTGTTGCTGGAGCACTACCGCTGTTGCTCCACTTTTTCTGTTTTGCCGCCAACTGCTACGCACCACGCAGCGCTACTGCTGCTCTCCATTTTTCTCTTTCTTTTGGTTTCAACGCTACACATATACATATGTAAACATATATCTTTCTTCTTCTTCTTCTGTACGCTACCCAACACACGTATTTATATATATATATATATATATATATATTTCTGCCTTCTTGCACCACCCCAAGCAACACACGTATGCATATACGTATGCTGATCTCCTGCTACACGTTACACACCTGCACCGCCCCACCTTTCTCATACTACACGCCACTCTCTGAGCCAATCTCTTTCTTGCACTACATATAATACATATATATATATATATATATATATATATATATATACACTTACACAAATCCCTGCACCCTACTCCTGTACCGCCCATCTCTATGCTTTTTTCTTCTTCTTTTTTTTTAACAGCTACGGCTGTAACATCCCTTGCCCCTTGAATTGACTTTTTCCCTACTTTTTCATTTCCAGCTTTCTTTTTTCTTTTCTTGTTCTACTTTAACACATCATATATATATATATATATATATAAAATAAATTGCATTATAATATACATACATTTATACTAATGCACATATTTATAAAATATATATACATACATAACCATTTATATATATATATATATATTTATACTTGTACATATATTTTTATAATTATTTTTATATACATATATATATATATATCATCTCATATATATATATATATATTCTTGCATTTATTAAAATGCACTGTGCACGTATATCGAGACATATACTAGCCTATGTACATAATTCTCCGTACCGCTCGAATTTATCGTACGGTACTTCTGGGTAAGCAGAATTATTTAAAATTCACTTCTCGTATTTTTAAACTGTATATTTCTAAATAATGGATTGCACTATCTGTCTCAAACCACGTGCCCATTACTGTATATTATTTATTGCGATGCTTCAGGTATATGTCGGGTATTATTTTTATTAGCTCGATCTGTTCGTACTTGACTTTCCTTAATCTCGTATTTCCATGAGATTATAAACTTCTATTGATTACCTTGGTAATCGTAGCCGTCACTGTATATTACTCATTAAAATAATTCGGTATATCTTGGGGTCTACCATTCTCGGTCTGAACCGGTCTCGGTTTACTCTTGATATTATGATCATAGCTTGGTTAAAGCTCGGTATTATTATTTGACTTTTTTGAGATAAAAATGGAATTATTCTATTTATTCGGAACTCAAGTTCGGTTACAACTAGTATTACGCCACTCGACCCAACCTACCTCGATTTATATGCACTCGACCGGGTCTACCTCGGTTTACGTGCCATATCCCGGGTCGGAATATTACAATAGGTGCCTTCCTCGGTAAGTTCTGCGAAACCCAGGGGAGCGACTACGCCTAATGTGCTGGTCGCCTCGAGAACCACACTTCCTTCGATGCCGACCTCGCCGCTGTGAACCCCACACATGTCTTCAACACTGCTGGCGTCACTAGCCACCCCAATGTCGACTAGTGCGAATCCCATAAGGTCAAGACCATTCAGACCAATGTGGTCGGCACACTGACCCTTGCTGACCTCTGACAAAGGGCTGATCTTGATCAATTACGCCACTGGATGTAATTTTTGAGTATGATTCGAACCACCTGATTGTGTTTGGGGTCGGCTTCAATGAGGAGGACACCCCCAATTTTATCGGATCATTCTATTCCAAGACAAGGCCATGTCTCCGGCTATCTCCGTAAAACTTTGTCCGCCGTGAAAATGGCTGAGATGCAAATTCAGTTTTGAATATTGGGCTGTGTCGACATTGTGTGCATGGTATACTACAGCACTCTGTGATCTCCATCGCTGCCAAATCATACACATTCAGTACAAAACGCAGAAACAACAGAGCACAACTCCATTAATGGTAGCTGCTACTTATGGCAGTGTCTATGCTTTGAAGATTAATACTCTCTCAAGCCGAGGTTGGTGTAAATCTTTCTTGTGGGCTAAATAAGAGCACTTCCCTCCATTGTGTTGCACCTGCTCCGAGGCATTAAAGCCTGTCTTAAAGAACTGCTCATGAACAATGTTTCTAATCATGGTATTGACAAGCATAACCTACAGGTGTCAATTGCTAGTTCCAACTCCATTTCATTAACACACTCTTCATCGCCAGAGAATAACATCTATTCAACTAATGAGTTCCGGATGTTTTCATTCAAAGTCCAACCTTGTTTAAGGGTTTACTCGTATGACTGGACCTAAGAGCAAAACTTGTCCATGGCGACTACGATCCCAAGAAATAGAGTCTCCAATAGCGACTTCTTCCACTCTCTCAAGTGGATATTCATCTCGGTTATAGGATACATCACAGACATCTGCATAGTAGTACTGTTACTACTGATTAGGCATCAAAAAGTCCTCCAAAAGCCAATTCAGGGAGAGGCAAAAAGTTGGGTGAATCACGTCAAACTGGTAAGCAGGGAAAACCTGTTCAAAGCAGGCCTGTTTCATGGTTGAGCTTCCTTTTGCTGATTGCCACTGGAACATGACTAATTTCCTAATATGACGAGGAAAAGAAATGACATATTGAAGGCAGCAATAACAACAACAGCTACACTTCTAAAAGAGGCTCAGTTGACTCCTTTGCCATCTATAAACAGACTTGAACACATTATTTTCAGGCTTTTGCAGTATTTGTGTTTTCAGGATTAATTATTATTGTTTGGTTCTTTTTATCTAAATTTTGTTTCTTTTGAAACCAATGTCAGGGAAGTGCAGCAGTGTACTCTTTTTTCTATTAAAATGGGTAGATGTAGTGAGGATTGTTCATATTGCCCTCAATCCTCCCAGTATTTTACTGGACTGAAAGCCCAAAAACTTATGAACAAGGAAGCTGTTCTGCAGGCAGCACAAAAGAAAAACTCCAGCGCCTTGTTCTTCGATTGATGCTATGCCCACTATTAAGATCACCCGGAGGCATCTTAACTCTGATTCATATGGCCCTACTTGCAAAGATAAATTTGAGCTGGGCTCTATAGTAAGGAATATTACAATGTTCCTTGGTTGGTTCAGCACAACTCACAATCCGTGTTTCAGCCTCATTCCATAGCCGTCTCCGGTCAACCTTCCCCACGACTAGCGGGATTAGAACAGTCTCATTGGCTCATCCCTATCTCAAAAGATTGAGCCCTAATATGTTGCAAGTTTGCTGCTTTATCTCAATGGCTCATAACTAGTGTCCAACTAGTTGAGGGCTTTCAAACATTTATCAATTTTACTAAGCTGATTCGAGAGCAAGCCGAGCCAAATTCTAGCCAGGCTGAGTGCGAGCTGAGCCGAATTCCAACCAAGCCACATCAGAAATTCAGTTGCACTGTGCCAACTTTAATGGATTTTCTTTTCCTTTCAAGCAATCAGCTCTTTGCTATCAAGAAGACCCCTTTTTCTATCTTCTTCGATCAGCACAGTATGAAGATGACTGTGGCACCATGCATGCTTGATTCCTCTTCAACTTTTGATGAATCAGTGGTCACCCCCATATCTACAGGCCTGCTTGTGTCTTTTTCGTTTTCATCCCATACTGAAATCCCATCACTAAAATGCTTGCAAAGTAAAATCAGTGAGAAAAACAATGGATCCACATCTGTGGCACAAAGTTACTGCTCTTTCAAAAATTACAACTCTCTGGTTAGGGACATATGGTGCCCATGCCTTCAAACCCAAAAATCCCTTTTACAAAGATGTTTGGCACACTACATCACTCTACCACCTGGTTCACATGGTAGCCCTAGTCATAGCTCCTATCACCAATCGCCCCAATATTTTTGGAGGCCTTTTGATGGCAGAAGTTCTAGCTTTTTTTGGGACAAAACAAAATAGTGGCTCTTTTTTCAACAATGCCAGCACAACCATGGCATCTCTCGCTCTCACCTTATCAGAAGATTCTCTCAAATGGGTGTGTGATTATCCAGAAGGAGAAATTCACCTGTCAATGGCTCAATGGGGACTTCACTCCATGAATTTTCAATCTGTTGGTATGTTTCTGCGGATGCAGCAGAGAGTTGATCCCACCTTTCTCAGAAATTATCTTAATCAGCAGTATCAAGCTATGATGACAACTGGTCTGCAAAATTTAGGAACTGAGGATTCTCTGAAATAGCAATTTGTGTAGTTTCAGTAGCCTTTTCAATATCTTCAGCATTTAGGCAGCAGTAATGCACCACCACAGCAGCAGCAAGCGATTCAACCTTCAGTTCCCCCACACTCTTGCAAGAAAGACCTTGATTATGCTTGATCTCATGCCAGAGGCCTTGCCACAAAATAGGTCTGAGGAATGCTACCGCGGGGGTATTTTTGCTACATGGGCTATAACCCTTTCAACTTATTTTTGTCTTTTGAGATCACGGTTGGAAACTTGAAGGGGAACTATTCTGCGTACAAGCCTACAAATCTTACTCTAATAGCACCAGGACCTAGTTACACTTGTGGCCCTGTAGCGAACACTAATCCTACGGTTTGGTCAGATATCAGGGGCAAAAGAGAGGCATAGGTTTTTAGGATATGGAAGTCAACATGCACGTGCTCTAGTTATATGGCCAACAAAAATCAAGTGTGTTGTGTTTCACCCTCAACATTTTACAATTTTACCATCACATCATGCCCTCAGAGCAGCTATGGATGCAAAACAGCAGATCAGAGCAGAACTTCATGCATTAGAGAGGATTACCCCTCGTCACATACTGATTCTCTCAGCAATCTTGATAGAGTGTAATGCACTGTTCATATGTGTTCGCTTCAAGTTTATTGGCATGTTAAGAGCGACCAAATGGATCACTAGAGGGTGAAATTGACAATCTCTAACCATGACTTTGGCACAAACTATTCAAACTGGAATATGTTGGCTCAGCATCTTGGTTTCAGCCAGTCTGCTACAACTTATAGCTTTAACAGGCACCCTTACTATTGAACTGCTTACTATTGATCTATCAATTGTCTACTCTGCTAATTATGCAGATTCTTCTACGATTCTTCCATCGTATTGACCCCTAAAGCCTTGTATCCATTACAAGTCCTTTAGGCTTGGTCCTCTTAATGCACAGACCCCCAGGTCTGGTCCATCGTATTGACCCCTAAAGCCTTGTATCCATTACAAGTCCTTTAGGCCTGGTCCTCTTAATGCACAGTGTTATGACATGAAAAAAAAAAATAATAAATAAATCTTTTTTTTTATTGTTCTTGGTTAATTAAAAATTTTTGCTATTATTATTATTATTATTATTATTATTATTATTATTATTATTGTTATTATTATTATTATTATGATGGATGGAAGTATGTATATGATGTGCATGATATGTATATATATATATACATGGATATATACATATATATATATATATATATATTTAATTAATTGTGTAATGTGTGCATGTATATGGGCATGTATATATGGATGTGTGGGAGGATGCATTTGGCAGAGTGTGTGAGGTGTAGTGTCGGCTGGGTGTGTGTGTTTGGTGTGTGTCTAGTGTGTGAGAGAAGTGAGCTATATATATATATATATATATACATATGCTAGAGTAGAACAGCTTTGCATTAAATGCAAAGCTGCATTTTGGGGGAAAGAAGGTGGCTGATGTAGAGTGATAGAGGTCAAAGGGAGAGAGACGTGTGAGATTGAGTTGTGATGCATAAGTGGTCTCGGGTGGGAAGAAAAGAGGAGAGAAGGAGCAAGAGAGGTCGTGTACATTGGGAGGAGTCCAAGGAGCTTGAACCAGAGGTGAAGCAGAAGAGAGAAGGAGAGGTCGGCTAGAGAGAGAAAAAGATCCAGAAAGAAAAGGGGTGAGTAGTTCCAGTTCTGAATTCTCATTTCCTTGCATATTAAATTGTTTTAAATATAGGGTCTTGTAATGTATCAAATGTAGATTATCATGCAAGAAAAACTAAGTGGAATGACCAAGAAATGAGGGACAACAGTAGGGTTGCAGGTCACGGTTGGTGGAAATGGGTTGTGAGATTTTATGTGTTAAATTAGACTAGAATGATGGGAAATAACCTCCTAAGGTGCAGAAACCATTTGGGGTCTGAACTAACCAAAACCAGTGAGGGGAAAATGGAGAAATAGAATCGGCCGGAGTTTTGACCGAGGGTTTGACCCTCTATTTCGTGGGAATCTAATGGGTTGAGTCCAAAACTAAGCCTAGATATAGAATCCTTGGGAGAAAATGAAGAAAACTACATTTTGAAAGGTTGAAAATGTCACCGGAGATGGGTCGCCAGCGCCGGAGAAGGCGCCGGAACCCTACTGTGCGTCGCCGGAAAGTCGGGGAAGAAGGGGGGGTCTGTCCGGGTTCGGGTCGGGTCGGTTCGGGTCCGGTTCGGGCGGGTGTGAACCGCCCCTGCCACGTGTCGCACGGAGGTTTTAAATTAAAAACCTAATTGGGGCTGTTTGGCAACCGGATTAAGAAATTGAAATTTAAATTGGAATGGGAATCGGGATACCCTATCCCAGTTTTAGCCCTATCCCCTGTTTGGTTAACCGGATTTAGAATAACAAATTAAACTAGTTTTAATTTGAACCTTTTGGAATTTGAACCTTTGGAATTTGAACCTTTTAGAATTTGAACCTTAACCCTGAACTTTCGGAAATTACAAATTGACCCCCCCAACTGTTAGAAATTACACTTTGACCCACCTGATTAAATTATTAATAAAATATTAATTAAATTAATTAATTAATTATTTAATTTAATTAATTTAATTAATTAAATATTCAAATATATTCCGGAGTCCAAATGGGACAAGTCATTAGTGTATTTTGACTATCTCGGCCATTCTGAGACCAATGGTGAGGTCCGTTTTACGAGACGGGGTCCCGAAAAATAAAAGACACGTAGCAACGTATAAAATTACCAAAATACCCCTGAATTGAAATACAATCAAATGAACTCCGAATTAGGTAAACAAATAGTGAAACTTTATTATCTCGAGCATTCCGGACTCAACCGTAGAGTCCGATTTGTGAGAAGAGATCACGAAATGTAAGGACCCGTGTAAAGTGCAAAATGACTGTTTTGCCCTTTTTAACCCAGGTGTTCGAATTGAATTCTATAAAAGCCTAAACTTATTTTCTTCGACGTTCCGGACTCAATGGTAGAGTCTAATTTAGTAAAATAGAAACTTATGAATTAAAGACATAAAATTTAATGAATAGCATAATTCAAGTGACAATTAAACTGAGTTTCGTGTTATGAATTTTAGGGACACGGAAAGGCAAAGAGAAGGTGACCTGACCTTCGGTATTCTTACGGTGGTTCCACTTTACTACGAGTATACTTTTCCGGTTTGAGATCGATTACCAGGTACGATATATTGTGCTAAGTAAGAAATAGAATTGAGATTAGGAGTACTTGCTTCGCTGTATTGATTGTTCACATGTTTGCTTGAGTGTTCACATGTTTATGTGCTACGTGCTATCTTGCTGAGTTGTATGATGATTATGGATAGACTGCATGTGTTAGTGTAGTGTGTGAATAATATGCTTTGAAGAACTGTTGATATTATGAACTGTGTACTTGGAGGCATGCTTTATGTATGAATGAGATGCATCATGACATGACGAGATCAGAGCATATTGGCATAGTGAAATTCTTTGGACATGGCGTGGGTAAGCACTTGGTGCTTTGCATTATGAGGGTGCAGATCCTGTGGTGAAAAACCCAAAATCGGCCAATAGGTACTTGCCAGCCTGACGGGTTCCGGACCGTGAAGCGAGACATACAAGGTACTCATGCCGACGGGGAAGGACCGTATCATGAGACATGGGTGGGCATAGAGTTGCATGGGTGTGTCACGCATACTACTTATATACTGTACATTGTTCATACCCTGTCATCATGATATCGAATGCCATATAGAAATAACTGTACACTTGCACATGCCACGACCTTGGTTTTGTCTCTTGCATTAGCATTATATTGTACCAGCATGTTGAGCTGACCCCTTTAGTGGGGCAATATTTCAGATGATGTCCCAGCAGTACGAGACGTGGAGATGATCTGACTAGGGACTGTGTTAGGCCCAAGGGGCGTTTGTTTTTGATATTGTATAAGGGCATAAGCCCAAGACCTTATTTCATTTTACATGTTGTAAGCAAGTGGACCAGACCTATGTATGTATCAGAACAGTGTACAGAATGTATGAGAATGCTATTATTATCTTTTATTTCTTTATTATTTTAATTTCCTTTGTCTCGTTACTCGCGCCTCGGGTTCGCTGGAATTCGGGGCGTGACACACAGACCCCCTAGGTCTGGTCCATCGTATTGACCCTTAAAGCCTTGTATCCATTACAAGTCCTTTAGGCCTGGTCCTCTTAATGCACAGACCCACAGGTCTGGTCCATTGTATTGACCCTGGTCCATCGTATTGACCCCTAAAGCCTTGTATCCATTACAAGTCCTTTAGGCCTGGTCCTCTTAATGCACGGACCCCCAGGTCTGGTCCATCGTATTGACCCCTAAAGCCTTGTATCCATTACAAGTCCTTTAGGCCTGGCCCTTTTAATGCACGGACCCACAGGTTTGGTCCATCGTATTGACCCCTAAAGCCTTATATCCATTACAAGTCCTTTAGGCCTGGTCCATCTCAATGCACAAACCCCCAAGTCTGGTCCATTTTTCTCACCCTATTGACCTTTATAAAAACCTTGTCTCATTTGCAAGTGTTGTAGGACAGTATATGTAACACCCCAGACTTAATTATTAAATTATGTAATGAAAACTCTTTCTGAAATCTGATCTGGCATTTAACTGTTTAAATTCCGCTGCATCTGACCCTACAGTCGGAGTGCAATTCATTGGAAAGTTCAGAAATCGCCTTCGGTTGGTCGCGTGGCGGCTGACTGGCATCACGTCCTCGACATCCGCATAGGGTGGGGTTCGAGATGTGACAAGGTGGTATCAGAGCAAATGTTTGGAGATAGTTAAGACTATCAGACCTGAAGTTGGTAAAGTTTTGAAATCGACTAGTATCACAGAGCAAAATCAGAGCATTAGGTTATGAATTAAGAACCATAGAGTACCTGAGCCATAGGTATTAAGTTCCACTGTTGGAGATCTGACGTGGAACTGTGAAAGTCTTCATAATAGACGATAGGCCTGTAATTCTGTGGTATCTGAGGACTGGGAATTTATTGAATCTGTTCTGAACTGGCGTGATTTGAGGTTGTAGACTCATGATACTTGGAGACATGTCCATACAAATAATTATGGACATAGCAACCGAAAGGAAAATGACTGTAGGTCTGCTAACCCTAGCATTGATACTCGAAATTATGGATATCGAGTGAATCACTTGTGGGATCACATATGATTGAATGATCTTAGTGGATGATTTCCACTTATTTGAGGATGATCGCCCAGTAAATGGGCCTGATGATCGAATATTGATGAGACTATGCAATTGTGGTTGTAAAATTTGACCGAATAAGAATATCCGTATCTGATATGAAATCTGTATGAAACTGATATAAATTATCTTCTTGATGGTATCTAGACTGATATGACAGTTTGAGAGACGAATTAGAAAGGGAAACTATGACGATAGAACCTCCTAGATATGACCAGCCTGTTTCTGTTGATCTCATTGAGACTATACACTTTCACTCCAACTGTCCTCCTTTAGAGAATTTGCAGTCAAGTGTCTTGCTCCGACCTTTAATTAGGTAGCCACCTCTCGTGTTTCTGTGAGAACATTCGATATAGTCAACATGTTCTGTTACGAGATTCAACCTTGCTTTGTCTCCTATGGCATAATAAAAGCCTCATTGTGGGTTTACTGGATCTAACCTGACATCTGAAAAGTTTGGGAATTAACAACTGATGCCAATTGGAGACATGTCAGTAAAAGTGATTACGGTTAAACCTCGTAACATTTTATAGAGGTGCCAGATGTTGGATTTCTTTATGGATACACCTAACTGACAGATGACTGTTTTTTTTTTTTTTTTTGATATGAGCAACTAAGTTTTGAGGACAAAACTTCTCTGAAAGGGGGTAGGATGTAACACCCCAGACTTAATTATTAAATTATGTAATGAAAACTCTTTCTGAAATCTGATCTGACATTTAACTGTTTAAATTTCGCTGCATCTGACCCTACAGTCGGAGTGCAATTCATTGGAAAGTTCAGAAATCGCCTCGGTTGGTCGCGTGGCGGCTGACTGGCATCACGTCCTCGACATCCGCGTAGGGTGGGGTTTGGGATGTGACAGTATATCATGAATCATCAAGTATGCGTGACTCTTTAGAAATTTTAACCTCAGCTATGCACAGATCCCACAAGAACTGAGGCTCGGCGGGGGAGTAACTGATGAGCCATAAAATGATGGACCAATTCGAACATGACACGTGTGCAGACCAAGGAAAGCTTTCCTATCCAGAACAAAAAGGCACGGGGGTTTAGAGGTATATGACACCTCTAGAGCTAGGCCTTCAAAGCTAACAGAGTTAGCAGAGCCAGCGCTTCCAAAGCAAATGGCCAGAACTAGTGCCTCCAAGGCATATGGCCAGAGCTAGCGCCTCCAGAGCTAACAGAGTTAGCAGAGCCAGTGCTTCTAGAGCAGATGGCCAGAGCTAGCTGCCTCCAGAATAGAGGGGTACCGAATAGTACACTACCTCCAGCACTGCCTCCAGAGCAGTGGGGTACCGACCTGTGTACTACAGACCTCGTGGTGAGGAAAATAATATATCTACAAGAAGGGGTTCCGAACTGGTCACCGTCTTTCATAGACTTCCGACCTCAGAACAAGGAATATATCTTGGAGCGCAAGTCTTTTAGATAGGAAAGAAATCCTACCCCAATCGGGAAGATTATCATATATCTCTTAACCTTGTTAAGCAAAAAAGGAATTCTATTCAATATAAGAAACTGCTAAAATCAATGACTCTCAACTTTATAAATAAAGGGGCCAGGTATGCTCAAAGATGGATTCAATCACCTACAGACATGTTATATTTTATTTTCTCCTTACTGACTTGATCGTCGGAAGGTCCTCCTTTTCTTTTTTGCAGGTCCCTCTTGCCAAATCGTAGAATTGCCGGTGCTATTTTTTGCAGCATCAACAATCATTTACAAAAAAAATAAATTAAATAAAAAAGCTTACCATATTTCTTCCTACATGATATATTTTTTTTCTTGAAATGACTTAATTCATTACTTTAAAATTTATTTTTTTTATAACAATTATTTTTTTCTACGAATCCACTCAAAATAATGGATTTGTACCCAAAAATGTTATCAAGAAGTGAATGAAATTATTTAATTTAGGAAATTATTGTATATAACAGGGATCTCAATAGATTTTTTCACTCCAAAACACAAACAAGTAGTTTCAAGTATATTTATTTTATTGAACCGTATCACTTTGTGTTCCGAGTAAGAAACTACGTTTAAAAAATCTGTTATATATAACATTACTCTTTAATTGAAGGACAATCAAATAGAACCATAATGAACTCTTAACTTTTTCCACTCTTAATTTATGCTCCACAGTTATTTCTACAACTTGTTTAGGAAAGATTAGAATTGATTTACTTTCATATAAATAAATCAATTTTAAATATTTTAATATCAAGGTTTATTTTTGTTCCTAAATATGTTTAAAATTTAAATAAAAGTTGGACAATTTAATAAAAATGAATCCAATCTGATCATTTTTAAAATTTTCCAAAGGACCTCATTAAAGTGGCATTGCTTTAGATTTTTTAAAGTGTTTATGATTATTATATAATTAATTAATATTTAAATAATTTGATAAAAGATAATACTTGGTCATTACATATAAAAAAGTGATTTCTTTTTTTGAATTTCATATTATGAGAATGAAATTGTTTAAATAATCAGTATAAGATCTGCTTATGATTTAATTAATTTTTTATAATTAATTATAAAATAATCATATTTATTCAATTAACCATAGTATTTTTTAAAAAAAAAACAGTTGATTTAATCACTTTAAATGATTAAATCAGTCAAAATGATCTAAACCAAACGTAACTTAAATTATTATTTTTCTTTTGTCTTTTGTTTTTATCTTATATGGTTTCGAGACTTGTTAAAATGTAATTTCTTCCAATTTCACCTAGTACAAGACTCATTTTACATTTGTACGGTCCATTTTCACTGATGATGGTATGGACATGAAAGCATGGCATATTTCTTGCCAGCCTACCTAGAAGGCAAGTTGTCCTTAAGAAAATTTGATTGATCTATAGCTGGTGTTACTAGTTTCTGATTAGAGATCCGTTCTTTTTCAATTTATTGCCATGCCATGAACACAAGATTAGAGAGAGCCACCGAAAGAGTTTCAGTGGTAACCATTTTGATAATGAAGTTAGAGATGAATAATAACAGTAATTGACAAAGATGATTGAACATGAGTTGTGAACGTACTTTGGAAATTTATTTATAGACTATAGATCCTTGAATTCGAATAAGGTTAGGAACCATAAAATTTGGGATTTGTAGATATTCACAAATAGAAGTTATCATATTGAACTTTATTTCTCTATTCTGAGGTCGGGTAATTCGTAGAAGACAGTGACTTGTTCGGAGCCCTCCTTTGACCTTGTTCTACTATAAGTAAGCTCGATATTTATTATCTAGAGTACTCTAGACACCTGTCATGATATCGAGCAATGTCTGTTTATGATTAGTAGCTAATGCTCTTGAATGCACGTTTCCATGTTCTAAGGGAATTGGATAGGGTGTCTTACAAATTTTGCCAAGAAGGAAGTTCAAATGGTGACAATATCAACTAATATCTAGTACAAAAATACTCAATTAGCAACACTATTGGTATACATGTCAAATATTAAGTAAATCGGTCATAAATAATTAAATATAACATTCATGAATTATTTTCTCTCTCTATATATGTGTGGGTATATATATATATATATATTGTCAATGAAAAATATTTTATCTTTTTTTTATGTCAGCAATTCATTTTAGAATATTATAGAAAAAAAATCATTTCAAAATATAACTCTATAATTATTAGTAGGAGAGTACAAAAAATAAGAACCATAAACTCGAACCCAACCCGACTCTAATGATTTTAGTTAGATCAGTTCTAAAATTTATAGAATTGTTCAGGTTTAAAATGGGAGTAAACCAAACCAACTCGAGAATCAGTGTCCCAATAGATTTTTTAAGGGTAAATTAGATTGATGTCCACAAGATTTCTGACAACTACAAAGACATCTCTTGAGATTTATGAAATTATACTGCCATCCCCTACTTGTACTGACAAACTACACATATCTCCCATTCAGGCCATTTTTTTCAAAATGACAAAAGTGCCCCTTTTGTTTTTACTTTTTATTTTTTTTACATTTTTTCAATTTTCACTAAATTTTTAACATTTTTTTTTTTCAAATAAATTTGATTATAATATTCTTGATAAAAATTAAAAATTAAATTTATTTACTTGAAATTTATTTTTATATAAAATGAAAAGAAAATTTAAAAAGTTTAAAAAATTTAGTCAAAATTGAAAAAATGTTAAAAAGAAAAACATTAAAGAGGTATTTTTGTCATTTTGAAAAAAAAAGGATAGGATGTGAGGTATGTGTAGTTTGTCAATAAAAGTAGGGGAAGGACAATATAATTTCATAAATTTTAGGATAAGTCTTTGTAATTGTCAAGAACTTTAAAGAAGGTCAGTGTAATTTACCCATTTTTAAAAAGAATTCGAATATATATATTGGACGTTACTAATGATCATATATATACCTTTTTTTTTAACAACAAAAGAAAATTTTATTGATGACTATAGACACCTCATTTTGTAACCCTTAATTAAGTAGTAGCAATTCGGTAATTATGCCAAGAAATCTACTTCAAGTAGGACTCTTCCCAATAAAGTCATATTCCTATTAGGACTCCTTCTAACAAAGTCCTATTCTCGCTAGGACTCTCCTCCTAGAGTCCCAGTTCTATTAGGACTCCTCTTGACAAAATTCTATTCCCGTTAGGACTCTCCTGCTAGAGTCCCAACTCCATTGGGACTCCTCCTGACAGAGTCCTATTTCTACTAAGACTCTCCTGCTAGAGTCACAATTCCACTAAGACTCCTCTTGATAGAATCCTATTCCGGTTGGGACTCTCTTCCCAGAGTCCCAGTCCAAGTAAAACTCTTCCCGATAGAGTATCACTCCCATTGGGACTCTTTTTGACAGAGTCTTATTTCCGCTAGGACTCTTTTGCTAGAGTCCTAGTTCCATTGGGACTCCTCCTAATAGACTCCTATTCTTGCTAGAACTTTTCTACTAGAGTCCTAGTGCTATTAGGATTCTCCTGCCATAGTCCTATTCCCGCTAGAACTTTCTTGCCAGAGTCCCAGTTCCATTAGGACTCTTACTAGAGTTTTCTTCCAGCTAGGACTCTCTTGCTAGAGTTCTAGTCTAAGTAGGACTCTTCTCGATAGAGTCTCACTCTTCTTAGGACTCTCCTACTAGAGTCCCACTCCAAGTAGGACTCTTTTGCCCATCGGAGGGCGTTTCGATAAGTTTAGCACATTTTTTGCCCACTAAGGACATTTTGGCACAGTCTTATCCTCAGTAGGACTTCCTACTCACTTGAGGGGCATTTTTTGTAATTTTCATATCGTTTTACCCACATGGGGGTATTTTGGTAATTTTAGTCCTTTTGGTGACGAATTGGTCTTTTCACATGTCTTGTGGCAATCTAGAGATTCTCCACCAAATTGGGGACAATTTAGTAATCTTGAGTAATAGTAGTCTATTTAAGCATAATTAGAACTTTTCACTTTTAAAGTTTTTATAAATTTGGTTGCTTGATATTTTCTTAAATAGAGATACATTGAAATTGTACGTTTTTATTTTAAAGTTTATTTTCTAATTAAATTCTATTTCTCTTTTATCTCATTAATTCTTGCATGTAGACTTCAATTCTACTAGTTCGTGCATTGTCATAATTATTTATTAATTCATTTAGTTAGGATAATCATTCGAATTTAATTTTTAATTTATTTAATTAGATAATTATCACTCAAGACATAATCTTGGCCCTCTATTTTAGGTAGACCTTTGGATACCCTTGGATCGAATCTCCATATTTTCCTATAAATAGAGCCACATGGCCAAAGATTTGTCTGACTACCATGATTGAATAAGGTAGGCACTCAAACCCTTAACAATTTTCTTAGATCCAGTTGATTTCATCTCTTTTATCACTTTTGATATAAAAAAAAAAAAAAGATAAAAAGGGTAAACCAGAGAACTATGTAACTCTGATTTCATTTTTGAACGGATACGTAGGAAGCCTTCAGGCCCGAGTCAGATCCTCTTCTTATCTTCTCTGTTTTATTTTATTTCTTTATGTTAGATTCTTTATTACTTATCTCTTTGGGACTCATATATCTCTTTTCAGTTTTCTCATGAAAAAATAGTCTTGCAAATGAATATTCGAGGCCGATCCATTCGGATCAGGCGGGGTGGGTGCCTGACACCTTCCCACTCCGTACCTTAGCCCCTGGATCCATGTTTTCTTTGGTGTTTTCATTTTATTTCAGTGCTTTATCCTTCTTTTGATGCATGTCAAGGGATCTCTTAGTATGTATTTAAGAAACAAAGCAATGTAATTTCATGCTATTTTTTTGGCTTTTCTTTTATATGTATTGTTTAAGATGTAACAGGTTTGCTTGTTTAATTGCCCAAAACAAGCTGATAACTCCTCAATTTCTCTATCTCTCATAAGAGGCGTTCATTCCCATTTTAAAGGAATGAGACATCCGGGATCCCTCTAAATCCATAGAAAAAGGATTACATACTTTTTCTTTTTTCTGGTGTTGGTGCCCACAGTGGCGACTCCACTGGGGAATAAAGAGGGCTAGACTCGGTCAAGTATTTACTTCAAGTTTATTTCGTTTATTTGCTTTATATTCATTTGATGTTTATGCTTTATAATGGATGTATTGATGTATGGGTGTTTGAATGTATGGATGGATGAATAAAAAATGGACTAAAATCTAAATACCTTGTACACACATCACCTTCATACGTTGCATTTTCACTACATGCCTTCCAAACCTTGGATAGTTAGTAGCCCTTACCACGTATGCTTACTTAGCTTGACGGGTGTCGCTGGTGAAAGCCCTCCATTCCTTGATCAAATACTGTTTGACCAAGGACATTACACTTTAGTGGCCTTAGGATGGTATGCAAAAAGGCGATATAGTACCGTTTGACCATAGTCATTACAATCTAATAGTTATGGGAGGTATATGCCAGGTCCTGTCAAAAGGGGAACCTTGAAACCTTTACCGGATCGAAGCGTCATGCATATAATCTACCTTAGATTCATGATTCAGGATTTTGAACTTAGTTTTGGTAAGATACACACGGAATGTTTCGTGCAATTTCATGAAGTTAGAAAAACTCAAAAAGTCAAAAAAAATACTCCTCTGTTGGCTAATTGGCATAGAGGTTAAAAGCCTCTGTGTGCCGATCGAAACATAGAGAGCTACCCTTCCGCTTTGCAAAATTTTGTCCAGTTTTTCTAAATTTTTCTGAAAAACTTTGATTTTTTTCTTGAAAAACCTATTTTGCAAGTTGCAACGGGGTTACAAATGAGACTTTCTTGAGTTTTTCTTGACACATAATGAGTTATATAACACAGGTGTTTTTCGAAAATAGTTACCCACAACTGGCATGGAAACGGACTAGCCAAGGCCGATTGATCCAAACCTCTAACCTTCCAACAAATTCAAAAAGCACAACTCCAGTTGCAATGGACCCTGAATAGATACTTCAAATTTTGGCCAACATCAAGAAAGACATACCCGATTACTGAGAGGAGAACCAGAGACTCTCCTTCACAGTTCAAGATCTGGTATAACAAAGGTTACCACTACCATCTTGCATCCCAGCAGGTAATGAAAATCCCTGCCAAATGTCACTAGTCCCGCCTCAAGACGGACAACAACAACAACATTAGCAAAACCAAGATCCACCAGCTCATGATCCTTATGATTGGGGTGAACAATATGGACCCGTAGAGATCCTGAAGCAACAAGAAGAGATCTTTGCTCACAGGTTGGAAAAAAACTCTCTTACAAAGCTCAACGAGGTGATGACATGGTCGATATTCACAAGCTATCTCTCTATCCAAACATTCGGCTTCCCTTGAAATTTAAAATTTTGAACCTTAACAAATTTGATGGAACCACATATCCAAGAACTCATCTTAAGCTGTATCTAAGGGCCATGTAACCACTAGGGACCAACACCAATGTCTTGGTCCAAATGTTTCACCAAACCCTAATTAGAGCCGCTCTACGATGGCACCTAAACTTAAAAGATGCATTTTTTAAAGATTGGGAGGAATGCTGCAATGCCTTTATCAAGTAGTACAAATACAACAATAAACTTGATGTCACTCTTTGAGACTTGGAGACCACCAAGCAATAACCGAAATAAAGTTTGTCCACATTCATCACAAGGTGGCAGACTAAAGCAGCTCAAATGATCAACCGACCAAATGAGGCCGAACATGTTTAGATAGTTAAGAAGAATTTGCTTTCGGTTTATTGTGAAACTCTCTTTGCCCAATACTTTGAGACGTCCAAAGCACTAGTAGTGGTTGGAACACAAGTAGATGTGGTTAATGATGGCACTCTCAAAGCAAGTGACTCAAAACCTCACAAGATCTTCCTAACCTCAAAGCTAAGTGGCCCGACCCACATGATCACTACTGTTAACACATCAAGGTCTTTTTCATGGCTAACATCATAGGGTGTCCCACAGAAACGCCCTCAAAGGAAATTTTTAGATTTACCAGCACCAATGAGTGAGATATACAATAACCTCCGAGAGAAGGAGCTTCTTCAGCCCTTGGAACCAAGACCTGCTCCAAACCCTTTACCTAAGGGGTTTGATCTGAACCAACATTGTACCTATCATCAAGGTGATGGATATAACACAAATCGGTGTCGAGCTCTAAAGCACGCTATTTAAGACCTAATTAATGGAGGAACAATAGGGGCTCTACCAGTAAAACCTAATGTCACCACCAACCCGTTGCTGGCCCACAATGCACGACGTAATATCAACATGTTAAGTCTCAAAGATTCAAATCCAAGCGGCTTTATCAATTATTCCATAAACATCTCCAGGTGTAGCATGATCACTTGGGATGAACTTATGGGTAAAAAGAGTCAGTCAGGCTCAACTAATGCAGTACATGTCATATGAGGGGGAAAACTATTCAAGCCCACTCGTCTACAAGTAGATGACCCATTCACAGAGTTCTTAAAACCTAAAGAGTCAATAGGAGTCCCACCTCATGTTCTTATCGAAGATGAGCTCCTCAATCAGCTCAAGAAAACATAAGCCAACATCTTAGTATGGGGGTTATTGACATCGTCTTTTCCACACAAACAGGCTAACTTAAAGCATCTCAATGAAGCACAGGTTCCTACCACCACTACTCCTGATCAACTTACGAAAATCATTAGAGGGGTCCAATTTAATAATATTGTCACTTTTACTGATCATGAATTACCAAAAGGAGGATACCTATGACCGACCACACTAAGGCCTTGCATATTACTGTGGAAGCCCTCGGAAAGAGGATACCTATTGTGCTCATTGACAATGATTCAACTCTCAACTTTTATCCTTTTAGGACTGAAAAATTCCTTAGCTTGGAAGGAACCGATCTCACTCCATTAGCCCAAGTAGTTAAGGCATATGACAATACTCGAAGGGAAGTTTTAGAGGTCATGACACTTACTATGAATCTCGATTCAGTTGAAAGCACCGTATGTTTTCAAGTTCTAGACATCCTGGCATCATTCAATTTGCTACATGGAAGGCCATGGTTACATAAAATGAAAGTTGTAACATCCTTTCTACATCAGAAGCTCAAATTCGCCTATCAAAAAGGGGTAGTCACTATTCATGGGGATGTTGATCCTACCAGCGATGCTCTCTCTCTCTCTCTCTCTCTATACTAGGGATCTAACACAATGATAATGATTTACCTTTATCAGGCTTTGACCATGTCACGACTTGTAATACCCCGACTCGGGTTAGCATATATACCAAGGTAGATCGGGTCGAGGAGTGTACTATCAGTTGTAAACCGAGCTGTTTAAGCTCTATATTTTGATATCACATGTACTGAACGATTTCAGAATATAAACGATATCGGTTTTACAGCTAGTGACGGGCAATGCCCGAGCAGTCAGAACTATGTCTCGAAATGCGTGCACGCATGCATTCCCATGCATACATATGTATACTCACTCATAAATTAGTGTATGCACGTGTGGTACAATGTGTAAGTGTGTGTGTATAATTTTGTGTATTATGTATGTATATAGGAAGGTGTATATATATATATATATATATATGCATGTCACATATGTATATGTATGTATGTATGTATGAATATACATATAAAAGGAGCAACAAGTGGCTGATGGAAAGATGGATGGAGTGATGGGAAATTGGACAGATTTTGGGTGGATTCGACTGGTATTGTGTGGGCACATTTGTGTGTAAAATATGACATATATATATATATATATAACACCATTACAACAAATAAATGGAAGCAAAAGAAAGGAAAGAAATCAGAAGAAAAGTCAGGAAATGGGGGGAGAACCGAGAGAGAGAGAAAAGAGACTAGGCGGTGGAGTGTGTTTATGGGTAAGATATATATATATATATATATATAGGTATTACGTAAGAGAAGGGAATAGAGAGAAAGTAGGCTGTTTTGAGAGGCTGAGTTCGAAGTAGAGAAACAGTGAGAGATACAGAAGGAACCAGGAGTCGGAACAAAAGGGATAGAGAGGAGCTACACCAAGAAATCGCAAATAGGTGAACTACGCTTACCTTCTGTTTTAAATTTGTAAATAGCATGATGTTTGGTTTGAACTTTTGGGTTTTGATAAGCATGAAATATAGATCAAGTAGCAAAAAGAATTAGTTAAAATGGTTGAGAATTTAAAGAGAAAAATGGAGTTGCAGGTTTACGGTGTTCGAATTTTTGCTTATATTTTATGCATGAAATCTAACCTAAACTATCCAGAAATGATCCTAATAAGTGCAGAAAATAAATGGAAGAAGATAGAGGTCAAAACAGTAAGAAACCAAGCATGAAATCTAAGATTTTCAGACCACCATAGTTTCGGGTTTGCCCAATTTCGTGGAGATTTAGTGCATTAAATTTAAAACCGATGTTGGAAATGAGATCTACATGAAAATTGGAAGAGAATGGCATTTAAAAACCCTCGAAAATCGACTAGAGTTAAGTCGCCATCGCCGGAGATGGCGACAGAAACCTACCGGAGCTTCGCCTGAAAAGCGGGGAAGACAGTGAACAGTATAAAGGCTGCGACGTCGTTTGGGTGTTGAATGGGCCAAAGTTGCGTCATTTTGAGTTTAAACCGTTTTAAATTTAAGTTGAAATGGGACCGTTTGGCTACGGGTTTCGAAAATTAAAATATGGATTTAATAGGGATGGCGATACACTATTCCAATTTTGGGCCCTTGTCTAGTGTTTGGTTTCAAATCAATTAGAAAAGAAAAATATGCAGGGGCGTAGCCCCTGCGGATCGAACTCAAGATCGGTCGAGTATAGGCCCAAGCCCAGACCACTGAGACAGGCAAAGCCTGTGCTCATATTTGGCCCAATAAATGTGTATATATTAGAAAGGATAAATAGGAAAAAGGAAAAAGGGGTGCAGCCCCTAAGGTTCGAACATAGGACTAGGGTTGAGAAATTATAAGACCGAACCAGTTGGACAGGTATCACCCGTGATACCTATTCCACCAAATTATATATATATATATATATATATATTATAATTATAATATTAAATTGATTTAATTAATTAAATTAATTTAAAAATAGCAAAATAGCCCGGAATCCAAATTAGACAAGTCATTAGTGTATTTTGACTATCTTGGACTTTCTGAGACCAATGGTGAGGTCCGTGTCATGAGATGAAGTCCCGAAAAATAAAAGGCCCATAAAAGTGCAAAATGACCATTTTGCCCTTGTTAGCACAAATATCCAGATTGAATTCCGTGAAAGCCTAAACCAACTTTCTTCGACATTCCGAACTTAATAGTAGAGTTTATTTTCATAAAAGAGGAACTTAAGATACAAAAGCATGAAATTGATGAATAGCATAATCCAAGTAACAATAGACTGAGACGTGTTTCATGAATTTTAGGAACACGAAAGGGCAAAAAACAAGCAGTCTAAATCCTTCTATTTCATATACAGTAAGAGGTAAGTAAAATCCGATCTCTGCATGTGTTACATTTCCAGCCATGTCATAGTTCCTTGTATATATATTGTCTATTGTATTCTGTATATACACACCAGTGTTATTTAGCCACATTGATATTGCCCTATCATGTAAGAGACAGTTATTGATTCTATATATATCTTGATCATGATTGTACACTTGTGCACAAATTTCTTTTTGTACACTTGTACCTAGGGCTGCAAGGGCCAGACAGATTTATTCTAAGTAGTCTAGTAATCATAGCCTCGAAAACTATTGTTACAACAAATTGCCTAGAATCAGTTATGATTCCACTATACCCTTCATGGAAGATAGCATGATCCCAATATATTATTAGTGCCATATTTGTGTTCCATCACGTTTCTTTTCTGATGCTATTATGACCTTCGGGTCCAGGTTCCGAGTGAAACATCTACTATATTGCTATGCGAGGCATGGGACATACAGTTACAGTGTACACAAAGTAGTGTTCATACAGCCCGAGTGGATCTGAATACTAGCTCAGGGGGTAGCTGGGCCCCACCAGTGCATCTTAGTTTTAGTTGATATCACTATCCTTTATTGTTGATATTCATAGCTTGATCATGTTATATTGTTATTGAATGATCATAAGATTTTACAGCTTTCAGTACAGTGTTTACATTCCACACTTGATATAACTGATGATTGTAGCAGTATGATATTGTTGGCATAACAGTTCTACTTCCTTATCATTTGATTTCCATCACTTGATATTGAGTTATATATTCATTGACTAGCTAGCATTCTTTTATACCCTTGTACACATGGCAGAGTAAAGGACTACTTACTGAGTTTTCATAGCTCATCAGATACTACACGACTTTTGGCAGGCACAGATTTCGAGAACAGACCTTAGAACCTGATAACTAGGAGGTGGACATTTAGTTTTGAAGTTGCAGTGTAATACTTAGTACGGACAGTCTTATAGCTCTCCCATGTTATCCACGTCTTGGGGATGAACAGTTGTATTAAGTAATTTTGTATTCCGCATTTTGTAAACACTTTATGTATTACATGCAGCTTTTAATTATTTATTCCGCATTTTAGTAGTTGCGTGTTAGTAGCACTGATTATGTAGCAAGTTGAGACAGTCTCGGTTCGGCACCTAGAGTCGGGCCGGGGCATTTCGCGATGCGAGATCCGCATAGGGTGGGTCTCGGGTCGTGACACGACTCGTATCTTATCCTGTGTGGATTAGGGATCCATGACCAGAGGCAACGGCCCTATGTCGTTCCCCTGTCTAAATTTTAAACTTAATTTCACAACATTAATAAAAGTGTAAAGCATGTTATAATCAAACCAGTACTAACATCAGAGTGCTCTTGTACAATCATACATATAGTTAAGTTTTTAAGTTTACAAAACTCAAAACATCCCCAAGATGTGGAGACATGAGAGAATTAGAACCACTATATATAAAGTCTGATACATTACTTAACAAAAGGAAAAGAGACTTTATTGCACTATCAGAAGATCAACCTGCTACTAACTCGGCGTTTAATTAATCTGTACTTCTGTAGATCCGTCTATAGCACGATGACCTGAACAAGAAATAATATATCTAAAGTGAGCTAAATTAGCTCAGTAAGTAAACTCCTCACTCTGCCATAAGTCAAGGTTAGCTCAAAAGATGGATAAGAATCATAATGAACAAGAATAGGATCACATCGATATATGCATTGAAAGAATGTCACAATAGCCAGTCACCATCAATGGATAAATCTCAAAGGCACATCCCGTGATAGATCAACAAGACAAATATGGGAAATGGCCTGAACAACATATAGCTGCCAAAGTGATAAAACGTTAATCTAAAATCAAGAATAGATAGGCACATCATGAACAAGTAGCATATCATCAGATAACTACGAACAAGTTCACAAGAAGGATCTGAATTAGAAGTATATCATCAATGTAAGCTGTGCCAATATAAAAATGAGTCATGAGTACATCACCAGAATATCAACGAGTGATATAAAATACTAACAGAATAGATGCTGACAAATATAAGCCTCATGAGTGCCTTTCTAGGGTCTACTGGTTTGACAGCACCCTCACGCGCCCGGGTCCAGCCTCGCCTACATCACTGTATCCAGGGTCTGCTAGGTTTGACAGTGCCCTCACGTGCTCGAGTCTAGCCTCACCCACATCAGTATATAACATCAGAGCTCTGTACTTATAAAATGTCCCTCATGGACTAATCATTAGCCTACTCCCATACATTAACCCATAGGTACTCAAGCATCTATGAATCAGACGGACCTTGTGATAGATCACAACTCCAAGTACTCAATAATATCATGATTATCATGTTTCCATAGGTAATGTACATGTTGTGGAAAAATGTACAACTAGCATGGAAACGTCACATAATCAATAGGGATATCAATATTCATGATCTCAATGAATCAACAATAGAAGCAAGTTTTAAATTGTAGAAATTAATATCATCAGGCAGGTATAGAGTACAACTGGCAGCATCAAGAAGTGAATGTGACATGGCTAGGAGTAACACATGAAAGAGTTTGGGTTTACTTACCTTTTACTAGCCTCCTTCCCTGCTATTCAACGTTAGTTTCCTTTTCTTTTCCTTTAGATGGTCCTATCATTCGAAAAATACAACTCAGTCTACAACCGTAATTAGTCTATGCTACATATTCATATACATCTATCATGGCTATAAGTATTTTATTTGCTAATTTAGACCTTTCCATTGAGTCTGGAACGTCGAATAAAATTAATTTAGGCCTTTATGGATTTTAATTTGGACTCTTGGACTGAAAAGGGTAAAATGGTCATTTTGCACTTTTACGTGTCTTTTATTCCCGGGACCTCTTTTCATAATTTTGACCTTACCATTGGGTCTAAAACACCCAAGATAATAAAAATTGACTATTCATTTGCCTCGTTTGGAGTTCGTTTGACCTATTTTTGACTTATGGGCATTTAAGGTATTTCTCTTCTTTTAAAATATTTAAATAATATTTTATTAAATATTCTGTTTGGGCCTTAGTGGGATTTTCCATAATTTTTGGGGTCAATTCACAATTCCCCAAAGTTTCGGCTCTGAACCAGTGGGTTCACGGGGTAAAACCCTAGACCAGCCTAATGAGCTTTTGAACCAACCGGTTCAAGCTGAGTCAGAGAACCAGAATAGGATGCCCCTTTTATCCTTTCCATGGTTTAGATTATCTGAAATTCCAATTTAAATTTTCTATTCCTATAACCAAATAGTGGAAATCCATTTACAAACTAGGTTCAAAACGACACAGCTATAGGAACCTTTTTTGCGTTCGATCAGGTCCCGATCCGACCTAACCCAAGGTCCGACCCGTAGACTGAAAAGGACTCGTCATCTTCATGATATTTCGGCCATTGTTCCGGCATCTTCTCTGGTGCCGGCGCCGAAAACTGTAAATATTTTTCTCAATTTTTCTTACGATTTTCATGTCGCTTTTCACAAATTTTTGCACCACTTTAATCCTAAACCTTTAAGCATTTAGTTTGGACTATTTTAAACTGCAAAATGTACAGTTTTCGTCACTCATTTCAGTTTTCCAGCCATGCTCTGGTGAACCTTAAAATGGTCATTTCTTGACCTTTTTTCATTATTTTGCTTGCATTGGACTCCTAAAACAATTTTCTATTCATTCCTAAGTTCAAAGACAAATTTATTTTATCCTATAACAGCCCACCATGTTTGGCCGAAGGTTAACTTATTTCCTTGGCTTTTGCTTACAGTTTTTTGATTTCTAGTAACTTAAAACCGAATCTATAACCGTATAGAGAAAGTTAAAGCAACTAAAATGAACCAATACCTATTTTTAGTCGAATTTCAGTTCTTCAATTTTTTTTTCCAGAATTCTCCTTTTTCTTTTCTTTTGTGCCTTAGCTTCTCTCTCTCTCTCTCTCTCTCTCTCTCTCTCTCTCTCTCACACACACACACACACACACACATTTTCTCTCTTTCTCTCCCTTTCCATCTTTTTCCTTAGTCGACTTACAGTCAGTGGTTGTCTCATACAGAAATTATTTTTTTTTGTCTTTGTTTTTTTTTCTTTCTTTCTTCTAGCTTCTCAATGCTTCTATAGCATTTTTTTTTTTTTTCTGAATTTCTTTTCTTCAAGCTTCCAAGCTCTTCTTACTTCTTTCTAATTCCTTCTGACTTAATTTTGTTTCTACTTCCTTATTTTTTCTTTTGTTTTTCATTTCTCTTTTGTTTTGTTTTTCATTTTCTTTTTCATTTTGTTTCTACTTCCTTATTTTTTTCTTTTGTTTTTCATTTCTTTTTGTTTTTTTTTTCATTTTCTTTTTCCTTTTTGTTTTCTCTATTTCTTAATTGCATTAATATATATATATATATATAAAACTGTATATATAATATATATTCACTTATTATATATACTGTATATGTAATTTAATTTGAAATTTTATATATATATATATATATATATATATATATATACATATGTGCATTTAATACACATACATTTGCACGCATGCTTTTCTGTAAAAATTAGGCTTCCGTACTAGCGGCTCCCGAGATACTTGAGACTGCCTGCAACTCACATTTGTGCATCGTATAGCGAGCTTATCATTCAAGCATACATCCACTTTTATTCGCGTCATAACTTGGCTTACAGTTCGGGGTCGAATCATTTTTGACCATTCTCGATTTGCGTGTCTCATTGGATAGTTGACTGTTGCTCGCTTATTTCAGTAATTTAATATTTCAATTTAATTTTTTTTAAACACATTATTAATATAATTAATTTCATTAATTAAGTCGGGGTATTACATTCTCCCCCCCTTAGAAAAATTTGGTCCCCAAACTTAACGTACCTTATTGTTCAAGAAGTTGTGGATATTTGGCACGTATCTCGTCTTCCCGTTCCTATGTGGCTTCTTCCACCTGATGATTCCTCCATAACACTTTCACTAATGAGATTGTCTTGTTCCATAATACTTGTTCCCGACAGTCCAAGATCTGTACAGGTTATTCTACATATGTCAAATCTTCTTGGATTTCTAGGGGTTCATGTTCAATCACTTGGCTTGTATCATGCGAAGATTTCCTCAACAACGAAACATGGAAGACATTATGCACGTGCGCCAATTCTGACGGCAAGGCAAGTTGATATGCTACTGGCCCAACTTGTCCCGTGACTCAAAACGGTCTAATATAACGTGGTCCCAACTTACCTTTCTTTCCGAACCTCACAACTCCTTTCATAGGCGATACCTTTAAGAACACATAGTCGCCTACTTCAAATTCTAACTTCCTCCTTCGAACATCAGCGTAACTTTTTTGACGGCTTTGTGTTGCTAACAACCGTTGCTTAATCAACTGAATCTTGGCAGTCGTTTGCTCCACTATCTTTGGGCTAAATATCTTCCTTCCCCCACTTCTGTCTAGCACAATGGAGATCGGCACTTTCTAACATACAATGCCTCATACGGTGCCAATACTGGACTAATAACTGTTATTGTATGTGAACTCCACTAGGGGTAAGTATTCTTCCCAACTTCTTTTAAAATCCATGACAAAGAACGTAACGTCTTCTAGAGTCTGAATTATTCTCTTAGTTTGACCATCTGTCTCTGGGTGGTATGTTGTACTAAGATTAAGTTCTGTACATATTGCTCCCTATAAACTCCTCTAGAATCGAGATACAAATCTCAAGTCTCAATCAGATACTATGGAAACCGGAACACCATGTAACCGAACAATCCTCCTGATATAAAGTGCAGCTAACCTCTCCAGTGTCTGAGTCGTCCTAGTCGCTAGGAAGTGTGCTGTCTTCTTTAGTCTATCCATAATCACCTATATCAAATCGTTCCCATGTGAAGTCTTTGGCAATCCCAACACAAAGTCCATAGCGATATGCTCCCATTTCCATTCTAGTATTGGGAGTGGTTGTAGCAGTCCATTGGGCCTTTGGTGTTCTGCTTTAACTTGCTGACATCTAACACACCGCGCTACATACTCAACTATATCCCTCTTCATACCAGACCACCAATAATTATCCTGAACATCCTGATACATCTTAGCATTCCTTAGGATGAATAGTAAATCTAGAATTATGAGCCTCAGCCAAGAATTTATTTTTTAATTTCTGGTACATCTGGTACACAAATTCTGTCCTGATAATACAGCCATTCCATCTCGAACCACAAAATCTGGATTCTTTTCTATCTTAGCATCCCCTCGTAATTTGACTAACTTCTCATCCTGGCCTTGTAACTCCCTAATCCTGTCTAGGATTGCCAGCCCAACCGTCACATTAGCAAGCATTGCTCTAGAGTCTGGTAAAATCACCTCTATCTCCATCGACTCCAATTCTTTCAATAGCTCTTGTCGTGTAGTTAACAGATAAGAAAGATTTCCTAACTGACTTCTTACTGAGGGCATCTACTACTACATTAGCTTTTCTCGAGTAAACTGTATTGGCAAGCTCATAGTCCTTAATGAGTTCCAGCCATCTGCACTGCCTCATATTGAGCTCCTGCTGTGTAAATAAATACTTAAGACTCCTGTGATCAGTAAAAATCTCACAGGTTGCTCTATAAAGATAGTGCCTCCAAATCTTTAATGCAAACACAATGGCTGCGATTTCCAGATCATGAGTCAGGTGACTTTTCTCATATGGCTTTAATTGTCGTGAAGCATAAGCTACCACTTTACCCTTCTACATCAGTACACATCCTAAGCCCTAATATGACGCATCACTATAAATCACAAACCCTTCCATCCCATCCGGTATTGTCAAAATTGGTAGCAGCCACTAGACAGTCTTTTAACTCCTGAAAACTCTTTGCTCTCACCTCAGTCCACACAAAAAGAGTGTTCTTCCTGGTTAACTGAGTGATCGGTGCTGCTAACTTTGAGAAATCTTTAACAAATCTCCCATAGTATCTAGCCAGATCCATAAAACTACGGACTTCTGTAACACTGGTCGGCCGAGGCTAATTTACAATTGCCTCAATCTTCTAAGAATCTATTGAGATCCCATCCTTAGTAATCACATGCCCAAGAAATGCAATACTAGAAAGCCAAAACTCACATTTCTTCAACTTGGCATACAATTTCTGCTCCCATAACTTCTGTAGCATTTTTCTTAAATGTTCTTCATGCTCCTCTGCATCTATGGAATAAATCAAGATATCATCAATAAACACAATCAAAAAATCATCCAGATAATCCTTGAAAACTTTGTTCATTAGATCCATAAATGCAACTAGGGCATTAGTTACTCCAAAAGGCATCACTAGGAACTCATAGTGCTCATTCTGGGTTCTAAATGCTGTCTTTTCTATATCTGTTGTTTTGCCTTCAACTAATGGTATCCCGACCATAAATCAATCTTGGAAAAGACTTGCACCCCCTTCAGCTGATCAAATAAATCATCCACTCTAGGCAAAGAATACTTGTTCTTAATAGTAACCTTATTCAACTCCCTATAGTCAATGCATAGCCTCATAGTTCCATCCTTCTTTTTAACAAATAGCACTGGAGCACCCCATGGTAAGGAGCTAGGCCGTATAAAACCTTTATCTAACAATTCTTGCAACTGTAACTTCAATTCCTTCAACTCTACCGGTGCTATACGATAAGGAGTCTTGGACACAAGTGAAGTGCTAGGAAATACATCAATACCAAACTCTATTTCCCGATCAATAGGCATTCCAGGCAAATCATCCAGAAACACATCAGGAAACTCTCTAACAACTGGAATCTGATCCAAGGTAGGCTCTTGTGAACGAGTATCAATAGCACTACACAAATAACCACAACATCCTTTACGGAGTAACCACCTAGCCTGGATAGATGACACAAAATAGGGTGGCGAAACTACTCCTGTCCCTTCAAATACAATACTCGGCTATTCTGATTTCTGAATAGAAACTTGCTTAGCTACACAGTCAATGACAGCTTGATTCATAATCAACCAATCCATACCCAAAATCACATCAAAGCCACAAATCTCCAAAGGTATTAAATCAGCTACAAACTGTGTACCCATAATTTTTACCTTACATGATTTATATATCACAGTCTCTAACAGTGATCTCCCCGAAGGTATCAAACAGTTAACATGTAGCCTAGGGGTTCAACTTCTAAATTCAATTTCCCAGAGAATGCAGGAGATATAAATGAATGCGTTGAACCAGTATCAAATAAAACATGTGTTGGCTAAAAACAAATTATAATAGTACCTGTAACCACTGAAGTGGTAGCCTGAACATCCCCAGGTGAAATAGAGAAAACCTTTCCTTGGCGTTGTTGTTCACTCCTTGGCCCTTCACTTCTAGTTTGGGGTCGTGATACAGAAGCTGATGCGGCAGTCGCAGAACCAGTCACTGTCCCACCTCCTTTGGGACAATCTCTCATAAAGTGTCCAATCTGACCACAATTATAACATGTATTTGTATTCCTATGACATGGTCCTCTGTGTAACTTCTGGCAACTGGGACATTTAGGTATGCCGCCATTATTATTGTTAACTCTCCTATGACTAAATCTTGCTCCTGATCCACGTGAACTTGTGCTTGGCTTGAACAACGAAGACTCTCTCCCTCTATCTCTATTGTTGCTTAGCCTCTGATTTCCCCTTCTCCTAGCAAACTCCTCCCTACTATGCTCTATGATCTTTGCCATTGCCACTACCTCATTGTACGTAGCTAGTCGTAGTGGTCTAACTCTATCTTTAATTGCCCATCTCAACCTTCCTTCAAACTTGCGAGCCTTTAAATTATCTGTATTGATCACATTTTGAGCAAACGTGGCTAACTCTGTGAACTTAGCCTCATATTCCTCCACAGTCGTCCCACCTTGTTGGAGAACCAGAAACTCAACAATCTTCTAGTCTTTCATCTCTTGAGGAAAGTACTTTTAATTAAAAACTTCTGTAAATCTCTGCCAGTTAATATTAGGCTCCCTAGCTTCCTCAAGTAAGCATCATTTGTGTGCCACCCCTGTGAACATATTGTAATATCCCGACCCAGGATATGGCACGTATACCGAGATAGACCGATCGAGTAGTGTAACATCGTCTGTAAACCGAGCTGTTTAAAGCTTATATCATTGTATTTTATTGGACTGAACGATCTTGAATGTAAATGGCTTATTTTGTACCACTATCGCCGGGCGACACCCGAGCAACCTAGGATCGAACATCGTAATGCATGAACGCACGCAAATCCATACATGTATATGAATACGTAAATACATGTATCTCTAAAAATGAGTGTATGTACGTGTGTGTAGAAATGTGTATATACGTGTATAAATGGATATATATATGTGTGTGTGTGTGTGTGGATAAAATAAATTATATATATATGTATATACAAGTTAAAATATATATATATATATATATGTATATATATATATATATTAAATACATGCATAAAGCATGTAAGTGAAAGAAAAAGAAAAAGAATAGAAAAAGAAAAAAGGGAAAAGAACAGTGTGTGTGTGTGTCGGCAAGTGTGTGTGTAGTGTGTAGTGTGTTTGATATATATTATATAATATATACATAATATGTCCATTGGAAACAAGGAAAGAGCAACCAAAAGAAGAGAAAAATCTCAGCCGTGAATAGAGAAAAGAAAAGTCTAAGAAGGCTGCTGTAAGTGGGAAAGAAAAGAAAGAGGAAAGAGGGAGAACGTGAGGGGCGGTGCTGCTGCTCTCTCTCTCTCTCTCTCTATATATATATATATATATATATACCTATGTATACTAAAATGAAATGGAAAGAAAAACATTCAAAAGTAGGAAACAGAAAGAGAAAGCAGGAGAAATCGAAAGAAAATGTGAGAAAAACTCTCTATAAATTTCAAGTTTCAATTGCTGGTTTTTTTGTAGAATTGCTTAAAGCTTAGAAAGAATTATATGGTTTTAAAGAGCATGAAAAATGCTGAATTTAGGAAGAAACCGCAGCTCATTTGGTTAAGAAACGAATGAGAAAAACCAATTTAAAGTTTGAAAGAAATTTCTGGGTCATTGGGTTTTAGATCGTTTTGGCTCATTTTAGGAATTGGAAATTGTTTCCCATAAGTGCAGAAACATGCAGGTAAAATTTGGGCTCAAAACAATGGCTAAAAAGCCATAAAAAAAAGTAAAAAATTCAATTCGCCGGAAAGTTAGGACAGCTCGCCGGAGCTGGCTGCAACTCCACTTTCTGAGGCCTTCCGGTGATCCAAGCTGAATTCCGAGGGTAGATATGGAAAGCCCATGAGGAGTAGAAGAGGACCCGAGTGGTCGGACATCGAAACGTCGCTGGAAAATGGCTGCCATCGCCAAAGAAGATGACCAGCCGCACAGTTGGCAGCGTGCTGCGCTATTGTAGCGTGTTGGGCTGTTTTGTGATTTTGGGCCACGGGTCGGGTTGACCCGCCCAGCCACCCATGGATTAGATCCAATTATTTTATAATTTTTAAAATTTTAAAATTATGGATTTGGGGCTGTTTGGATACAAGAATAGTAGATCGAAATTAAATTGAAATTGAGAACAATGGTAGCTTATCCAAGGTTTAGGAGATGTCCATTGTTTGGCTATGCCAAATTGGAATAGGAAATTATGATAATTAGAAATTTACCCAGAACTTATGATAATTAGATTTTGACCCCAAGTAATAAAATAATATTTAAATTAAAGGAGAAATTACCAAAATGCCCTTAAGTCGAAAAGTAGTTAAACGGACTCCGATTAAAATGAAAGAATAGTAAATTTTTATTATTTTGAGCATTCTAGATTCAACCATGGAGTCTAATTTTTGAAAAGAGGTCTCGAGAAGTAAGAACCCATAAAAGTGTAAAATGACCGTTTTGCCCTTTTTAGTACCGAAGTCCGAATTGAATTTCAAGAAAGCCTAAACCGACTTTGTTCGACATTTTGAACACAATGGTAAACTATAAATTAGTGATAGAGATACTTATGATAGCAAGGCATAAAATTTGATGAATAGCATTAATTTTTAGACGTATCTACTAATATATAGGGAACTCGAAAGGAAAGGGCAGAATCACGGGATGCTGATATAGGAACGCATTTAGAGGTAAGTAAATTCCCTTTCTCTTCCATGTGGTGTTTCCAAAGCCAAGTTTATTCACTTTACTGCCAAACTTGTACTCTTGAACGTACCCGATATTATTTTTTTCCATAATGTAATATTGTTCGATCTTGTGGACATTGATTTACTGCTATATCATTGTTACCATGCTACACTATGCCTTGAAAGGCCTACTGTTATGCTTCCACTGTATATATGATATTCCATTTTTATACTCTTATGGAATCACTATGATCATGATATGTTTATGTGTACTGGATTCGTGCTTAGTCACGATATCCATCTGATGCTTTCTGATCTACTGGAAACCTACGGGTCTAGTCAGTGAATGGACACTTGGCAATAGATTGGAGTTTGGTTTGATTGGAGTTTCCACTAGGGGATATGCCGGGCCCCAAAAGACCGAGGGCGTGCCGAACCTTAAACAGTGTAAATGCATCTCTTATATGATTGATATGACTACGATTGTTGAATGATACTATCCTTATGACTTATCTTAGACTGAGAGACATTTTTATTGATTTGATTGTGATCGGTTTATTGTGGCAGTACATTTCATGTTGATATATTGTTGTTGAGAGTTCCATATTGATGTTATATCCATTACTCTTGATTGTACATTGTGACCTCACTGTCCATTGGCCATTATGACAACTGTTCTCATTGGCTATCACAACATCTTACTTCATATGATTGGCTATCATATTCTTATTCATGGATTCATATTCTTTTATGATCACCAATACCAGTGTCGGAGATCTGTATTTACTTGCTGAGCTTTTGTAGCTCATTCCACCTTACTTACCACCTTTCAGGTAGCGACGCCGTAAGACCCCAATAGGAGTCTGAGAGCATAGAAGGACATTTTGAGGAAATGTACCAGTCTATGTTTTAGTTTTCCCATGTATTCACTACCCACGGGTGCTGGTTATGTTTGGTTCTTATTTTGATTATTGTAAAACCGTATTATGTATTGAACAGACTTCTGCTGATCATTGTATTAAAAAGACTTCCGCTGATTATTATCATTGAAAAGACTTTCGCTAAATATTGTATTAAAAGACTTCCGCTTACTACTGTACTGAAAGACTTCCGCTGATTATTATTTTTAAATTTTTAGTACATTGCATATTAGTACTATGATACAGGAATGAAAAAAATAGGGACGGCCCCGCGACACGAGATCCGCATAGGGTGGGTTTCGGGTCGTGACACATATAGGTGGCATAAGCTACTTTCTGCTCCTCTATACACACCATAATCCTGAGAATTCTGTTCATTTCCAATGGCCATTCCTCAACTGCCATGGCACATTTTATACCGTCAAACGTCAATGACTTTAAATCTTGAAATCGCTTGTAAGGATAGGACTGATCTCTATCGTCGCCCTGTCGCATATCACGGTTACCAGGACGGTTCTGCTGCACTGATTCAGTCCCACTAGTTTGAGGGTTCGGTAAAACTTCTACCATCCTTTCCAAAATACATTCAACCCTATCAAGGCGCTCCGACTCCATATTAGTACCGCAAGTGCAGACCATTTACTACAAAAGAATTAGTATCGAACAAGCACATACGTACGTAATCATATTAACAAGTTTCACCTAACAATGGACTCTTAAACTTCCCTAAATCCTAACACTCTAGTTGTAATACCCCGACCCAAAATACTCGAACCTAATGACATGTTTTACGAGAATTCAACCAATAGTCCAGAACTTATTACAAGAAAATAACGAGGGTCGGGCAATAAGCAATTATACACATAATTTGGTATACTTGCAGTTCATGTTACACATATGAAGTAAAATATTTATATGTAATATATATATATATATATATGTATATAAGAAGTATAGAAATAAATACACACACTACATGTGTATTGTGTGTGTATAGTTAAATGTATGTAAATTTATGTGTATATATATACATATATATGAAACAAAACAATGCATTAAAATGTATATATATATATATATATATATATTACAGTTGCTGTGAGAGAAAAGACATGAAGAATAAGGGCTGTGTAATAACCCAAAATTTTTTTTTTTTTAAATATATAAATTTTCGTGGTTATTTATTTTATTATTAGAATTATTATTATCATTATTGTTATTAATGTTATTGTTATGACATGAATGTAATGTGTGTATTGTGTGTGTATAATTATATGTGTGTATGATGTATATGCATTCATATATAATATATATACATATTTAAAAAATCTGAAATTTGGAGAATATATATATATATATACATATATCAGTGCACAGTGCACTATGTGTGATGTGTGTGCCGTGTGTGTGTATGTGTTGAGTGTTGCACACTCAAAGGGGTGAGGTTTGTGGTTGCGTGTGTGAGTGGAATTCAGGGTGTGGGAGGTGCAGGTCTGGCAAGAGGGTGGTTGGTCTTGGAGAGAGAGAGAGAGAGAGAGAGAGAGAGAGAGAGAGGGGGGGGGAGAGAGAGAGAGAGAGAGAGAGAGAGAGAGAAAGGAAGTATGTGTGTATAATATATACATTTGTAAGCACGGTTGAGTGGGGAATGAGAGTGAAGAGAGATAAGAAAGGAAGAGGACTGGGAGGCAGAAGGAGATACTGAAGCTCAGTGGCTTGAAACAGAAGGTGGGATCAAGAGGAGAGGCAACTGCACCAAGGAGGAGAATCCGATAGTTTGGTGAGTGGCTCAGCCTTGATCTTTCATTTTTTTAGCATGTTACTTTAATTTAATTGTAGGGACTTGTAGAGTGAATGAAATGGAAAATAAAGCAAGGAGAACTAGTTAAAATGGTTAAGGGGAGAGGGAGAACTCCCCAGCTGCAGGTCACGGCCATGGGGGATGGGTCTTGATATTTTATGTGTGAAACATTGTCTACATAATGGGAAAATAACCTCCTAAGGTGCAGGAACCATTTGGAGTTTGAATTAATCAAAACCAGCGAGGGAAAATAGAGAAAAGTGAGTTGGCCGGAGGTTTGACCGAGAGGTTGACCCTCTATTTCGTGAAAATCTAATGGGTTGAGTCCAAAACCGACCCTAGATATGAAACCTACACGAAAAACGGAAGAAAACCATGTTTTTAAAACTTGAAAAGTCCACCGAAAAATGGTCGCCTGCATCGGAAAAGGCGCCGGAACCCTACCGGAGCTTCGCCGGATAATCGGGGAAGAAGGAACTGTTCCGGGCCGGGTTTCGGGTCCGGGTCGGGTTCAGTTCGGGCGGGGCTGGACCGCCCCTGCCACGTGTCGCTCCCCTGTTTTAAATTAAAAACCCAATGGGTCTGTTTGGCTACAAGGATAAGAAATTGGAAATTAGAATTAAATGGGAACAGGGATATCTTATCCCTGTTTTGGATTAGCCACTGTTTGGCTATCCAAATTGAGAATAAGGGTTTTCCAAAATTACAGAATTGCCCCTAGACTTTTAAAAATTACAAACTTGACCCTGAACTTTCAGAAATTACATTTTAACCCCTGAACTTTGGAGAAATTACAGTTAGACCCACCAGAATTAAATATTAATAAAATATTAATTAAATTAATTAATTAATTAATTAATTTAATTAATTAAATATTCTAAATTAATCCAGAGTCCAAATGGGACAAGTCATTAGTGTATTTTGACTATCTCGACCATTCTGAGACCAATGGTGAGGTCCGTTTTATGAGACGGGGTCCCGAAAAATAAAAGACCCGTAGTAACATATAAAATTACCAAAATGCCCCTGAATTGAAGTACAGTCAAACAAACTCCGAATTAGGTAAACAGATAGTGAAACTTTATTATCTCGAGTATTCCGGACTCAACCGTGGAGTCCGATTTGTGAAAAGAGGTCACGAAATGTAAGGGCCCGTGTAAAGTGCAAAATGACTGTTTTACCCTTTTGAACCCAGATGTCCGAATTGAGTTCTACGAAAACCTAAACTTAGTTTCTTCGACGTCCCGGACTCAATAGTAGAGTCTAATTTAGCAAAATAGAAACTTATAAGATAAAGACATAAAATTTGATGAATAGCATAATTCAAGTGACAATTGAACTGAGTCTCATGTTATGATTTTAGGGACACGGAAAGGCAAAGAGAAGGTGATCTGACCTTCGGTGTTCTTACAGTGATTTCACTATACTACGAGTACACTCTCCCTGTTTGAGATCGATTATCAGGTACGATATATTGTGCTAAGTAAGAAATAGAATTAAGATTAGGAATACTTGTTCTGCTGCCTTGATTGTTCACATGTTTGCTTGATTGTTCACATGCTTATGTGCTTCATGCTATCTTGCTAAAGTTGAGTGATGATGTGGATGATGATTACGTGTATATCGCATGTGTTAAAGTAGTGTGTGAATTATATGCTTTGAGAACTGTTGACATTATGAAATATGCATTTGAAAGCATGCTTTATGTATGAATGAGATGCATCATTGAGATTATATTATGACATGATGAAATCAGAGCATATTGGCATAGTGTGATTCCTTGGACATGGCGTGGGTTAAGCACTTGGTGCTTTGCATTATGAGGGTGCAGATCCTGTGGTGAAAAACCCAAAATCGGCCAATAGGTACTTGCGAGCCTGACGGATTCCGGACCGTGAAGCGAGACATACAAGGTACTCATGCCGACGGGGAAGGACTGTATCATGAGACATGGGTGGGCATAGAGTTGCATGGGTGTGTCACGCATCCTGTTCATATATTGCATACTGTTCATATACTGCCATGATAATGTTGAATGCCATATAGAAATAACTGCACACTTGCACATGCCACGACCTTAGGTTTGTTTCTTGCATTAGCATTATATTGTACCAGCATGTTGAGCTGACCCCTTTAGTGGGGCAAACATTTCAGATGATGTCCCATCTGTACGAGACGTGGAGATGATCTGATTAGGGACTATGTTAGGCCCAAGGGGCACGTTTGATATTGTATAAGGGCATAAGCCCGAGATTGTATCTTGTTTTGTATGTTGTGAACAAATGGACCAGACCGTGTGTATGTACCAGAATAGTGTACGAAATGTATGCGATTGCCATTATTATCTTTTATTTCTTTATTATTTTAATTCTTTTTGTCTCGTTACTCGCGCCTCGGGTTCGCTGGAAGTCGGGGCGTGACAGGCTGATTGTCGGCATAGTTGTGTGTGTGTTATGTGTGTGTTTGTGTTAGTATGTGTTAAATATAATATACATATATCACACAAATATCACTTAAGCATATAATGTAAAGTTGAGAACTGAAAAGAGAAATTTAAAGCAAAGTAGAAAAGTCAAGATTAGGGGCTGAAGGGGAGAAGAGAAGGGAAAGAAGAGAGAGAGAGAGAGGGGCAGCCATATGAGGGCCTATATATGTAAGTATTTGTGTTTAGTGACGAAACAAAAAAGGAAGAAAACCTTTTGGAAAACTGAGAGCTGGTTTGGGTTCAAAAGAGTTAGAAGAAAAGGAAAATAAGAAGAAGAATGAAAGGGAATCTAGTGTTGAGGTAAACTTACAAAAACCCATATTTTCTCTCTCTAAAAATTTGAGCATGTCTACAAGCTGCTTTTAAAGTTTTGTTGTATGCATGGCATTAGAGCTTGTTATTTTGAATAAAGGGAGGAAATAAGAACCTAAAAAAACCATCAAAACCCTAAACCCGTACATAAACCACCATGAATGGACCTCTAAAGTGCAGGTCTGAAATCATCAAGACCAAATTAGGTTTGGATCATCAAAACCTCAAATAGAGGCCACTAGTGTTCCAAAAACCTCAGACGCGACCAAAAACCCCAAGGGAAAACCTGACTTGCAGGTTTGGGTTTTGAAACTCAACCTTATAAACTTACAACTAAACCCAAATCTAAGGATGAGAAATGAAACCCCATGATGAGGGGACCAAAATAAAAGAATTCCCAAGAACTTTGGGCTAGAAATAAGCATGAACGACCGAGAAGTAGGTTTGATTACCCTTTAACCAAACTATAAAGCTCTATTTGAGCTCTCAAATGAATGTAAAAATGATCTTTTATGACCCCAAAACGTTTTAGAGTCTAGAGCAGGGAGTAAAACAACTCCAAAAGTCACAAAAAAAAAGTTGCAGAAATTAGGGCAACAGTGGCCTACGTTATGAAGAAGATAACGAGTTGATTGAGTCGACTCGCCCGACTCACTCAAACCAGGCGTGTTGGCTCAGGACACGTGTGGGCTTGCGGGCTAGCCACCGCATTAGTAGGATGACACCGTTTTAGGCTTAAGGGTTTAAAAATTTTAAAAACCTGAATACGGGCTGTTTGGTTACACGGTTTTTGGGCCAATTTAATAAACTGAATAGGAATGAGGATACCTTATTCTCGATCCATCCTTATCCGTTGTTTGGCCTGATGAAAATCAAAAAAATAAAAGGGGTCGCAGCCCTTGGGAATCGAACCCTCAACCGTCCAACACACTGAACCCTAAACCCCACCCCCAAACCTACTGTGATAGGCACGCCCGCGGGAATTTTGGGCATAAAATATATATATATAGATACATATATATATATTATATAAAAGTAATATTTAATTAATTAAATTAATTAAATAATAGTAAATTGATCTAAAGTCTAAATTAAACATATGAATAGTGTATTTTAACTATTCCGGATATTCTGAACCCAATGGTGGGGTCTGTTTTGTCAGACGGGACACCAAAAAATAAAGACACGTAGAAGTGTAAAATGACCAAATTGCCCCTAGTGCCCCTCAAGCCAAATGGAAGTCCGAGAAGGCCTAAGTTGACTTTCTTCGACGTTCTAGACTCAATGGTGAAGTCCATATTACGAACACAATTACAAAAAAGCATGTGAAGTAATAGAAACAAACTTAAAATTAATGGAGCTACCAGAAGAGTATAATTTGAAATGAAATTTACTTCCTAACACATTAAACTGTGTCGTAGGTTAAGACCGAAATAATCAACATGGATGAGCTCATTTGGGAGGGAAAAGTAATCAAAAGAAAAATAAACACTACCAAGAAGGTGAAGATCCTCTCTTAGAAGCCTTTTATTTTCAAAACCCCTATTATTCCAATGAGGCGATTCATGAAAGACGAGGCCGCAAGAAAACTAGCTGAAGAAGCATTAAAAGAAGAAGAAGAACGGGAAAAGTTGAATCCCTTAATGATATGCTTCAAAGGTAATATTTATTTATCAATTAAAGTACATAAAGTAAATAGACATGTAAATACAGCTATAAATCACTATGAGTTAATCCGATTCTGAAGAATAAAACCTATCATAAAGTTAGGCTTACACAGTCTAAGAATAGGTTAAGATCACAAGTTGATTTAAGTACATGTGAAATTTATGAAATTTTCATAAATTATTTTAGGATTATCAAAGGAAAAAGGAAGGCTCATCAATAGCGCCAACCCTGAAGTTTGAGGTGAGTAATCCTATATTTAAAGTGGACATTTAACTCTATGGATTTGAAGAAGTTTTAAGTTCAAAATATCTAAAGCATTTGAATGTCAAATTCAGTATTTACTTGATTTCTGTTTTAAAGTATTCTGTTCTTATAAAACCCTATTGTGACATGCTCAGTGAATGGTTTCTACTACAGTTTTTCTTAAAAATATATTTTAGCATGTCTAAGTTTAGAATACCAAATCTTTTTAAATATTCTGAATTTGCATATTCCAAGTTTTTGAAAACTCTATTAAGAAGTTATGTGTTACATGTTTTAAAATGCAACTATAAGGAGGTTATGTTTTAATGTTTTAAATAACATCTATTCATGAATGTTTACATGCCTCTTGTTGCCACTGGTAATGAAAGATAAACTGTGCATAAGCACTACATGCGATGTTGAGTCTCTTCAAAATTCAACTATGACACGAAAAATGCCAGGTAGCAGGATCTAATCCCCCAGGCATGAGATATCTCCACGAGAAGTAAAACTGGAGTCCTGTTTGAAACGGATTCTACTAATGAAAGTGATAAGATGTTGTGTTAAAAAAAATGAAAGTAGGTTTTACCCTCATTTTACTATACATATCTACACATTTTGAAGTCTCTTTTGATACATTTGAAGAAGTACATGTTTAGCTTGAATTCTTTAATTGTTTCAAAGTTATCTATTTCAAAGAATGCATATATTCTGTATTTGAAGTATACGAGCAATTGGTGGTGAATATTTTATAAACTCTCTTATACTAACCACTGCCAATTGAAAACCTATGACAAATGTTGGAATTACCCACAAGCTTAGTTTAGCTTACTCGGATTTATCCGACCCACATTACAGGTAACTGAAAGAAGTCCTGATTTTTATGATGATGATGGTTAGAGCTTGGCCCATTTTGAGGAAGGGCCTAAGCAGCTCCTTACAAGACTAGCAATTTTTGGGGAGGACTATAGAACTTTATTTAGTTACTTTTGTTAGAAGATATTTAATGTTATGTAACTAAGTTCTGAGAGACAATCGAACATGTATTATTTATAAAGTCTTTAAGTTTCTATTATGCTCTGAATGTATAATCATGTGTACTGTTCTAAAGAGCGGCAGTACCAGGTGGATGTGCAAAAAATTTAAAAGAAGAAAAAGAAAAGAAAAAGTTTTTCACGCTTCCACAAACACAGGCCACATCGCCGTCCGATACTATCGTTTATGTGAGCCTTACCCAACGGCCCTCTAGCCGAAGGGTGGCAGTCGTGATTTGAGATCCGCGCAGGGTGGGTTTCAGGTCGTGACACTAGTCCTAATTTCCCATGAACCACTAGAACCTTGTGCTCTAATACCACGCTGTCATGACCCGTATCTTATTTTGTGTGGATTAGGGATCTGTGACCAGAGGCAGCAGCCCTATGTCGTTCCCCTATTTAAATTTTAAACTTAATTTCATAACATTAATAAAAGTGTAAAGCATGCTATAATCAAACCAGTACTAACATCAGAGTGCTCCTGTACAATCATACATATAGTTAAGTTTTTAAGTTTAGAAAACTATAAAACATCCCCAAGACGTGCAGACATGGGGGAACTAGAACCACTATATACATAGTTAGATACATTACTTATTGAAAAGAAAAGAGAGTCCATTGCACTAGCGAAAGATCAACCTGCTACTAACTTGACATTTAATTAATCTGTACGCCAGTAGATCCATTTATAGCACGATGACCTGAAAAAGAAATAATATATCTAAAGTAAGCTAAATTAGCTCATTAAGTAAACTCCTCACTCTGCCATGGGTCAAGGTAAGCTCAAAATATGGATAAGAATCATAATGAACAAGAATAGTATCACATCGATATATGCATCGTAGGAATGTCACAATAGCCAATCACCAACAATGGATAAATCTCAAAGACACATCCCGTGATAGATCAACAAGACAAATATGGGGAATGGCTTGAGCAACATATAGCTGCCAAAGTAATAAAACGTCAATCTGAAATCAAGAATAGACAGACTCATCATCAACAAGTAGCATATCATCAGATAACTACGAACAAGTTCACAAGAAGGATCTGAATCAGAAGTATATCATCAATGTAAGCGTGCCAATATAAAAATGAGTCACGAGTACTTCATCAGAATATCAACGAGTGGTATAAAATACTAATAGAACAGATGCTGACATACATAAGCCTCATAAGTGCCTTTCTAGGCTGTTGGTCTGACAGTGCCCTCGCGCGCCCAGGTCCAGCCTCGCCCACATCAGTATATAACATTAGAGCTTTGTACATATAACATGTGCCTCATGGACTAATCATTAGGCGACTCCCATACATTAACCCATAGGTCCTCAAGCATTTATGAATCAGACGGACCTTGTGATAGATCACAACTCTAGATACTCAATAATATCATGATTATCATGTTTCCACAGGTAATGTACATGGTGTGGAAAAACATACAATTAGCATGGAAACGTCACATAATCAACAAGGACATCAATAATCATGATCTCAATGAATCAACAATAAAAGCAAGTATCGAATCGTAGAAATCAATATCATCAGGCAGGTATAGAGTACAACTGGCAGCATCAAGAAGTGAATGTGACATGGCTAGGAGTAACACATGCAAGAGTTTGGGTTTACTTACCTTTTACTAGACTTCTTCCTTGCTATTCAATGTTAGTTTCCTTTTCTTTTCCTTTAGATGGTACTGTCATTCGAAAAATACAACTCAGTCTATAGTCGTAATTAGTCTATGCTACATATTCATATACATTCATCATGGATATAAGTATTTTATTTTCTAATTTAGACCTCTTCATTGGGTCCAGAATTTCGAATAAAATTAATTTAGGCTTTTACGGATTTCAATTTGGACTCTTGGACTGAAAAGGGCAAAATGGTCATTTTGTACTTTTACGTGTCTTTATTCCCTGGACCTCTTTTCATAATTTTAACCTTATCATTGGGTCCAAAAAGCCTGAGATAATAAAAATTGACTATTCATTTGCCTCGTTTGGAGTTTGTTTGACCCATTTTTGACTTATGGGCATTTTAGGTATTTCTCTTCTTTTTTTTTTAAATATTAAAATGATATTTTATTAAATTCTCTATTTGGGCCTTAGTGGGATTTTTCATAATTTTTGGGGTCAATTCACAATTCCCCAAAGTTTCGGTCTGAACAAGTGGGTTCACTGGGTAAAACCCTAGGCCGGCCTAATGAGCTTTTGAACCAACCGGTTCAAGCTAGGTCAAAGAACCGGAATAGGATGCCCTTGTTATCCTTCTTATCCACGGTTTAGATTATCTGTAATTCCAATTTAATTTTCTATTCCTGTAACCAAACAGCAAAAATCCATTTAAAAATTAGGTTAAAAACGACACAGCTATAGGAACCCTTTTTACGTTCGGTCGGGTCCCAACCCGACCCAAGGTCTGACCCGCAGATTGAAAAGGACCTGTCGTCTTCATGAAATTTTGGCCACTGTTTCGGCATCTTCTCCGATACCGTCGCCGATGCCTGAAACTGCAAATATTTTTTTCAATTTTTCTTATGATTTTCATGTCGCTTTTCACAAATTTTTGCACCACTTTAATCCTAAACCTTTAAGCATTCAGTTTGGACCGTTTTAAACCGCAAAATGTACAATTTTCGTCACTCATTTTAATTTTCCATCCATGCTCCGGTGAGCCATAAAATGGTAATTTCTTGACCTTTTTTCATTATTTTGCTTGCGTTGGACTCCTAATATGATTCCTATTCATTCCTAAGTTCAAAGACAAATTTGTTTTATCCTATAACAACCCACCATGTTTGGCCGAAGGTTAACTTATTTCCTTGGTTTTTGCTTACAGTTTTTTGATTTCTAGTAACTCAAAACTGAATCTATAACCGTATAGAAAAAGTTAAAGCAACTAAAATGAACCAATTACCTGTTTTTAGCCGAATTTTAGTTCTTCAATATTTTTTCCAGAATTCTCCTTTTTTTTCCTCCTTTTTCTTTTCTCTGTGCCTTAGCTTCTCTCTCTCTCTCTCTCTCTCTCACTCTCTCACACTTTATCTTTTTCTCTCCCCTTCCATCTCTTTCCTTAGCCGACTTACAATCAGTGGTTGTCTCATACAGAAATTGTTTTTTTTTTCTTTCTTTCTTTCTTCTAGCTTCTCAATGCTTCTACATCATTTTGTTGTTTTTTTTTTTTTTCTGAATTTCTTTTCTTCAAACTTCCAAGCTCTTCTTACTTCTTCCTAATTCCTTCTGACTTAATTTTGTTTTTGCTTCCTTTTTTTTTTCTTTTGTTTTTCATTTCTCTTTTGTTTTTTTTTTCCTTTTTTTTTTCCTTTTTGTTTTCTCTATTTTTTAATTACATTAATATATATATAGAACTGTGTATATATATATATATAATTATGTATATATTCACTCACTATATATATATATATATGTAATTTAATTTGAAATTATATATATATATATATATATATACATATGTGCATTTAATACACATACATTTGCACGCACGTTTTTTCATAAAAATTGGGCTTCCGTACTAGCGGCCCCCGGGATACTTGGGACTGCCTGCAACTCACATTTGTGCATCGTATAGCGAGCCTATCATTCAAGCGTACGTTCGCTTTTATTCACGTCATAACGTGTATTACAGTTCAGGGTCGAATCATTTTTTAGCATTCTCGATTTGCATGTCTTACTGGACAGTTGACTATTGCTCGCCTATTTCTGTAATTTAATATTTCAATTTAATTTTTTTAAAACACATAATTAATATACTTAATTTCATTAATTAAGTCGGGGTATTACAGATCGTATAGGGAGCCTTGAGATAAAACAAGTACTTGATAGAGGCTTATACAAACAAGTCGTGATAAACATGATGGTCCACATGGGATATTTGTTGGGTAAGGGCCTTGGATTCAATCTACAAGGTCTACCTACATCATTTCATAAACTGGAAAGGGAATACACATTTGGGCTAGGATACTCACCCACTGAGGAAGATTTCCGTGATAAGTCGTTGGCCGCATGATTCAAGAAAATTGCTAGAGAGTAGGGGCTTCCCCCAAACTCATAGAAATAAAGCCTTACTTCCCCACATTGAATGGGGGCTTTGTCAAGAAAAGAGAGAACTATTCGTACTATGGGTTCCTTGAGCCATGGTATAATGCTAAGGCCAAGACCAATGTTCTTGGTTGGGAAATATTTGGCGATTGCACCTATGGTTTTGACGGGAGGTGGTGGTACTAGTTGAACAACATGATCCTTAGTAGGAGAACTGGATCGAAGAGTTCGGAGGACTGACAAAATGCTTCATCAAGATGGAGCTCACTAATGATATGGTTAACATGATCTCCACAAGCATCATGGGAGGAGATCCAATCAAAAACATTATGCCCATCCAAGCTCTAATCAACAATTGGCTCCTAATCAAAGGGGTGCAGCTTCAGATGAACAACTTGAGTAAGAATTTAATTACTCAAACCTGAATGATACAGATTCTGACAATGCTTTTGACTCTAAGTATGCGGACTCTCTTTCTTTATATTTCATTAATCTTGATGAACTCGCTGATTTTATTTTTCCTTTTTTTGATGAAATAAATTCCTTTTCTAAGTATCATTTAATTGCAAATAATGAACATGATGAAGAATTTGAAGAATACAATAATCTTGACATAGAGGATAAGAAGTTTCTAATAGACTTGGCCAAAACAGTCGCCAAGTCTCAAGTTAAGGCTAAACTTTTCATAGAACGAACGGTGACCATTAACCTAGGGTTAGAAGGTGAGACTAGAGAAGTCAAGATCAATGCAACCCTTAGCCAAGGTGAACAAGAAATCCTATTTGAATTATTAAGAGAATTCCAAGATATCTTTGCATGGTCCTACAAGGACATGTCCGGGTTGGACATAGACATAGTCTAACACAAAATCCCCACTTTTCCTGATGCCAAACCAATCAAACAGAAATTGTGGAAACTTAAGCAAGAGTGGTCCCTCAAAATCAAAGAAGAAGTCGAGAAATAATTAGCTGTAGGGTTCTTGGCCGTGGTTGAATACCTGCAATGGTTAGCCAATATCGTTCCTGTCCCCAAGAAGGATGGGCGAGTCCGCATGTGCATTGACTATAAAGACCTCAACAAAGCCTGTCCAAAAGATGACTTTTTCTTGCCAAACATAGACCTTTTGGTAGACAGCATAGCTCAACATGCCATGATGTCTTTTGTAGATAGCTTTGCGTGGTATACTCAAATTAAGATGCACCTCGATCACATGAAAAAAGATTGCCTTCACAACATAGTGGGGCACATATTGCTACACAGTCATGCCTTTTAGCCTAAAAAATGCATGGGCTACATATCAGAGGGCAACTATTACCATCCTACATGACCTTATTCATAAAAAGGTCAAAGTCTATATCGATAACATGATCATAAAATCTAAAGGTAGAGAAGGTCATTCCGACTGCCTAAGATAGTTCTTCGAGAGAATTAGGAAATACAGAATGAGACTAAACCCCCAAAAATGTGTATTTGGGGTCACATCAGGAAAACTTCTAGGTTTTATGATAAGTCAAAAAAGGGATAGAGGTGGATCTCACAAAAATGAAAGCCATTATAAAAATGCCTCCGTCCAAAATAGAAAAAGCAAGTTAGGGGCTTCCTAGGGAGACTTCAATACATCAACATATTTATATCGCAACTAACCACTATTTTTGAACCCATTTTCAAATTTCTGAAGAAATATTTTCTCAAAAAGTGGAACCTCTCATGCCAAGAGGATTTCAAAAAGATCAAAGAATATATGACCAACCCGCTAGTCCTAGTTCCCTCACAACTCAACTTTCCTTTATTATTGTACCTCACGGTAACTGATACAGCCGTTGGAGCCATGTTGGCTCAAAATCAAACACAGAAAAGAAATGAGAAGGTTGTTTACTATATGAGTCAGAAATTGATTTCCTATGAACAAAAATATAATGCCCTTAAAAAGACGTGCACTTCTCTTGTCTAGGTTACTCAAAAACTCTGCCATTATATGATAGCCTATATAATACATTTGGTTTCTCGTATGGACCTTGTGAAGTATCTCTTTGAAAAATCGGCTCTATCAAGCCGCACTACTTGGTGGCTACTATTGCTTTCTGAGTTTGACATAGTGCATATAACTCAAAAATCCATCAAGGGAAATGATGTAGCCGACTACCTGGTAGACTGCCTAGTTGAGGGTGAAGTTATTAAGGAAGCTAAATTCATAGATGAAGAAATCATGCAGATTCATGAGGATAAGTGGTGTCTTTTCTTTGACGGCGCCGCCAACAAGAAGGGATATGGCATTGGCATGCTTCTAGTAGCCCTAGACGGGTCACATATGTCTCTAGCCATAAAGTTGCAGCACCCTTTTACCAACAATACCATAGAATATGAAGCTTGTATAGTGGACTTGTAAGCGGCTTTAGAACTGAAAGTCAAATTCTTAGATGTTTACGAGGATTCAACCCTCGTTCTTGGCCAAGTCTAAAAGAAGTGGAAAATCAAAGAGGAGAAACTCCTACCCTACCACCAATACCTAGAGATGGTAATAACCAAGTTCAAAAATGTATAGTTCTATTAGATACTTGGGGCTAAAAACAGTTTCGCAGATTCCCTAGCCACCCTTGTCTTAATGGTGGACATCCTGAAAAAGTCACAGTTAAACCACTTTTGGTACAAATTTGGGAAATTCCGATATACTATTGCAACATCAATGAAGTCATAGAGGACTCATCGTTTCCACCTAGCTGTAATGAGGTTTGGTCATTCATTAGACACTTAGGATACCATAAAGGATATACCAAGGAGGACAGAGCAAGTTTGAGACGATGGGCTGCCTAATTCATCATTTATGGGGGGAAAACTCTACAAAAGATTTTTTAATGGAATACACCTATTGTGATTGCATAAACATGAAGCTGAACATGTCATGACAGAAACCTACAAAAGAGTCTATGGACCTCACATAAATGGACACATGCTAGCCAAAAAGATAGTCCGGCAAGGTTACTACTAGAATACCATGGATGAAGATTGTATTACTTTCATCAGGAAGTGCCACAAATGCTAGATACATGCCAATATTCAACATCTCCCTCCTAGGGAGTTGTACAACTAGACATCCTCTTGGCCCTTTGTAACTTAGGGGAATAGATATTATTGGCAAAATCACACCTAAAGCCTCCAACGGCCACAAATTCATTTTGGTAGCCATTGATTACTTCACCAAATATATCACAACCCGGAACCCACCCTACGTGGATCTCGAATCACGGCCGCTGCCCTTCGGCCCGTGGGCCACTAGGCGGCTTCACGTGAGCAACGGCGCCGGACGGCGGTACGATAGGGCCAAGATTGGCAATTGTGGAAGCGTGAAAAAAATTTTCTTTCTGCACGCCCGCCAGTACCATTGCTTCTTCTTCTTCTTCGGAAGCGGTTAACAATTATTATACATTCAGAGCGTACTAAAAATTTTAAAGTTTTACATATTACATATCCAATTGCCCCCGGGGCTTAAATACATAATTGTCCAAAACTTACTACAACAAAATTTGACCAATTATAGTCCCTAATACTTCCAAAAATATCTCTAATCATAATGGAGCTGCCAATCATCCATCCTCAATTTAGGCAAGGCTCCCATCCATCATCGATACCTAAAAAATGTTAGGATAATGGGGTGAGCTTCAACAAGCCCAATGAGTAATTCTAGTACTTTGTCATGCGTTTTCAACTGGTAGTGGGTTAGTTATAAGAGAATGTTCATATAAACATACACTACCAATTGTACATATACTTCAGATACAGAAACCAGAATTCTTTAAAAAAGATAGTGTGAAGCATACAAGGCATTCAAGCTAGGCACATATTTCAATAATCGTAGAATACAAAAATCTTCAAATCACGTAGCATGATGCATTTTTAAAGCATTCAATAAAGCATTTAATATGCAACAAAATTTATAAACATGTGCAGAATGGCCATTTGAAAGCCAAGGAAATAATTTGAAATCCTTTCCATGAAAATAGGAGGATGCAAATTTCTTCTTCTTCAAAACAGGGGGTTATATAAAAACCCAATTCAGATAAATGGAGGTTTGAAAACCTGCTACCATTTTTGAAAATATTTTCATCTTTTCACTTTGATTAGGGAAAATCTGTTTCAAACCAGATTCCAGTCTAACTTCTGAGTGCTTGGAGGATCAGATCCTACTACCTGGGCATTCTTCATGTCAATTGAGTTCCGAAGGAACCCAATATCAGTTGTGGTTCTTATGCACCATTATCTTGCAAAAGTTTTTAATTCTTCAATGATGCTTTTCAAAGAGCATTGAAAACATGATTTCTTCAAATATGTGCTTTTCACGAGCATTAAAAATATGTCTTTTCAAGAAAAGCTTTTTATAAGCATCTAAAAACATGGCTTCTTCAAGAAATGCTTTTGATGAATATTTAAAAATATGGCTTTAATAAAAGAATGAATTTTCATGGGTATTCAAAATATGGACAATTTAACGAAGTTTTTAAACACTTAGAGGATAATATTTGAAACATTTAACAGATGAGCTTTAGGAAATTAAATTATGATGTAAAGGAATTTATTAAAGTAGTTAATTCAAGAGGCATTTAATAAAATTGACATTTACATGGACATGCAGAAAATAAACATATCAACTATCAGCAATATCAAGAAGTGAATTTTGCATGCCATGTTAGAATTTATAAATAAAATGATAGAACATTGGAATATAAAGCATATAAATACTAGAGTTTAGAATTTGAAATACAGCAGATATTTGACATAAAAATACTTCAGAATATTTGAACTTCAATTTTCTTCAGAATCCATGGAGATTAAAAACCTCCACTTCAAAGTACAGGATTACTCACCTTGTTCCCCCGGGTTAGCGCTATTGGTGGGCTTTCCCTTTCCTTTGTAGCTCCTAAGAAAATTATAAAGAACTCATCAACTTTGCATTTACTTTAAATTACCACCTATTGATGCTTTTTATTTAATTTTAGACCCTTCGTATCCTAATTTCCTAGGATTGGTCTCATCGGTCTACTCGTGGTAATTTAATAAATTTTATTTTTCATGTGACCTATTTTGGTATTATGGACCTCACCATTGAATCCGGAACGTCGAAGAAATTCGATTTAGACCCTCTCGGTTTTTTATTTGACTTCGGACATATTAGGGGTAATTTGGTAATTTATACTTTTACGTGTCTTAATTTTTGGAGTCCCGTCTCGTGAAACAGACCCCACCATTGGATCTAGAATGCCCAAAATAGTCAAAATACATTATTCGTTTAATTATTTTGGACATCGGATTATTTTACTAGCATTTAATTAATTAAATTAAATTAATTATATAATTGTATAACATATATATATATATATATTCGGTCGAATATTTCACAAGCAGCCAGCGGAACAGCAGGTTGGCCTTATTTTTTTTTTCCAAAGGTTTCCTAGTCCAAACAGTGGACAAAGGGGCCAAACGAGGAAAGGTATCCCTATTACAACTGGGGTTATTAAATCAGCTCCTGTCCGTGTAACCAAACAACCCAAATATTCATTGAAAACAAAAATAAAACAACCCCAAACAGCATAGTTCCATTTATGCGGTGGCTAACCCGCAAGCCTACACGTGTCCGAGCCAACACGCCTGGTCCAAACGAGTTGGACGAGTCGACTCATCATCTTCTTCATCGCATAGGCTACTATAGCTTTGAAACCCTAGAAAGTTCAGTCACTATTTCGTCCAAATCTATCAATCCATTTGCAATTTTTTAAATTCTACATGGGTTTTGGAGGTCTCAGCTTTAATTCCACATCGGTTTAATGGGTTAAGTCGAACGCTAGTGATCGTTCAAGCCTCACCACCGTGGTTTTGAGATGTGGGTCGTGTGAGTTTGTTTCTCTATCATTTCAAGTGAAATTTCTCTCATTTTGTTCCTTATTTCATAGAATTTCAATACTCGTTCATGAATCCAAGCGTAATGTTCAGTTCATTGATTTGCCATTGTTGACCACTCGGCCTCTCACCTAAACAGTGCTCAACCATGAGCCATTGTCTCGGGTTTTGGTGATTTTCCTTCTCCTTTTCTTATGTGTTTCATATTTCAAGACTTAGAAGTGGCCTAGTGTGTGAGTTTTGAGGTTAAACAAGAATTCTAAAAGCTTTCAACAATGGTGGTTCAAGCTTGAACCACTGTTCTTGGGGTGTTTTTGGAGCCTAATCTTACCCTTTATTCTAACATAATAATTTTAGAGACCATACATGCAATAAAAGAGGCTTAACAGTTTGTATAATGAAGGATTTTTAGAGAGAGAAAATAAATGGTTGTAGGGTTTTATACCTTTTTAACCCTCTCCTCCTTCTTCTAGGCTCAGATTAGGACCTTAGTGTAGCTCAACTCTGCATGCACTATCAGCCTCCTCATTCTTTTTCTTTTCTTCCCTTCTTCCTTTCTCTCTCTAACTCTCTCTCTCTCTCTCTCTCTCTTTACTTTCTCTCTCTGGCTGCACTCAATTACACAATCCTCTCACTTTTCTGCACTCACACACTCCATGCTTCTGATTTCTGAATCCCCCCTCACTTCACACATGTAACACATATAAATATATCATATATCTTATTTATTTTATTTTAAAAATAATACTTTTGTTGCATGAAATACCATTGGCCAATTTGGGAGGTGGGGCTCTATTTTAATGTGTATATATACATATAATTTGTAATATAAGACACAAAAAGTGGGCAGCTCAAGTGGTATTCTTTTTGGGCTTTAAAACTTTGCCTTCTTTGGGTCAAGGGTTCAAAACCCCTTGGCCTCAATTTGGGGCTTATTTTTCCTATTTTGTACTTATGCCTTGTTTGGTTGACACAATTTACCGTTTTAGCTATTTCTCTCATAATTTCTTTTTTGTCATTCCTTTTACGAAGCGGCTTCTTCTGGTCGTTTCCCATTTGGGTTAGCTTCAATGTCATAGGCCTTGCATCAGTTATTATTTCTTTGTGTTTTTCGTAGTTTACTAATTCGCGTTTTTATAGTATTACAATAAGGCTAAAATGACTAATTTAGCATATTAAATTTCAAAAAGGACATCATTAGACTAATTAACCAGGAAATTAAGTTTGGGGTGTTACAAAATAGGTAGAGGCTGCTACCTATGTTGTCCTCAATGCAAGGAAAATGGCCCAGTTCATTAGGGCCAACATCATTTGCCGATATAGGATATGCCACAAACTAATTTTAGACAATGACTTGCATTTCAAAGGGGAAGTCACTGATTTGGTCGAAGAGTTCAGAATCACCCATCATCATTCCTCACCATTACTGGCCTCAAACAAACGGGGTGATAGAGGTGGCAAACAAAATTCTAAAGAATATTTTGAGGAGAGCAACAAAAGCTAACAAAAATTGGCATGAGAAACTCCTCTTTGCTTTATGGAGGTATCACATATCTATCAGAACGCCTACGGGACAAACCCCATATTCCCTAATATAAGGGATGAAGGCGGTGTTACCTATCAAAATAGAAATACTCTCACTCAAGGTAGTTCTTGAGAATCAACTATTTTGACAATTAAGTATTTAGTTTATACTTTGTCATGTTTTATTTCTGCTGCCATATAAAATTATGAATGCATGGATTGTATACCAATCAAGTGGCCTTTGGTTAGGTACGTCATCAATATGCTAAACATAGTTAGTTTATGTAACGTTTCATAAAATTGGAAATAAATAAAGGAATAAATAATGAATAATATTAGTTTTGCATGATAATAAACCTCACAAACATAATAATGAGATGGAAAAAATTTAAACAACGTAATATAGAGTGTCATGATACATGTGGAATAAATTGGAAATGTAAACTTGAATTGTAGGAATCAGAAAAAGGCGTAAGGTTTCTAGGCTACGTTCAAACGAAGAGGCTTGTTTGTTCGAATGAGCACCCGAGAGTCTGGCGTGACCTTCATTTGATACTTGTTCAACACTCGTTCGAACGAAGACTTTGTTCGTTCAAACGAGCATATGACAGAACACTTTTAAGTTACAGGCTGAAAAATAATTTATGCACAAATTTTACTTTCCCTTCTCTTCCAAACTCTCTCTTAACAAGAGAAAAGTTAAGGTTAAAGTATTTCTTAAGCATTCATGGATCTTTAAGCTTTGTCAACATATCATAGCACAGGATTCATCACCAAGAAGAATCTCATCGATTGGAATCTAGGATTTTCAAGAATTTTTCTAAGAATAAGGGGTAAGTTTTTGGGATTTCTTTTCCTTTCAAATTTCTTTAATGTTCTCATAGATCTAACTTGATTGAGTGAAATAAACGGTGTAAAATCTTTCTTAGAGGTTTTTGGGCAAGGATTGAAGCCAAGATATTGAAATCTCTCTCTCTACACATAAATCCACACTTATTTGGAGATATGGATTCTAACCTAAGTTGAAGGTTGGGTGCTTTCCATGTGAAGCATAATGCATTTTACTTATCTTGAGGTTTTCTCTATAATGTCATATTTTACTATATTACTCATGTCTTGGATTATAATGAAATGTTGAATATCTTAATTTCATTAGTATTGATATATTCTTGTGATGAATAATGAAATTGTTGAATGCCATATATGTGTGTATTTTTCATGCTTGAGTTAATGATTGGATTATTGAAAGTTATGAAGTTGTGTCATCATTATTGTGTTTTTTTATGAATAATGAAATGATGTGAACCTTAGGCATGTTTGTAAATGAAGTGAAAAACATTGATAAAATATGAAATATGAAAATGGAAATAGAAGACTGGGAATATGGATAATTAATCCATAAAACAAGTTGAGGGACAAGAAAGAATGGCATGTTGTGAGGCCGCACTAGAGACCGGGAATATTTTATGATGTGGATTGTGCCTCCTTTCTGTTTCGAATCATAATCCTGTGCAGGTAGAAGTACATAGCCAATAGGTTAGTAGCTCGTGAAGTACTAGACTTTTTCGGGGGGCATTAGGTGATTTGACGAAGTGATTATATTTAAGTGAGAGAAATAATGTGAAGCTTGAATGGTAATTTGTTTTGTATGCATTTAAGTATGATTATATAATGATCATTCTTTTTACATATTGTTATATTCTTCTTATGGTTGGGTTGACAGTTTGCATTGTTGAAAAACATGATGAATAACTTATTCATATGCATGCATGTCGGTTGAACACTTGTGTCAACACTTCACATTTCACATCCTTACACTTTATACCACCTTAACTTTCCCTATTTTAGAATCTTTACTAGGGTTATTGTTTTGACCCCTATCAAATGCAAGTAATGGCAAGGAACTGGCGCCTTGATGACATGGATAAGAAGAACCACCTTCTTTTTGACTTTTTTTTTTATTTATTTTGGATGTAATTGAATTCATAACTTTTTTTTGTCTTTTGTTTATTTTTGGGGAATGTAAAAGGGGTCTTATGGTCTCTTTATGTTGATGTGAAGGCTTGAGCCTTAATAAGACTCGTATTCTTTTGACTTAGAAATAGTAATATCAGGATGGATACACTTTTGAGATGATGTATGTAAACAATTGGGTTGTATGGATGAAATGTGAATGATTATATACATGTTATGAAAAAATCAAGTGAAAATATATTAATCATAAGGTGGTTGGAATGTATAGGAAATTGTTTATTTAACTTGACCTTGATTTACAGGGTTACCCTCGGGTCTTTAGGGCTTGGGGTGTGACAGTTTATTGGTAAGGTGCCTAACTGGCTGGTCATTATCCTTAATCTGCGTAGGGTGGGGTTTAGGATGTGACAAAATAGGTCATCTAGGTCAAAGAAGATTGTTCACCAAGAAATGAAAGATCCATCAAACTTAAGGACTCCACTCAAAGCATAAGCTTCAAAGCCAAAATCCAATCAAGTGGAATGCTCTCATGATGATCCAAGCAAATGGACACACTTAAGCCTAAGGAATCAAGACAAATCAAGATAAGATTTTTTATTTTCCTTATTTTATGTTTTGAATGATTTAAGATTAGATTGATCATCAAGTGTAAGCTCTTATTATTTAAAATGGTCAACTAAAATCAATCCTAAAATGATTTTTTCAAAATAACATATTGTTATACTTCAAGTTTTGAAAGATAAAAAAGTTTTGAAAATGGAACACCATGAAAAAAAAAGCAAGAAGACCAATTATGTCAAAACAAGTCAACCAGTTCCAAGAACCAGTCAACTAATTCTAAAGTCTTATTTTTACACTAACAAAACCAGTCGACCAGTTTCTAAAGCCAGTTCAAGTACACAACCTTGAACTCACTATCCAAAACAGTCAACCTAATTGAAGATTCAATTGACTGACTTTTAAAGGCAAAAATAGTATACATCAGAACTAGTCGACTGACTCTAAGAACCAGTTGACTAATTGTTCTTAAACACATGAACCTCAAACCATCTGGACAAATCAGTTAAGCTGATAAGTTGATTGGATGATAGTCGACTAATTTTGTCGATTTGGTAATTGAAAATTCAAACATTGAACATATGGGAAGAACAACTTTATTTTGAAATACGACTATATTCATTTGAGGGCTATAAATAAAGGTTCTCTAAAGTATTTATTGATATCTCTTTACAAGCTTACACTAATTTATAGAGAGTGAGCATTTATTGCACCAATCTACTCTTGAAGATAGTGCTTATTGGTAAATAAAATTTGTATCTTCTTATTGGGGTGAGATTTGCCGATAGGTGCTATCTTAGTGAGGCAAAAGGTGATATTTTGTAGGGCAAAGAGTTAGGAGCTCTTGTTGTAAAGGTTTGACCTCCACTTGCAAGGAGATCAAGATAATGGAAAACCTCAAGTATGGATACTTGAATCAAGGATGTAGGAAGTTTTCTGAACCTTGTAAAAATTGTCGTGTTTGCTCTCTTTGCTCTATTACATAGTTGTGTATTTCTTGCATTCATTTTTAAAATTTGTAAAAGTTGTCAATATTTGAAACATACCCTATTAAGCCCTTCTAGGGTAAATATTTGGGCAGCAATTGCGACAGTCAACAATTCTAAAGCTATGAACACCAACGAGTACCTTGAATCACATGGGAGTGATAATCTTAGTGGCAATGAACATGTCTCTTTACTCATCGTTAGTTTAGCATAAGCCTAATTCTCATAAGCTATATTGACCTATTTCTTAGAGAAAGCCACGTTTATTCACACGTGCATGGGGATACAAAGATTTTCGACACATTGTTTAAAGGAAAAAAAATTATTAAGAGGAATTACGATGAAGCAAATTGGTGACCCATGCTACGAAACATTTGCAAAAAATTTAATTGTTTCATTCTTTCAGGTTATGGATGAGTTCGTGGTCAAATATGTCCAGTTAACTCGAGGATGAGTTCTTTTAAAGTAGGAGAGTATGATGTAGGACAATTATGGTACCTACTAAAAACATGGATACATGTTTCAAAGTTATTGTAGGATTCTTTAGTTTCCAAATTTGAGCTTATCTTAAATTGATTATTTTAGATAAAATATTTATTATCTTTATATTATTTTCTATTCAAAATAGGATTCCTTATTTTATTAAGATTGTGATAAGGACTTGAGTTATGATTTTCTAGTCAAAATAGTAATATTCTAGCTCAAGAAATATGATATAATAGGTTTCTATTATTCTATTTTTTTTTATCAATAATAATATAATTTTGAATTTTAAAGAATGTATTCTCCTTTTAAGTTATTTATTTTCTATTGTGGATATTGACATCGGTCATATTCATTTATAACCAACAATAATAAATTAAAGAAAAAAAATAAAAAATGAAGTTGTATCGAAATAAGAGACCCAATCAACACAACTTTTTCTTCCTCGATATGGATTTCTTCTAAATACATCATGCAACTAATTATGCAGCCTATGTACATCCTGTTTGGCTTGACATTTGTTCCACCATTCCCTGTAAAAGGAGAGGGAAGCTCGAGGACGAAGTGGCGACATTAGAGAGATGGATGGAAGAGTTGGAGAGAAATTGGAAACTTTGACAAGTGTTATAACAAGTGAAAAATGTTTGTAGTTAATAAGAATTGATATCTCAATCTTATTAAATTTTATAATTGTGCGAGTTGTTCTCGTACTTATTTTTATTTTTGAAAATTTTGAAAACTATTTTTTTTTCTTTTTTTAATTTAAATTTTAAAATGTTTTGAAAAATAAAAACAAAATAAACAATCAAACGCATTATTTGTTCTAATTTTTAAAAATTTAAAATAAAAAACAAAAACATTACCAAACGAGATCTATGTCCCAATCAGCCCTAAAAGAGAAGCCTGGAATACCATTCAAGTGAACAGGAGGCCGTTCAAAGGCTTGGCCCATTCCCCGGCCCACATGAAGCGGAGTTGGTCCACATGAACACCATAACTAAGGTTCAAATGCTTCAATTTCAATTTCAACCCTACATGAATAAAAGCAGTAAACAGACTGAAAAGAGTTTTTGGAGAGAGAGAATGGGGAGCGCCCTAATGCGTACGTGTATCCTACGCCATCTCATTCGCAACAGGTCCCGCTGTCCTCTGCTTTTTTCCCTCACTGAAACCCTAATTTTGTCACCAAACCAAGTTCAATACTCATCCAAAGGATCTTCAAAACCGTTGTTTGATTCTACTGTTGCCCCCACTACCACCACCAGATTTCAGTTATCACAGAATTTCAACCTTTGCCGAAACCTTTCCTCGTCGTCGTCAGGTCACTATCATATCTAACTATTTGTTGTTTTTGCGCTTTTGCTTCTTATTTTACGTCTGAGTGATAAAACATCGCCCGTGAAGTGATTATTGTTTCACCGGTGTATTGAAACAAACCCCCTCCGGGAAAGAAATAGGAAAAAGTTAATAGATATTAAAAAATTCACATTATTGGTTGTTGTGGTGGTTCCCAATACGTTAGTTTTTAGAACAAAACAATTTAATGACTTGTTGCTACAATTTTATGGTCATTAGTTTACTGATTCTGTTTTTTGACTGTTTATAGTCTCTCATATCTCTCACAAGTCACAATGCAAAAGATCACAAAACGCATGGGAAAGAAAACAAGATCTCAAAAATGATGTTAAATTTGTGCAAATGGTAGGTAAAGGGTTCAGGTGGAGTAGGAGTGTGGGAGCTACAAATAAAAGAGGATCTCAAAGTGGTGTCTCGAGATGAAGCAACCCGTTGGGAAATCTATAGGGAAGTCTCCTCTTAAGTCCTTTTTTTCTCTAAGTACATGCACCATAATGGTTTCGCTGACAGTCACGGATCGGTCCCCACGTGTGCTTGTAGAAAGTAATAGAAACTTGAAGGGTTAGTTTGCTCTACCTCTAAATATTAGAGCCAAACTATTAACCAATCACCTTAGCCACCAACCACCACATGACCTAGAGTATCTCATATTACAGATCTTAGGCCGCCTTCCCCTTCGGTCCAAGACTTGTAAATCTATCTTTAGCTCGAAATAGTTTAGGCCGAGGTCATACGTTCATAATGGATCATACTCAAAGTAGCACTTTGTTCTTTATCATTGGCTCGACATGTTCGAGCCAGTGTTCACGGTAATCTTTTAATATTTCACGTATGGACGTCATGTTCACAAATTCCATATCCACATTTTGTTCCCTTGTACGCGTGAATCTTCATACATAAGTTTTATGCAGACATGAAAATATTTAAAATCACTAGAGGATACCTTACTATATGTCTATATATTTTAAGTTTCAAGTTTCACAGTTCCTTAGTGTAGGCCGAGACAATTAGGCCTAACAGTTAGGATCAGATCGAAATTATATGATCCGAATAACTCATACGATATAGATTATTTTTGTGATCAAATCCTTTTGATTAGATATTATTCAAGACAGTTTCCAAAAAGAGTGTATTCATTATTCTCCAAATACCATGAGCTCTTTTAGTTTATATAATCATTGATTGAAATCATCCTATTATATATTCCCATATATACGAATCCATTGATGATTATATTATAGCTCTTTTGGTTTGATATCAATCAGTTTGGGCTGATTCTAAAAGTACCTTTGAATTGAATAGAGCCGTGTGTCAGAGTAGGTTTCTTATTTGAATTGTCATTCTCCAAATAATTTTAGCTTAGAAGTATCTATATATACAAAACCCAAAAGAATACAATTCGGGCCTAACTAGATTGATTTGAGGTTTGTATATTGGCTTGGTATATCCTGTACCAAATTTATCTATTTTCAATGAACCTTCTCTACTAGAGGATCAAAAATTTATATCAAGTCACACCAAGTTTAGGTCGTATTGACTAATTTATCATAGTTGGGGCCAAAATAAGAATTTGCCAAAGGCTTTCGGTAAAAGAAACCTTGAGATTTTTATTATTATTTTATTATTTTTTTTTCGACTTGGAATGAGGCTATCTTTCCCTTCCCTTTTTTCAATTTGAACCGAGATTGATTTTGAAGCCTTTGCTCATGGGTTCATTTTGAAGCTTTTGTTCATATTCCTTTCTAGTTTGAGCCATGCCTGACTTGAATCCATGAGTTTGGCTCTATTTTTTTTTATCTTTGGAATCTTGAGTTTGGCTCTATCTTTTATCATTGGAACCTTGAGTTTGGCTCTATCTTTTATTTTAGAGCCATCTCTTTGGTTTTATCTTTTATCTTTGGAACCCTGAGTTTAACTCTTATCTTTTATTTTGTAGTTATCTCTTTGGTTCTATCTTTTATCTTTGGAGCCATCAGTTTGGCTCTATATTTTATCATTGGAGCCATCAGTTTTGGCTATCTTTTATCATTGGAACCTTGAGTTTGGCTCTATCTTTTATTTTGGAGTTATCTCTTTGGTTCTCTTTATCTTTGGAGCCATCACTTTGGCTCAATCTTTCATCTTTAGAGCCTTGAGTTAGGCCCTATCTTTACTTTGGAGACATTTCTTTGGCTTTATCCTTTTATTTTGGGTAACTTACGTTGACTTCTTTTGAGATTTGTTGATATTACACACAGACCCCTTAACTTTTGAAAATTACGCTGATCTCCCCTGTCAGAGTTTGTCTCTTAACACTGTTAGTAAATAAAATAAATTTACATTATTGCCCTTCTCCTCCAAACGTACTACTTTTGCCACAAACAAGCACCAAAATTTTCTCCCATCCTTTTTCTCTCAATAAACAATTGAGTTTTGAATCACACTTCAAATGGCCCAACAAATGGAGGTCTTCAAAATTAAAGAGGAAGAGGGAAAGCTATGCAATACTATTCTCGCCGGAAAATTAGACTGATGAATGAATGATCTTCCCCTCTTCCTTTGGATTTTGCGCATCTGACGGACATAAGGGTTTTTATTAAAAAAAAATGGTGTTGTGAAATGGAGATTGGGCTATTTAGAGAGGGGATGAAATTGAAAACCAATTTCTTCAGTTTTACCTCTAGTGAATGAAGATTTTTGACAAAGCATCACTTTTAAAGAAACCCACTTGTGTGCAGATCTTTTGTGAAGCAGTCGGTATTTTAATTTAGGGTTTTAATTGAAGAAAAGCATGGATGGTAGGTTTCCGATCAGGGTTGCAGATTTCTCTACGCCAAAACCCTTTGTGAAATCAAGAATGCAATGAAATTAAGTGGTGCAATTTAAAGCAAAGATTTAACATGTAATAATCAAACTGAACCCTCCAATCATTAAGGTATTCTAGGCAACACGTGTATGGAATCAGACCATTCACTTACCATTTAACAATCTAACTCAACTCTTCTTCCATCTTTCCACCTTCTCCCTCTCTCACGTTGGATCATTGATGGTATCATTCTAGTTTCTTAATCCTTGTTTTCTCTTTTCCTTCATTCTTCGTTTTGTTTCAGCTTTGAGAGAGAGAGAAAATCTTCAAGAACAAGTAGATATACCCAAACCAAAACTGTTAGACACCAGCCAAAAGAGGCTCACGGGTGGCCAACCTCCAGATCTGGCTAATCACTTTGTTTTAATAGGTTTATAGTTTTACTTAATTTTGCAGAGAGGAAGAAAACTAAAAGATTGTGAACCATTGAGAATGTAGGAGCCAAAGAAAAGTTTGATCAGAAGTGACGAGTGACTAAGTGATTTTACTCCCTGACGGGAGAGGGAAGAATAAAGAGTTAAGATGAGTTGCCTTAGTGAATTTAATAGATAAGGGCAAAATTGGTATTTAGAAAAAATTATAAGATGACATCAGCATTTATCGTTTAGTCAACTAACGGTTGACTAACGGATGAGAGGTCTTTGTTATTGACATTAAAGCAGAAGGGATGTGAGTGTAATTTCTCAAACTACAGGGGGTCTATGTGTAATTTCAACATACCTCAGGGGTGGTCAGTGTAGTTTACCCTTTATTTTTGGGGCCATCACTTTGGCTCTTTCTTTTATCTTTGGAGCCTTTATTTTGGCCATCTTTTCTTTGTTAGGGGAATGCTTCATAAGGGATGTTCATAGAATCTTTATCATTCTCCCTCTAATTTCAAACTAATGCTTCCCTAGTATAGGCCAGAAGAATTATACGGCGTACAAGACTTCTTTTCGTTAAGGCCAACATCATTTATTCATCATAAATCCCTGCTCCTTTGATTTAGGAGTAATATATTTATATATATATATATATATATATATATATATATACACACATATAAGCCATTACTCTGCAGTCCTCTTTAAGTGCTCTTAAAGGGTTATCACGAGTTTGGCTCTATTTCTTATTTTGGAATCATTACTTTGGCCCTCTCTTATTCTCGACAATATTAGAGGAATGGCCTTTGAGGGATTTTATCTGAATCCTTCATTTGTCTCTTTCACCTTAAATTCTTATGTTTCTTGTTTAGGCCTGGAAGACTTACTTAGAGCTAAAACATTGGTTCTCATTAGTCTAGGCTGAAGTAGTTTGGCTCGAAATATCCCTTTTTGAGTTATGACAATGCTTAGTGAAGAAGTTCATCTATTCTTAGTTTCACATGCCTATAAAAGCTCATTTCAATAGATGTGATCTTGAGATGACCTTTATACATTAAAGGTGAAATTGAGATTTTTAGATTTGAACTTGAGGTTCATTAGAGGTGATCCTAGTATTAGCTCTAAACACAACTATCATTTAGTATGAATAAGGGAAAGTCATAAGAATACCTATGACTATAAAAGATTACTTCAATATTTGTGAACTTGAGATTACATTGATTAACTAGAGGTGACTTTGAGATTAGTTTTCTTTGCTAGAGGTGATCCTAAGATTACCTCTAAACACAACTATCATGTAATATCAAAAGGGAAAGTGATGTGGATACCTAGTACCTATGTTTTGCCCCCTGCGCGTATGGATCTCCCATGTCAGTGCATACGTGCAAAAAAATAATTGCAACAAAGTAAAACATCATATTAGCTTTATCTAATTCAATATTGCATTAAGGTTTTCCCTCCCAATCTTTGATTTTTTTTTTAGAGAGCCAATTTGTATCTTTGGGATAAAGAGCTTAAACTTGTTCAGTCCATTATAAATCTTTGAAGACTAGGTTGCATTTATTCAAGACAAATAGTCTCTTAATCATAATTTGTGTATAGTCAAGGATACTTCATGCACCTCCCCTTAGATTTAATATATCCAGAAGAAAATGCTACACTTTCAACTCAACCTTTGAATCTTATCATTTTAAGTTGTTGAAAACCTTTTATTGCTCATTTTGAACCATAGTGACTCACAGGAATACATTTCAACAGTCAAGATTAGATAGAAAACCTAGGTTACTCTACAGGATCAAAGAATCTTTTTGGCCTAATTTTTTGGGTAGTAATCTAATCTTAATAATTTTTATGGTTTCCCCTATTGTGGCAACAGTTGCCCATGGAAACTCATTTCATAATTTGAGATCAAGTAGAGAATAAAACTTTTTAAAGTTTCTGGTTTATGTTTCAAAATTACAAAAACACTAGACAATTATTATTCTAGCATTATCAGCACACCATTCTTATCACTTTACTGTCTATCAAACTTCAACTTTCAAATTTTAGGTTCAAACTTAAAGTAGTTGCAACTAACATATTGTAGACTTCTATCATAATCTCTCTCTCTTTTTAAATATATGTATCTATTGCATGGTCTTGGTGGATCATTTTCCTTTTACAATTAAAGGTCTTGAGTTCATGCGAGTTGATCCCTAAAGTATAGTGCTCACCATGAAATACTTTTCTCAAACAAATTCCAAGTCTTGTATGATTTACTCGGAAAGATAATGTCTTGGACATTTGATCAAGTTTCATCCTTTTCCATATTGAGATAGATTTCAGACTATTGACGAAACAATATTTCAGCCTAAAGGAAGAATGAAAGACGGCATAGAAATAATTCCATTGACACATTGAGCAATGTCTCTGGTTGAGCCAAAGTTTACTTTAATAAAACTCGGGACCTCTGGGTATTTTTTCAAATCACTTTACAGTATTGAACTATGTATAACCCATAACATGTTTACTACTTGTTGTCACTTTACATGTCTACTTGTTTACATGTTTAATGTGAAATCCTTCTCATAGTATTATTTATAAGAGTGCAGCCCCAACATAGTCTTTGTATTAGTTTATCTATTTTGAAAGAGCAAACAAATTGTGTGAATTAATCAGAAATTGACAATTTTTTTTCTTTGTTTTGAACAAGATTTGCTTGGAGATAGAGTCGAAAAATCTAATATATGGTGACTTTGAACATATCGCGAAAAGTATTACCTCGAACATATCGCGAAAAGGATTAGCTCAAATAGATGCGACAAATTCTTTAATCATGTTACTAAGATTCAAGGGTCACATCGTTTAAACACTTATTATTCATGAACAGATATGTGATGAATCAACATCATGACATGGCAGTTGGCAGTGCTAACTTGAGGGTCATTTAGCTTGTGTAAACACATTTTTTTTTAACACGTCAGTAAAGTTTTTATGAACATTTGCCACCATATGATGTAATGATAGTCAATAATAATAATAATTTGATAAAATGTTTGCCCCAGATTGAATGGATAAAGATGGCATTATCAATAGAGTTTGTGCTGAGTAGGAGATTGCATCAAGGGATGAGAAGTCTGGTTGACCTTCAAGAGGCGAAGCTGTATCTTTTTTTGGATTAGGGTCAGTTGTAGATTAACATATTTACTACTTATCCTTTGTTTATGGATGGGGTCGAAAAATCTAATTTGCCTCCTATTTAATGAGAGATGCAACCACTACAATGGGGTCACCCCCTTTTCCCTCTTTTTTTAATATCCTAAAAAAACTGGTAATGAGAGATGCATCTGAAGTAATGGATATGATGTCATTGGAATTGTTCCGAATAGGAAACCTTTATGTGATATGAAGTCTTAATGGGGTTGGGATTCCTTTGAGAAACAAGGCAAAGGAATTTACAAAAGTATCTCCAGCCTAATGAAAGAAATTTCTGTGACAAGATATACTATGATTGTATCATGAAAATGAGATTAATACGGCAAGATTACTAGGAAAATAAAACATATTCAATATTATACTCTTAAGACAATCATATTACGAAGTTGAGTTCTATTAATATTCTATACAAGAGAGTTTGCAGGCACAACTTAGCAGGCCATGATGTTGCAAGACATGATTTTAATTTTTTTCTCTCTTATGTTTTTTTTTCCTGGTTAACAATTGTGATGCTTCGGTAGAATCGATAGAATTAGTGCCAAGCAAGAAATCGAAATCAAAGTGTTCCTAATTTTTACATCAAAGTTTTGAGAAATAACAGTTATCTATGAGGGAATCTTAGTTATCTAGTTATTGGTGGCCATGGGAGGTTTGGTTGACCTCAAAAGGCGCAACAACTTTTTTTTTTTTGACACAAAGATGGGGAATCAAACTCACCCAACTACATGGGTGCTTTCATCACACTTGAATAGGACCACAATTAGGGGTTTTGAATTAAGATCCGTTGTGTATATACTAATTAATAAGACATTTTTATCTTTGGGCCGTGTTGCCACTGTTTTGGCAAAACTAAATCAAAATTCATATTCTGACTACTATCATTTAATTGATTGCAAAGTTTTAGATGATTTTTTTTAGTTCGGAGATACTTGAAATAGTAAGTAAATGATACCTGGTGCTTAACTATTAGTTGTTCATACAAAGAGATTGATATTAATGATTCAGCACAATGCGGTCTACTAATTTGATTTGAACTATATTCTTAAACCGATTTTAAAAGGTCCTATTTGATCACAGAGATTTGGGTTCATCACAAAAAGATTGACTCAAATGTACATAGGGCCATATGACATCTTCACATGAACAAAACCCAATCCATGGGACACAAAAGGATATGTGATGAATATAGAGATATAACTGACCTCTTCACATGAATATAGAGATATAACTGTAAATAGATAACTGCATGGCAATACTGGTAGTAACCCAAGGATTCAACACATGTATGGAACATGTAAACGTATTCTACCCCCAATGGCAACATGTTTATAAAGATATAGTAACCTAAACTTATTGTGTGTTGAGAACATTTTTTAACACAGCAATAAAACTTATTTAAATATTTTCTGCCATGTTATGTAAAAGAAAAAAAAATTGATGCAGTCAACAATCCAACTACTACAAACCATCGTAACAAATACTGATAAATGACTTGTAGAGTTGATGCAAACAACAATATCATAAATGACTTGCAAAATAAAAGTGATGAAGGAAATAGTATACCTGGTCCATTGTTATCCATATTAAAATCAGATTTGAATTTGAGGTTTTATGAGACCTTCACATCGAGCACTTCACAAACATTCATCTCTTCAATATCCTTTCTGATATCCTTTCAGATTTGAATTTTAGCTCTGAAACTTGATTTGGGAGTGAGGTTACCAAAACAAAATGGTAAAATAAAATACCATCTTGGTTGGTAACTCCCCAACAGAGTTGCCAAATTGTAGGTAAAGGGTTCAGGTGGGAGCTACACATAAGAGAGGATCTCAGAGTGGTGTGTCTAGGAAGAAGGTGAAGCAATCCAAACTGGGAAATCTATAGGGAAGGCTCTTCTTTGTCCTTTTTTCTCTAAGTACACATCTTTGTGGAGGCCCTATTTATATAGGATGATCACGTGCTATCCTCATGAGCCATAACGGTTTTATTGAGGTCATGGATCGGTCTCCACTGTGTACTTCCAGAAAGTAATAGAAGATCATAGAAGAATCAATAAGATTCCCTCATAGTCTGGAGCGGCTAGTTTGGCTCTACCTCTAAATATTAGAGCCAAACTAGCTGAACCAATTACCTTAGCCATCAATCCACATGACCTAGAGTATCCCCTATTATAGATCTTAGGCTGCCTTCCCCTCGGTCCAAGACTCGTAAATCTATCTTTAGCTCGACATAGTTTAGGCCGAGGTCTTAGTTTCATAATGGATCATACTTGAAGTAGCACTTCGTTCTTTATCAGTGGCTCGACATGTTCGAGTCGTGTTCACGGTAATCTTTCAATATTTCACGTATGGACTTCATGTTTACAAATCCCATATCCACAATTTGATCTTAATAACTGGTTGATCATGATTCCGTTGAAGTAATTCTTTAAGGAGTTTAGCATTGAACTCCAAGGATCATGTGGTAATTGATATTCTAGTTTGGATTTGAAATTAGATGCTGTTAACTAGGCTTTTGTGTCCCAATCGATGACAATGTACCCGTAATGGTTTTGTTTAATTTGCTATTTTATTTTGAAATTCAAGGACCATTAATGTTCTTAAAGATTTGCTGTGCTTGTGCTGCTATTTGTTCTTTGTACGCGTCAGTCATAATTTCGTCATTTTTTTTTAAAAATATCGATGAATTGTAAGGGTTTATATTTGAATTTTAGAAAAGAAATGTTATAAAGTCTACTTAGGAAGTAGAGAGACATTGATATCCCAAGTTCATATATTTGAATTCGGTTGTATAGTTGAAGACAATTACTTGGGTTAAGGATGAATTGGGTTGTCTCAAAGTGGTGCCTTCGAGACTTGATTGTTATATGATATTGGATAATGAGATACCTCAAAAGTTGGGGTTTTTTTTGGAAGTAGCATGAATTGAGCGATGGAGAAGTAACTGTGCTGTTAGCAAAATATGCGTGTGTTGTGTTTTTTGATTGGTTCATCATATTTTAGGATATTCTTTTTTTTTTTTCTTTTTAATGTTGGGGAGGAAATTAAGAGAACATTGAGGTTAACAAATTTTGTTATGTGCATTTTAATGAAAACATTGGGTGTAATTTAGGTCTCTCGAAAATTTTGCTGCAATTTTCTGAATTCGGAGTCACGTTAAATTTGGAAGGCAGCCATACAAAAAAATGGGTTCGTAGCATGCTTTCAATGTGTTTGGTTTACTGATATTACAATAAAATTCCTTTTCGACCAGTTACAAAAAAGAATGATGATAATGATAGTAAACTGATATTATTTTTCATTTTGATGAATTGATCCCTCTTTTGAGCAGTTGCTATTGGTATTCATGTCAAAATATTCATGTCATTTTTTCTTTCATGAATGAATCCAGGTTCATCCTGCTTATTGTTTACTGACTCAATAAATTAATTCCAGGTCCATCAAATATTGTGGTGATTGGGTCCGAAGAAGAGTTCAATAGTTCACTTCGCAAGGCTCAAGGTTCATATGTACATCTAATTTGTTATTTGTTTTCAAATATCATCATTTTACATTTTTTTTTTTTTTTGTTTCAAGAATTTTTATTGCTTACATCTTTATTGTTATATACTGTAACAGATGAATCTTTGCCGGCAATATTCTACTTCACTGCTGCATGGTGTGGGCCATGTAAGATTCTTCATCATTTAATTGTGTTCATGGGGTGATCTGTCACACATTTACTTTTGGCATAAGAAATTAATTCTGGCTAGCAATTGTTTTTTTCTTTGGGTTGGGGGGTTTGATTCATTAAAAGGTTTTGTTTAGTTAATTTTATGGTGTAATAATCTTGTGTAGGTAGGTTGTTATCTCCTATCATTGGACAGTTGAGTGAGAAATACCCTCATGTCACTACATATAAGATTGACATTGATCAGGTAAGAAGGATAATTGATGCTAAAATGTGTTTCTTAGTAAGTTTTCAAAAGGCATTTTAAAGGATTGCCTTAGGCATCGGGTGCGGAGGTTATGAAATGCCTCAATATTATATTAATTGAGTGGTGGTCTGCATGGATTAGCCTCATGAGCAATGCTTGGCACGGATGCTGTTCGCATTTTTTACCCCCTCAAATCCTGAGATGCATGCCTCACGTGCCCAATATTTTGTCTCCTATTTTTGTTTTTACTTTTAACATTGATTAACTATGCTTCTTTTTTAGGTAATTAACTATGCTTCTTTTATTATGAGCATCATTGAATAATTTTATGGTTACATTTTTTCCCCTTATTATCTTTAGTCATGTATTGAAAAGTTCTTCATTTATACTATTATGAAATCATCATATGATAATATCTAATATGAAATGTTGGTCCTGTTTCTTTATTCACCTTTAGACCTAGGCTTTGCCTTGCTGTGATGAACACTTTTCCTAATGATGTCGACTCAAAAAACACCAGTTTTTTATTAGTTTGGCATCATAACTCATTAGTGGTTTACTCGCTAAATCTTTTGAACATGAGATATCCTGTCAATATTTCAATTTTTAAATTGAACACAAAAATGAATAAAAATTTGCTGAATTATGAATTCCAAGAAATGTTTTATGGGCTATTGAACTGGGATGATTTCTTGTTTCACTCTGATTTGATACTTTAGAAACTTCAGCAACATCAGCAATTTTATCACGTGACTTTCTAATAGTTGTTTGATTCCCCAGCCATCCTATTATTTTGTGAGGGATGTGAGTTTCTTTCTGCATTGCGGTTGAAATTTTTTTCTTTGTTGATCTTTGCAGGAGGGGCTTGGAAGCACATTAAGCAAATTAAATATTCACTCTGTGGTAAAATAAGCTTCCCCCCCCCCCCCCCCCTTCAAAATAAATTAGTTATCAGTGTGCACTAATCATGTTCCAATTTTATTTGATGCATGTGTTTCTCTATTTTTAACTGTATGCTGTTTACATGAATCTTGTATCAAAGTTTTGCATATTGCTTTGCTCACACTATTGGGGTGAGTTAAGTATTCATCAAGACCAGTAATTGTTAAAACTCAATGAAGGAGAATGTTATCTTAGATTTTCCTCAATATTTAAAGTGTTACAGAATATACATAGGATTATTCTAGAATATACATGCTGTAGGGTTGACTGTATAGGATTATTCTAGAATATACATGCTGTAGGGTTGACTGTATAAGCTCAATCATAAGGATTCTAATTAGTCTACTTTCCTAGTTTAGTCTCTCAATTTGTGTATAAATACACTTGTATATTTTGAATGGAATAACACAGAGAATTATTGTTTGCTTTCTTAGGTTTCATGGTATCAAAGCCTTTCTGAAAGATTAGAATTTTTTCCTTCTTTTCTTTCCTCTTTTTTTCTTTCCTCTTCTCTTTCATTTCCGACTGTTCTGCCCACAGTGAGCAGAGTTGGGAAATTCCTTGAGTCACCCTGTTCGAGTGACCCTTGATTCTCACCGCCACTTAGGATCAGTAGCCCACCTGCCGATCGGCCTGTCCCTGAGATCCGGTCACCAGAAACCCAGCGCGTGAGCCTCATGCGCCACCAGAAGATTTTGCCGTCGTCAGCTACTTCACGCGCCGGAGCGTGGAGGCGCGTGTGACTGCGCCTCGATTTCTGACCACCTTTCCTGGAGTCGTCTCTCTCGTTCCGGCACTCCTGTGTAGTTGGTTGCTTGGTAGCAATTCGTTTGGGCACTCTGGTTGCCTTGTTTGCTTCACGGTTGTTCGTGAATTCCTTTTCTGTGTAATCCTTTGGGTGGTCTCTACATTTCTTCTGTGCTCTATCTCCATGGCTGATGAACAGAAGAGTTTGGTTGTGACAGATGTTATTCCTATGATGTCCAGAATCACAGAACACACGTTAACTGGTCCCAATTATTTCGATTGGTGTAAGACCGTCAGGATTTATCTGCGGAGCATTTCTAAGGACAATCATCTCACGGCTGATCCCCCCACGGATAATACTCGCCAGGAGTGGTTGAGAGATGATGCTCGCTTGTTCTTGCAAATCAGAAACTCTATTGACACTGAGGTTGTTAGCCTGATTAATCATTGTGAGTATGTTAAAGAATTGATGGAATATTTAGAATTTTTGTATTCTGGAAAGGGCAATCTTTCACGTATCTATGAGGTTTGTAAGGGCTTTTACCGGGCTGAACAACAAGATAACTCTCTTTAGGCCTATTTTATGAATTTCAAACAAACCTATGAAGAATTAAATGTCTTGTTACCTTTCAGTACTGATGTCAAAGTCCAGCAAGCTCAACGGGAGCAAATGGCAGTAATGAGTTTCTTGGCTGGCCTTAATTCTCAGTTTGAGATTGCTAAATCTCAGATTCTCTCTAGTGCTGAGATTTCCTCTCTCCATGAGGTATTTACTAGGGTACTTCGCACAGCTACTAGTACATCTGTTGCTCCCTCGGTTCATGCTTCTAGTGCTCTTGTCAGTCATCATGGTGGATCTGACACTAGACGGTCTTATCCTAAGAACAGAGGCGGCGGTACGGGTAGTCAGGATGCAGGGGGAGTTGTCTGTTATTATTGTCATGAGCCGGGCCATACCAAGCGCACATGTAAGAAATTGCAAAATAAGTCTCAGAAGTCTCATTCAGCCCATGTTGCAGTTACTCCTACACCTAGCCCATCTGAGCCAACCATTACAGTCTCTGCAGATGCATTCGCTAAATTCACTCAGTATCAAGAAGCATTGCAGCATTCATCTCCACCTGTCACTGCCATTGCCGAGTTAGGTAAACCAAATACGTGTCTTCTTTCCTCTTCCTCACAATGGGTCATTGATTCTGGTGCTACAGATCATATGACAGGTAATTCTAGTCTTTTCTCCTCTTTTCAGTCTCACACATCTCCTTCTAATGTTACTTTAGCAGATGGTTCCACTTCTTCTGTGCTTGGGTCTGGTACTGTTAATCCAACTCTATTGATTTCGATGTCTTCTATCTTGAGTTTACCACAATTTTCTTTTAATTTAATGTCTGTTAGTAAACTTACTCGTACCCTAAATTGTTGCATCTCATTTTTTCCTGATCATTGTCTTTTTTAGGATCTTATGACGAAGAAGATTATTAGTAAAGGATATGAATCCGGTGGTCTCTACCTTCTGGATACCCAGGTGCCCAGGCCCATTGCATGTTCCAGTGTCATGACTCCCTTTGAAGCACATTGTCGGTTGGGACATCCTTCTTTGCCTCTGTTGAAGAATTATGTCCTCAGTTTCATAATGTATCTTCCTTAGATTGTGAGTCGTGTCAGTTTGCAAAACATCATCGTTTGCCTTCAGTCCCTCGAGTCAGGGGGAGGATGATGACCTGTTGGTTTATACTATCACCTCTCCGCCTCCCACTGTAGCCCCTTCCCCTGTTACCCCACCTTCCGCACCACCATCCCCACCACCACCTCTTCGCTATGTCTATTCCCGACGACGAGACTCATCTGCTCCATGTCCCGCACCGGTTTCTTCTTCGCCATCGGATCCTGTGGCTGGTGATCTTGATCTTCCCATTGCCCTTCGCAAAGGTACGCGTCAGTGCACTTATCCTATTTCATCGTTTGTTTCTTATGCTCACTTGTCTTCTTCTTCGTGTTCTTTTGTTGCTTCCCTAGATTCTGTGTCTCTTCCCAAAATTGTTCATGATGCCTTGTCCCATCCTGGATGGCGTGATGCTATGATCGAAGAGATGAATGCTTTAGATGCTAATGATACTTGGGATTTAGTGCCTTTACCTGCAGGAAAGAAAGCTATTGGCTGTAAATGGGTGTTTGCTGTCAAATTCAATTCCGATGGTTCCGTGGCTCGCCTTAAAGCCCGTCTTGTGGCTAAAGGCTATGCTCAGACTTATGGTGTGGATTATTCTGATACTTTCTCCCCCGTTGCTAAGTTGACCTCGGTTCGTTTATTTATTTCTTTGGCAGCTACTAATGATTGGCCTTTACATCTGTTAGACATCAAAAATGCGTTCTTACATGGTGATCTCCAGGAGGAAGTGTATATGGAGCAACCACCTGGATTTGTTGCTCAGGGGGAGTGTGGGCGAGTTTGTCATCTTCGTAAGTCATTATGGTTTGAAACAGAGTCCTCGTGCTTGGTTTGGAAAATTTAGTCAGGCAGTGGAAAAGTTTGGAATGAATAAGAGTAAGTCTGACCACTCAGTTTTCTATAAGCATTCTACATCTGGCCTCATTCTCCTTGTTGTGTATGTGGATGATATTGTCATTACTGGAAGTGATACTGTGAGAATTTCATCTTTGAAGTCCTTTCTTCATAGCCAGTTTCACATGAAAGATTTAGGGGTGTTGAAGTATTTCTTGGGAATTGAGGTGACGAGAAGCAAGAAAGGCATTGTCCTATCCCAGAGGAAATATGTGCTTGACCTATTAACTGAGACTGGAAAGTTGGGGGCTAAGCCGTGCAGCGCTCCAATGCTTCCCAACCTATAACTCATGAAAGATGGAGACTTATTTGAAGATCCTGAAAAATACAGGAGATTGGTTGGAAAGTTGAACTATCTTACAGTGACACATCCTGCTATTGCATACTCTGTTAGTATTATCAATCAATTCATGTCCTCCCCAACAGTTCACCATTGGGCAGCGTTAGAACAGATCTTGTGTTACTTAAAGGGAGCTCCTGGACGAGGATTACTGTACAAGAATCATGGACATACTCACATCGAATGTTTTTCAGATGCAGATTGGGCAGGTTCCAAGATTGACCGTAGATCCACTACCGGATACTGTGTTTTTGTTGGAGGAAATTTGATTTCATGGAAGAGTAAGAAACAAAATGTTGTGTCCCGATCCAGTGCAAAATCAGAATATAGAGTTATGGCACAATCTTTATGTGAGATAATGTGGATATATCAACTCTTGATTGAGGTTAGTCTTAAAGCTTCAATACCAGCAAAATTGTGGTGTGATAACCAAGCGGCTCTCCATATTGCTTCCAATCCTGTGTTTCATGAACGGACTAAGCATATTGAGATTGACTGTCATTTTGTTCGTAAAAAGTTGCAGCAAAATTTGATCTCTACCGGATACGTGAAAACTGGAGAACAGTTAGGAGATATCTTCACAAAGGCTCTCAATGGGGCTCGAGTCGATTATATTTGCAACAAGCTGAGCCTGATTAATATCTATGCTCCAGCTTGAGGGAGAGTGTTACAGAATATACATAGGATTATTCTAGAATATACATGCTGTAGGGTTGACTGTATAGGATTATTCTAGAATATACATGCTGTAGGGTTGACTGTATAAGCTCAATCATAGGGATTCTAATTAGTCTACTTTCCTAGTTTAGTCTCTCAATTTGTGTATAAATACACTTGTATATTTTGAATGGAATAACACAGAGAATTATTGTTTGCTTTCTTGGTTTCATAAAGTATCAACCAAGGTTGCTCCATTGCAACCTGGAGAAAACGGGTTCAAGTTATGGAAACAATTTCTCTCCTTGTGGGGGAAGGTTGTGTACATTTAACCCCTCGGACCCCACAATCACAGGTAGCCTCGTGCATGAGAGTGCCCTTTTTAGCACTTCTACACGTAGTGCTGAAGAAACTTCTTTTAATGAAGAGAAAAGGGTGTTAACGCTTGACATTGAGTTTTGTGATTGACCTGAGATTTCTCCAATGATGATGATGCAATATAGCCATGGGTGCATGCTTCCACGGTCCCACATGGAATTGGCCAAACGGGTATTGTTCAAACATTAGCTTGTAGTGGATGTGGGTGGGGTTTTTGTCTCAAATGTTATCTTGGGGAAAGATCTTTTGTGCTGCTGTTCTTTTTTCAGTTATATTTAAGGCTTGCAGCATGCAGAAAATTAGTTATCACTGTGTATTAATCGTGTTCCAATTTTATGTGAGACATATGCACTTCTGTATAAGCTGTACATTGTTTACATGTTCCAATCTTGTATCAGTTTTTGTGTACTGCTTTGTTCATAATATTGGGTGCATTAAGTATAGATCACAATTACAATTGTTAAAACTCATATAAGGAAAGTGTTATTGGGGCTTATTTAGATTTATTCTTAGAGTTAAATTGCCTGTTTGTGTTTTATATATAACTATATATGAAAAGCCAATATTGTGAATGGAGCCATGACTGAGAATGGGCAACAATCATTTCGGGAGGCAGTTAACATATGAAACAGCTGCATGTCATCAAGTCCTAAGATTGAATCTTAATCACCTACATTACATGATCAGTATTATCTTAGTGGGTAACATCTACAAATTGGTGGCTAAAGTCTTATTGCTGAGGTTGAAGAGGGTTATGCCCAGTATTTTCTCTGGCAGCCAGAATGCCTTTGGGGTGGGGTGGGTGGGGAGGGGGAAACAAATCTTGAATGCGGCTCTTATAGCTAATGAATGATTGATGAAAGGGGAAAGATGAAGAAAGACAATCTAGTGTGCAACCTAGGCGTTGAACAGGCATACGACCATGTCAATTGGGAATTTGGGAGTTTTTGATGGGTATGATAAGAAAGATGGGATTCGGGAAAAAATGGAGGAGTTGGATGGTCACGTATGTTAAGACAGTGTCTCTTTTAGTTTTAGTGGATAGTTCTTTGGCTGAATTTTTTCAAACCTTGCGGGGTCTGAGACGGGGGGATCCTTTGTCCCCCCCTTCTATTTGTGATAGTGATGGAGGCCTTTTGCCATTTCATGGTTAGAGCTGAGGAGGTGGGTTTGTTGAAGGGCTTATCGACCCAAAAATTATTATTTAATATTTATATATATATATATATATATTATCTCAATATTACAAAAGAATGGTTTTTGACTTAAAATATTCATATTAAATACATAATTTGGTCATTTTGTAAAACCAGTTAACACCGTTTGTTTGATAGATCTAACAAGGGGGACAATGTAGTTTCAGAAATTATAGGAGAGGTATCTGTAATTGTCAGAAACCATAGGGAGGTAAGTGTAATTAACCCTAAATTTTATTTTAAAATAATTAATACTAGTGACACATTAAAGAGTGGGGAGGGGGTGTTTTTCAAATGTCAAAAATAGAAAAAGGGAGGAGGGGGGCTTGCGTCAAAAATAAAAAAGGGGGTTTGTCAAAAACAGGGATTCGAATGTTTGAAAAAGGAGTCGTCAATTGAGAGAGAGAGAGAGACAGAGTTCACAGAGAGAGGGAGAAATCGATCGAGAAAGACTGCAAAAAAAAAGAGAGGTGCCTGTGTCGTCGATATCCCACAAAGCAGCAGGTAGGCTTGCCCCTCCTCTCTTTTCTCTTCATGTTCTTTGATTACCCTTCACTCCTTAAACCAAATTTTTTTCCAATACTCATGTTCCCTTACTAGTAGTGTGTTTGGACGTGTCCCCGACTGTGTTGTGACATGTTGGAGACGTGTCCGAAATTTTGAAAAATAAAAAAAATAGGACACTCAATTTTAATGTGTCAGACGTGTGTCTGGAATGTGTTCATGTCCCAGGCATGTCAGACATCGACACTGTGGCCAAGCAACGTCCGTGCTTCTTAGGTGAGGGGTCTCAATGACCCAAATAAAAGGTTAGTTATAGAAATGGATTTTGAAAGGGTGGAGAACAAGCCTAGTTTGCTTCCAAGAGACCAAAATTTAGAAAGTTATGGAGAGCATCGTTAGATGTCTATGGGGGAAGATTCACATGGTCTAGTGATAGAGAAGACCTAGCTCTATCCAGATTGGATAGGTTCCTCATTTTCGGAGCTTTGGAAAACCAATTCCCAAAAATTACTCAAATGTTGTTCAAAGTTGGTGTTAGATCATAATTCGATTCTTCTATATAGTAAGGGGTTGAGATGGGGAAAGGCTCTTTTTCGGTTTGAAAACATGTGGCTTCAAGCCTTGGATTTCCGAGAGAGGGTGGCTGTATGGTGGCAGGGATATGACATTCGGGGAGACACTAGCTATGTGATGTCTCAAAGGTTAAAACTCCTGAAGGCAGATTTAAAGCATTGGAATGAGCAGGTGTTTGGTAATGTGCAGTTGAAGAAAGAGAAACTTCTTAGTGATATTCAACAGTTGGTTAAGAAAGAGCAAGAGGATTATTTGACTTATGAAGAGAAGTGTACAATGGATGATTTTAAAGGGAAGGGTTTTGAAGATGGAGGAAATCTCATGGAGTCCTATGGTTGAAAAAGGGTGACCGAGATATGAAATTCTTCCATAGAGTGGCAAACTATCATAAAAGTAGAAATAACATAAGTATGGTGACCATCGGGGATAGGAAGTTGCAAGGAGTCGAGGAAGTGAAGGAAGGGATTGTGTATTTTTATCAGAATTTGTATACTTAACCTTGTGATTGGTGTCTAGGTTTGGAGGGATTGGAGTTTTCCACCATTTTGGAAGATGAAGCGATTAGCTTGAAAAGGCCTTTCGAGGAGGAAGTCATTGTAGCTTTGAAGACTTGTAATGGGGATAAAGCCCCGGGGCCAGATATTTTACAATGGGGGTATGCTTAGGGGATTTGGGATCGAGGGGAGTGATGGGAGAAGAGTAGAGATTTCTTATTTTCTATTTGCGAATGATACCATTGTTTTTTGTGAGTCGGAGGAGACATAACATTACTTTCTCCATTGTATCTTGCTTTGTCTTGAGACAGTGTCGGGATTGAAGGTTATTGCAAAGAAGACAGATCATTCTAGTGGGTGATATTTGAGAGGTGGAAGAAATGGCATGGAGATGGGTTGTAAGGTGGGAAGTTTTCGTTCCACATATCAGGGCCTTCCATTGGGAGCTTCATAAAGGATGGGTGTTTTGTGGCAGGAAGTTGTTTGTATCAAATATGGATGTGAAGAGGGTGGATGGTTCTCTTGGGAGGTCTCGAAGGGGTATGGTTGTGGGGTTTGGAAAACTATCAGTAAAGGGAAAGAAGGTTTCATCTCATGTGTTACATTGGGTATTGGAAATGGCTTGCTTGGCATGGAGATGAGATTTTGAGGGATAGATTTCCCAACCTCTTTAGTATAACGGTGAGTAAGGAGTGCTTTGTGGCGGATTGCATTGAGGAGGTGGGGGGGGGGGGGGGGGGTAGGAGCGTGTGGAGCCTAAAATTTAGAAGAAATTTGTATGACTGGGTAATTGGGGAGGTAGAGGAGCTTTTGGCTTGCTTGAGTAGGGTGGCCTTGATAGATTGGGGCTTGGATGGTCTCAATTGGAAGGGAAGCGGGGATGGAAAATTCACTGTACAGGAAATTGTTGAATGGGAAGAATAACTCATTTCCTTGGAGACTGATTTGGAAGTCCAAGGTCCCTTCAGAAGTTGCTTTTTTTGCTTGGGATGCAATTTTAATGGCGAAGAACTTAAAAAGAAGAGGGTACCCACCTTCCAAGTAGTTGCTCTTTGTGCAAGGAGAAGCAAGAGACATTGGACCTCTTTTGTGACATTGTAAAATGGTCAGAGGCATGGAATTTACTTTTCTCTATTTTTGGTTGTGCTTGGGTGATGCTAGAAAGGGTTTCACAACTATTTATGGGATGGAGGCACAAGAAGATAAAGAGGGAATTGAGAATTGCTTGGAGAATGGCCAATTAGCCTGGTTTGGTGTCTTTGGCAAGATAGAAATAGAAGAATATTTGATGGGGTGAAATTTTCGTCTTGGAAGTTAAAGAGTATATACTTTTTTTAAAACTTTTTTCCTTTGGATTAAAGAAGAATACCCAATGTATCTAGTGAAGTTCACTTATTTTTATTTTGGGGGATCTTAGGCTTTAGTTTTTGTAGTCGATCCTTTACTTTTTTGTACTTTTCGAAATTGGCCTTCTCGGGCTCCTTGTGATTAATACAAATTACCATTATCAATAAAAAAAATATTTGAAGGAGGCTAAATTTAATGATTTGGAGATAAGAATGGGAACCATTTTTGGAGTATAATTAGGATCCCACAAGGAAGTTCAAAAGAAAAAAAATGGGAAGGGAGTGGGGGGGACTGTGGACTGTAACGCTATCCAAAGACTTTTGCTCCATTGATTCTAGGGTAATTTCCATTCACCTCCCCTGAGGTGCTTGTTCCAAAAATCACTACTTACCTCCCCTGGCGTTAGTGATAGTAGATGGTCAAAGGGTAGGACTGTAATTGGCTTTGATTAAAAAATTGAAATAAACTGAAGTGTGCCATTTTTCAATAAACCCAATCTGCACTTCCACCTGATTTCCATCATCTCCCTCCAGAAGAAAACTACCACCATCACTGCCATTTTTTAAAACCCATGTTGTGAGCTGAAAGTGTAAGAATTTCTTACAGAAAGGGCCCATCATCTCCATGCTCTCCCAAGAACCAATGCTCTCTAACGAATCAAGCTTGAACCAAATATATTGTGTCGGCAGGCACTACGGTCTTACCAATGCCGAACACACCATGTACTCACGTAGGCAACATTGTTTGTTGTGCAATGTAAGTAACAAAATAAATTAGTGTAGAAAAATAAATACGCTGCAAGACAAGAACACCAAAATATACGTGGTTTAACAAGTTGTCTATGTACATGGGCAAAGCATAGCAAATATTCCACTAACAAAAATGTCCAAGAATTACTCCCGCCGCTTTATCTCTTTATTCTTCTTGAAAAAAAAATGCAATTTATAGTGTCCCAAAACCCAAAAGTATGATACTGGGCAACATTTGTGCAAACTAGGTATAGAGTGTCGATTGGCACACAAAATGGTGGGTACTTGGCCCTTGAGTGCCGTTGGGCCACTTTGCCATTTTTTCATAACTCTTCAAAAGACTTGTGTCAAGCAGTCAACAAGAAAGGTTTAGGCCCAAGTACCAATTGATAGTCCACAAAAGTGCCCAAATTGGGTTGGATGTAAGTGGATCAAGAATACAAGACACCAATAACAAATCTCTACCTTGGCTTGTATTTCATCAAGCCACGGGCAAACCAATTTTCTTGTGCTGCCATCTCCACAAAATTCCCAAGGATCAAAATAAATGGTGCGAACATCAATCAAGTCTAAGGAGTATTAAAATTTGAGTAGCGGAGTGGGCTTAGTTAACATATCTCCTTGATTCTCTGTCGCGGCAACCTTCTTAATGGCAATAGCACTTTGGAACATAACATATCGAAGAAAGTGATATATAATCTCTATATGTTTGGTCCTCTCATGATACATATTATTTTTGGTCAAGTGTATTGCTCTTTGGCTATCACAAAAGACCACAGTAAGCAAGTCTAAGTTGCTAACCATACCTCTCAACCAAATTGCGTAACGTCTAAAATGAGAAGCAAGTAAAGTACTTATTGGTTTGGAACTTTGCATAGCAAAACACTCAAGCACCTTCTGAAAAGTACCGTGACAAGTACAACTTTCCAACTTTTCTATCCCTATGAATCTCCATGCCCAAAAGCACAGGAAAAAAAATAAAAAATAGTAAATAAGAAAAATTTTTATAAGTCAAATAAGTTTAAGAAAAGTTACCGAATAATTCTTAAATATACTCCACTTAACTCAATGAAGTATTATCCTAATTATTTGGGTCTGTTGCATGAATCATGTCTTGCCATTCTACTCTATTTAGGACCATTCTCACAGTTAGGCTACCATTATCATATCTTTTTTTTACCATCTCTTCTCAAGTTACTTTTGGTTGCCCCTGCTCCCTAGCACGATATGAACCATGTTGCACTTATGAACCAAATAATACTTAAATATATTTAAATAAAATTAGGAGCATTTTAGGGCTACTAACGAGGTTGATCAAACGTACTTGTGGAAGAAAATGGTCGATCAAATATGATCACATAAATGATATAACATGCAACTGTCTGACCATGATTTGTAATTCCCCTGAAATGAAGTAACCACCACATGCAATTATACAAAGTAGAAGTTGCCTTCAGTAGTCCAACTTTTGAACTATAATGATGAACTTAGACAAACCATTCTCGGAAGCTTACATAACATGTTAATAACACTTTTAACAAACAAGAAAATGAGAAATCAATGTCTTCCACCTATATATTATCTTGTTCATCTAACACGTGTCTGTCAGGGATTGTTCCACCACCTAATCCCTTCAGTTCTTCTAACTCGTCTTATAGGAATGGAGTCACTCTTACCTAACAATAAATATGCATTAAAATTTGAAGATTAAGAGACGACTTAAAAGGTGTAAGCAATAAACATAGGCTCCAAGACCTATCAATAAATAAATAAATAAACATACGTACAATCCAAACCGATCACGCTATAATTACTCCTTTCAAACTCTTCAAATCTTTCTTCCTTTTTTCCCCCTGCTGTGTCCCGAAGGCATCAATGTCAACTTTTCATCAATAAGCCAAAAGATTAGGTAATGATGAGTTATATGAATCCATTGGTATGTTTGGTAAAGTTTAGACATACTGAAATAGAACAAGTGTTGTGCTTCCAATGTTCTGGTTTAACCACGGGGCCGCGGGAATGGGGACGTTTAGGTGCCCAAAATCCACTGTGCTTTTGTATTAAAAAGCTACGGTATATTAGTTGCCACAGATTACATGTTTAAGTTTCTAGAGCTGTATTTTATAAATTCTACGCATGGCAAATTTGCTTTGCATTATAAAAAATGTGGAGAAAAGAATATAATAATTACACTGCTTATTGTATGGGATGCAAGTGATGCAAGATTGAGCATTATGGAGAAGTTTTTCTGTTCTTTCCCATTGTTCCTTTTTGTGTAAGCAGGGAGAAGAAAACAAAACATAGTTTGTTAGTCTTATTACCTTTGAAACAACGGCACAATATGTTTTCCAAATAAAAATATTTTTATATTTTTATAATTAATTAATTTTTTCTTTGAGATCTTCCCACTGGTCAAAGTTTGGACTCATCGTATGTATAATATTGTTTACTGTATTTATATATTGTATTGTATGATGAAGTCAAGATGCGATGCATATAAATAACATGTATTGTTTTACTAATGCAGCAGAGTGTCTTGCACGTCATAGGATATTGGCTAATTATATAGCTTGTTTTTCTTGCGCTCTGCAAGCAACGAACTGTTTTATGCAGACTTAAAAAGTCTACAGATAGAAGCTTGGTATTGCATTAGTATATTTAATCTTCTTATGAATACTACTGAGAGTAGTGCTTTTGATGCAGCCAACGCTTCACTTGTTTCAAAATGGGAAAAAGGTCTCTGAAGTAATCGGGGCTGATGTTCAACGCCTCAAGGATGACATGGAAAAGTTGTACCAGTAATCCTCATCTTGACCTCTACCTTAAAACACCCTCGTGAATCAGAAAATACAACATATAGTTCTGGCTATACTTTTTTAAATAATTAATATATGAAGTACCTTTCTTTGTTTAGATGGGTTGATGGGTATATGTATGTCTTTGAAAGAAACGAGAAGGAGCTCTGGTGGCTGGCTCTAGGGATGGTGTCATTTGAAAAAAATAAAAAAAAAATGTTTAGCTTGCCGAAGAATAGTCCCAGTTATTAAATGGCTCTAGGGATGGTGTCTATTTCTGTGGTAAGCTAATGGTAATGCAGGCTTTGTTTTTATAGTTGTTTCACTGAGTAAGTGACTTGCATATGTAATGATAGATTTATACGTCTTCTGATATCCGATCGGAGTCCTGGAATCCAGGGGTTAGGGGTTGTTAATTTTTTGAGTTCCAAGGGTTTGGGTTTGGGTTTGTATCATAAATGAATTGACACTAATTATTAAAAGTCATGTTCCGATTTTAGGTTTTTGGTTTAATGGGTGGGTTACATACACAACTAAGGGAAAGCCTTCCTTTTTGTCCACAAACCTCCCCAGGCTAGAAATTTTTACTCCATTAACATTTGCAGGGTAATGGGAGTGTAGTGTGACACTCTTGATGAAAATAATTGGATTGGATCGAATTTGAAAATCTGATGTATCTTTAAATTGTTAATCCAAATTTAAATTTGTTAATTATTGAAACTTATCAAAGTAAAAAGAAAGAATGGTAGTAAATAGTAAAGAATGATAAATAGGATTTATGTAGTTGATATTAAATAATTGAGATAACACTTTATTAAGTTGAGTTTGAGTTATTAGAATTTATCAAATATAATTTGATAAATTTTGATATATATTGTTTATATAAAATTTCATGTATATATATATATATATATATATAGTATAACATGAAAATTTTCAAATAACTCAACTTAATGCTATGGGTTATATAATTTAAAAATTAATATATTTTAAAGAAAATAATTATATTGACCTCTCTTTTGATAGATCATAATTGTAAATAATATTTTAGATTTTTTTGAAAATATATTGACAATAACATAAAATATAAAGTTATCAAATTGTTCATATAATTAAATAATATTATTTTTGAAAAAAAGTAACATTTTATGAAATGTCAAATATAGACCCCCTTAACCCTACCCCGTGGATGTTGGGAAAGGGATGAAAAGTTGTCACCCAAACGAGTAATTCTAACAATATAATTCCGAATTTTTTTTTTTCTCTCTTAAGCATGGCATAACATTAACACTGAAGTCACTCAGTTTCGATAGTAAGAATGACATACTGTCAAAACAGTATTATTTTCGACGCCAGAGACTCGAGAGTAGTACAAGGATTTAGAAATAGTCTTGACTATGTATGCAATAATCCCAATTCCAATTTTTATTACCAACAGTTTATTACTCTTCCTTCACCGTTAAGAGTATCTGTCGCCTGTACTCTACTAGTGCTTGGTCGATTTGACTTCATCGACATGTCAGGGAAGAGGAAGTTTTCAGTGGTTCATCTCATCAGGCAAGGCACAAGGTTTTGACGACATCGGTTTTGAGACTTAGCAGGTCGTCTTCAATGTTTATGTTACTATAAATAATAAAAATTAATATTTTTTTTTCTAAAACATCTTTTCACCTGTAATGGGATTGAGTCAAAACAAGCATTAATTAATATTATTAGAAGACACAATCATTTATACCAAAGAATTTTTTTTTTTTTACTTTGATATTATTTTAAAAGTTTAAATTGTTATAAATAATATAACTTAAATGTTTAATTTTTTAACACGTGAAGAGTCTGATCACACATAAGAAAATTGATGTATTAAAATATTAAAGACTTAAATTATATCGAATCTATTTACTTTAATTTTTAGAGTAACTACTAATTTAACTAGCCTTCTCCAATAAAATGAACAAAAATCTATGGTACACTTAGTTTCTTCATCACAAATAAAGCTCTTTTCTTGCAACTTAAAAATAAACAATTTATTCTATCCTTTTAAGACATTTTCATCATGTGAAAATCAATATGTGATTCTTTGCTAATAAACTAAACTACGAATAGAAATGAAAACTTGAAATATAACATGTTACTTACTTATAATGCTAATGATTAGTAAGTGTCTTATAATTAAAATCAGTTAGAATTAAAGGTTTAATGTCATATCTATTTCTATGACATTAAAAAGAATTATCAAAATAAAATTATAAAAGAGTATGATTAAAATGGCTAAATATTGAATTGTGAGAGAGAGAGAGAGAGAGAGAGATCACTGACAAGACAATTACATTACATGAGCATGGAATGGATGAAACAAAAACAGGGATGTTACTGAAAAGATACAGAGTGAAAAATAAAAGATACCCATGAGAGAGCTATATGACCTGTTGAAGAGTAGATTTATAGGGTCAAAAGTGATGTATAGGAACAAAAAGCAGTGGTCAAACGATTGGACAATGATAGGGGTCTGGAACATCAGATGGTGGGTCCAGAGGGAGTGACAAGGATGTCCATCTGTTTTGCACACAAAAAAGTTAAATAACTCGTTAAAAGTTAAAACAATACTTGGTGGACCAACTGACACAGACGTCTCTCTCATTGCGTCATGTACATGTTAGTGGAAAGAAAGGAAGACCGGTACTCCTTCGAGTACGTTACTTCAATGACACGAGAATAGCCACCGTCGGTTGTAATTTTTGAATAGTATGTGATTGGTGTGTTATTTATATTCATCAAAACTCAATATTACAGTGACACAGGAAGCAGAATCTTCATGCTAATTTTACATTGTGTTTAATCCTCTCAGTGAGGTTAAATGCACTCTTTTTTTTTATCCTCTTATGCTTTAATTTATTATGTATAAATAGAAGTTTATAAATATTAAAAAAAATTTAATTGAAATGCATTTAACTCTATCCTGGTATAAAATTAAACAAAGGCATTACTTGTCTCCCCCCACCCCTGTTGTAGACAACTAGGAGTAGTCTTACTCAAGCTATAATAATTCTATAGAACATAAAAATTCTTTATCAAATTAGATATAAATTGTGTAATTGTTGAAGATAATTTAGTTAGTATGAAAGCAATTCGAGTTTATTTTGAACAATTTTAATAGTTACTTCAGTACTCATTTAACTTGTCAGAGTAGTTCATCTCATATGATCTTTAAGGATAAAAGATTGTTTCACAAAGATTTCAGTTTGAGTTACGCTCACTACAAGAATAAGTGTTTTTAGCGATGCACTCTATTAGTGACAATCATAACGTTCGTCACTAATAGTGGTGAATAATTTTATTTCTCGCACGAGTGAATTCTTTTGTGATGCTCAATAACCTTTAGCAACGCACACGAACATCGCCAACATTAATAAAATTTTAGCGATGCACAATCATGCATCACAAATAGTTGAAAATTTCTTACACCTTAAAAAATAATGCATTTGATATATTAGCGACGCACATATTTACCTTTAGTGACGTACAACTGTGTTGCAAATAACATATTAAAACCCCCAAATCAGCCCATCCTAGACCTACTATCGACGCTCTCTCTCTCTCTCTCTCTCTCTCTCTCAACAGTGCCCTACTTGCGATCTCCAACGAAGATCGATGACGAATAGTGAAAGGCGGCTCTCCATGACTGACGATGCCTACCACTCTCTCAACATCCTTTGGTTCTCTGTTTCTCTCACAAATTAGGTTCTCTCTTCTCTCAAGTCTAGTACTAATGACCTCGATCCGCTATCACCGGCTACCATTATTCTCTCTGGTCATTGTCTATCTACTCTCATTTTAATTTGTTCTTTAATTTCTATTTTAGATAATTGTTCAAGACTCGGTCCAAAAAATCATGTGAAAATGATGTAGTCTTAGCCTTCTCCGCTCTTTCTAAATTTGAGGTTGAACAAATAAAGTGTATTTGAAAGGAATTGAAAACAATACGATGGATTGTTGGGCTGGTGTTGAATTATGAAGAAATCCTAGTTGATTTTAGTTTTTGGATTTTGTTGCGTTAGTGTTAATATTAATATTTTAGGTTATACTGATTTTAAGTGCTCTATATTGGGATTTATTATGCTAAATGATGGCTTCGAGCTTCAGCTTATATAAGCTTTATTGAGTTGTAATATGCCAAAAAATGACGGACTAATCCGAACTTGACACTTGTCTAGTCTATTTGTGTTCAGGTCATGAAATAACTAACTATACAGATCTGACATTGGATCAGCAGGCTCAGGAGCATTAGTCCTTAGTGGTACCGACCTCGTCATTGTTGTAATCTTGGCCTACCGACCTTGGAATAGGAAAGCAGAATGCAATATGGAAATTGCCATCTCTGGACAATAGTAAATCCTAGATTTCACGGCACCAAATCCTACCCACCTTGGGAGACGATCAGCCTATAAGTACAGCCTATAAGGTACGCTTTTATGGAGAGACTATTACCCTGTCTGTAAAGATCTGAAAATTAGGGTAAATTTTTTGTTTTGCTGATAAGACACTATTCATGCACTATTTGCTGGTAGAGCACTATACATACATCATTTAGACATAAGTCATGTTTAGAAGCATAATTTGAGTATTCCATAAAATAGAAATATGCTTAGAATGTTAAAATATACCTTCTGTGAGAATTTGAGCCTAATCGGAGATTGTTTAAAAAATTAGACCAAAAGGGCATCCCGGGTGGATCCGGCTGCACCTGCCAACAGGTGAAATTAAATTTTTTAGAAAAATACCATTTAAAATAATTTTAAGAACTTTGGTTAAAGCAGAATATCGAATTGAGGTGTTTCGGGACGGGTTGTATTGTAACGGGGTCCCGCGGCTCATTAAGGGCAAAATAGTCTTTTCACCCCTTGACCCTTTTACTATAAATATGACCCTTGAGAGATAAAATTATCAAAAATGTGTTTGAGAAAGAGCAGCAAGTCGTGCATGGAGAGAAAATGTGAGAAAAACCTAGGTTTTTCAACTTTCTACCTTCCAAAACTCATCTCTAGCCTTGAAATTTCACAAGGTTTCCTTCTAGGAAGTTGTTCCCCACTTCAAGGGCTACATTCTTACTGATTGGTTCAGCTGCACAGCAAGCACAACTCCCTAAGGTTAAGAAAAATCCTTATAGGTATGAAATTTTGCTAAGTAAAGAATAGGATTAAGTTTAGGAGTATTTTTATATGTTGATTGTATGATTTACATGCTTACTTGTTAATAAAAAACTACCTAGCATATAGTTGCTTTGAAAACCTAGGGTTGGTACTTTGTGTACTCAAGTATTCTTTGAGAATTTGGTGAAGTGATCAATATGTAACTTGAATATATGTATAATTCATTGCATTCTAACTTATGTTCATCAGGGCAAAGTCTTGTAGTTTGAAAGTTATGGTTGCTCAATGTATTGGTACTTTGTGTATTTGTGTAATCTTTGAGAATTTGTGTACTTTGTAAATATGTGTAATTGATTGGATTATATGCTTTGTTCATGCAGATAAAGTTTTGTGGTTTAAAAGTTATAGTTTACTTTATGCATGATGCATTATTTAAGGCATACTCCATGGGTTTGATAAATGCTTCATTGAAATTGCATAAAAAAATCAAGGCATCTTGACATACTTGAATCTTTGGAACATGGCATGTGTTGAGCACTTTGGTGCTATGCATTATGAGGGTGTAGATCCTGTGGTGAAAAACCCAAAATCTGGCCAAGGATTGGTACTCACTAATCCAACGGGAGCAGACCGTGAAATGAGACATGGGTTGGGCATAGAGTTGTATGGGTGTGTCATGCATACTGCCATTGCATTGCATTGATGAATTGGAAGGTATATAGCTTATAAATATTCACTTTGCACATGCCACGCCTTATCTTTGTTATTTACATTAGCATTATGTCATACTGAGCCGTCGTGCTTACGCTATATGAGATTACATATTATAGATGAGACTCCCGACACATGAGACTTGATGAAGTCTTGAAGCATGGAGGGGGAAATGGAAATCGAAGAACATTTGGCCTAAGGGCAACATTTTGTATGTATGGGCATAAGCCCAAATAGCTTGTGTTTAATTTAGAAAATGGTGGACTATAGGCCTTGGGCCATTTTGTAATGTAAGGGCTTAAACCCAAATGACAAATAGGGTATTTTGTTTAAGGTGCATCACATGTATATATTGGGAACAATGTAAGAAAAAGGATCATGATAAGGATTATATGCAAGTGTAAATGTTAGTATATGAGGAGTTAGGGAATTAGGCATTGAGCCTTGAACTTACTCGATAATGTATGTGTATGTTTAATTTTTATAAACTTGTGGCCATCAAGTGAGGGTAGATTATGCATAACTTGTATATAAAATGTTGTAAAATATTAGGTGGAAAATACTTAGAAAATAAATGAGACCATGTTAAAATTGTGTGAATTAAAAAAAGTTATTAGGTATGTAGAATGCCCATATATATAGGAAGAGTTCCAAAAAGTGGGGGTTAAAAACCTTGAGGAAGTAGGTTAAAAATTGAAAAAATCAGCTTGCAGCAGTTTGGAAAAAAATTCAGAAAAAGGGGAAAACAGTTGCAGCAAATACACTGTAGTTACAGTGAAAAAGCTGCAACAGCTGCCAGCGACGCGCACGCCCCCTTGCTCATGCGCGTGAGCCCTGTGCATGCGCCTGCGCGCTGCTTGCTTACGCCCAGCCCTTGCCCCTATGGCCATCAGCCCTTGGCCACTTGCCTTGGGCCATGTTTGGCTAACCCATAGGCCATGTTGGCCAATCACCTTAGGCCATGTTTGGCCAATCCCTAGGCCATGTTTGGCCACCTCCTTAGACAACTTTTTATAGAATTTTTGACCTATTCTTGGCCTATGTCCTAAGGCATTTGGGGCACATTTGGACCATTGTTCCAAGGCATATTTAGAGACATTTTGGGCTATCTTGGAGACCATGCTTGAACATGACTTAGACTAATTTTGACTATTGGTTGGGGGAGATATTTGATTGGCATTTGAAACCCATCTTGGGTAAGTCTAATAGCAAATTTTCATTCTTAATTTTGGGAAAACATGAAAAAATAAATGTGTAATCAACTAAATCCATTTAATTGCCTGTGATTAACTCCTTTTAGTTCATTTTCACTCAACTCCTCGAGTTTTAGAAATTCGGGGCGTGACACTCTCTTAGTTTTACTTACTCTTTACTGACTTCATCATCGGAGTGGCTACTGCTGGAGCCTATCCCGGCGGCCCTTTGACCCCCTTTTTTTTAGAGCTCATGACAACGAGGAACGAAGCCCCAACAGGTCAGAAAAGTGCAGCATCAGCTTGGCGTCGTCTATGGGAAGCGACAATCATTCTCGTTAATTTCATTGTTTCAGAAGCATCTTCTTCGTTATGGCACCTAATCTTCGTCCAAGGCCAGGTTCCCAAAACCAGCCTTCAGCTGAGAATGAAAGGGAGGAGACCCCTGATCATGTACAACAACAACTTGATCAGATTCGACGACAGTCTGATCTGATGCAGGAGCAACTCCTTGCCATATCCCAGGCTCTCGTTTCTCTGACCCAGAACCTGTAAAGCCACCTTGTCCATCCTCCACCAGGCGTGCCCAATGGAGGGATTCAACTCCCTTCTACCCCAGGTGGAAGACCTCATGATGAGGAGGATCCTAATGCACATCTGTCGCATCCCCAAGGTGTCGTTCATACCAGGGGTGACCCCCAGCCGTCGCACGTCCCTAGAGGAGGGATGCCGAATCCTCGTCATATTTTCCATTACCACAGTAAGACAAGGATCTTAAGCCCTACGAATTCGGGGGCTGACCTAGTGCCGTCACATCTCCAGGTGCCGTAGGCATCAGTTCCTCCACTCCGAAAGCAACAACATCATATTATTACCAGGGCAAGGGCGCCCTTTGCACATCGGACCCGAGGCCGCAAGATAGGGCAGCGTCAGCCAGCCCCATCCAAAATACCTCTAAGGACGGAAGAAGTAGCGGATTCTTTAGTGCAGCAGCCCTACTCTTCACCAAGTTCGCCTCCATCCGGTTATGCAGAGAAATGATCTGTTCGTGAGGTTGATCGAGGGGCTGCAGTAGTCGCCGGTACTTCTCCTGAAGTTCGGGAGTAAAAGTCAACCTCTTCCAAGCTTTCTTATCTGCAAAACAACATGAAAAACAGAGGGAAACAACGAGTCAGTCAAAGAAAGAAGGGAATGAAGAAAAGTTCACCATTACAGGTCTGAGGTCTCACCTTTGAAACCAGTGTGCCGAGGAAAGAGACTCAACAGGTCTTCAAAATCTTCGTGCTCCTAGCCTTCTCCAACAAAGAAGTACCACTTCTTCCATGTCTTGTTAGAAATGGGTACCGAGGTTAGGGGCTGAAACCATTTATCAAAGGACATGTAATAAAGTCCCTCTGACCTGAGGTACTTCATGTCCATATTACTCTAGATGATGTCCAGATCCACCTCGACTCCGTTCTTATGACCTAACATTAAGAAGGCCATAAGTTGCCCCTAGCTATTGATATTCAACTCGGTAGGGGAAAGCTTGAACCAACAAAAGAATTCATTCAGGAGGGGTGCAGGGAAAATCGTATACCGATCTCAAACCATTCTAGATAGGCGCAGATCTCCGCCTACATGATGTCCGAAGGACGATCAAGCTTTTTGGGAACCCTACAAGACACGTTCTTCGAAAACCTATACTATTTTTTGAGGGTTTTCAACGTCTTTTCAGTGATGGCATTCTCCCCCTCTTCCCTTTGAGATTGGCTCGAGGTACCGACCTCTTTGTTCCTAGATTTGAGGTGGGCTTCAACAAGCACCACGTCAGATTCATTACTAGAATCGTTGCTGGACCCACCGGCGGAGGGAGTCCTATCACCACCCATTTCTTTGTTTTCCCTAATCTCTCTACTGTCGGAGTGGGTGTTAGAATCTAACATGAAGACAAATAGAAAATGAAGGAGAAATGTAGAAGAAGAAGAAGGAAATGGTTAAAGTAGTAGGGGAAAAGAAATTACTGAATCGTAGGAGAAAAAAGGGTCAGACGACGGTAGTTGTTGAAGAGATGCCAGGAAATCACACAGAGATGCCAGAAATTGCCCAGAAATGCTTTGAAAATATATGAAAACTGTAAAAGAGAAACAAATGACCATCACCACTATTTATAAGAAGTGGTAGAAGTATCATTTAATGCATCAAAAATTGAATGACGACTGAATAATAATGATCTCGATTGCCGAAATGACAACACGCGTGATACTTACACCGTGACGGCTCTTGTCCCCTCGAAATACGGAATGGCGTATTAATTAGTGTACGCGTGACCCTTCAGAAACCCTAGCTTGAGTTCTGTAGGCATGCTTAGAACTAAAGCTCGGGGGGGGGGGGAGTAGCTGAAACACCAAAAAATGACGGACTAATCCGAACTTGATACATGTCTAGTCTCTTTGTGTGCAGGTCATGAAGTAACTAACTATACAGCTCTAACATCGGATCAGCAAGTTCAGGAGCATTAGTCCTCGATGGTACCGACCTCGTCATCGTCGAAATCTTGGCCTACCAACCTCGAAACAGGGAAGCAAGACGCAATACGGAAACTGCCATATATGGACAACAGTGAATCCCAGATTTCACGGCACCAAATCCTACCTACCTTGGGAGATGATCAGCCTATAAGTACAACCTCTAAGATACGCTTTTAAGGAGAGACTATTACCCTATCTCAGTTTTACTTACTTTTTATTGACTTCATCATCGGAGTGGCTACCGTCGGAGCCATCCCGACGGCCCTTTGACCCTCCTTTTTTCAAAGCTCGTGATGATGAGGAACAGAGCCCTGACAGGTCAAAAAAGTGCAGCATCAAGTTGGTTGTTAAAAATCTTATTTTTAGGTCTAGGATTTACGGTGTTATGTCGATAACCTTTGTAATCATTTTTTTTCCTATTTTTAGTCGGTTTTGACTCATGGTTGTGGTTGGATTAGTGGGGAAGTTAGCATTATGGAGACCCATTTTCATTGTCTACTTGCGATGTTGTTGTTAATGATGAACTAGCTGATATTTTTAGCCTCTGTTTATTGGATTTTTAATAATTTCTGATGAAGATGATCTGTTAATTTTTCTTTATCATTGACATGTAAAATAATTTTTTTTCAAATAAATTATGTTATTAGGGAAACTATCACACTATAAATTAAAACAGTTTATAATGAAAAAAATGTATATACACATGTTTAAGAATTATTATTTAGTTTAAAAACTAAATTTATACTTGCAGTATTCTGTTAGGAATGTTTTCTTGAATCACGAGTAAGTAAGAATTAGTTTAAAAGGAAAAGAAATATTGTCACGACCCGAAACCCACCCTCTACGGATTACCGGATCGCGATCGCCGCCTCGAGACCCGAGGGCCCCGAGACAAGGCTCGCATCTGCAGCGGTATCGAATAGATGTGCTACACATGGTTGCGGAAGCGTGAAAAACTTTTTCTTTTCTTTTCTCATTTTTAAATTAGGCACATCCGTCCGATACTGCTGTTTCCATACATAGCATACATGGTTACACATTCAGAGTATAACTAAAACTTAAAGACTTCATACATTAATACAATACATATTCAGTTGCCCTGAGGGCTTATTACATATTCTTACTTGTCTATTAATACAAAACGTACTACTAATGTTTATAGGTTCTTCAAGAAAAACTATTTAAACATATCTTTCCAAAAACAGCCAAACTCATCGCCGATGTCCTTAAGGCCCTGTTTGCTGCATCACCTGAAAGGGGGGTCCGAACAAAGTCCGGGTAAGCTAATCTAAGCTTGTGAGCAATTCCAGTGTTCGTCATGGGGTTTTCAATTAGCAGTGGTTTTTAGTACATAAAAGTTGTAAAACATTCACTGCCAATTGCTTATACAATTTAGAATACAAGGTACATGCATTCTTAAAACAGATAGCTTTGAAACATTTAAAGTATTCAAGCTAAACTCGTACTTCGATAAATAGAGTATATAACTCAAAACATATGCATTTCAAATGGCTTGAAAACATTTAAAGTATCCAAGCAAAACTCGTACTTCATCAGAAAAGTATATAACTTAAATCACATCAATATGTATTTGAAAATGAAGGTAAAACCTGCTTCCATTTCTAAAATCACTTGTCATCTTTTCTCTTTAATTAGGTGGAATCTGTTTCGAACCAGACTCTCATTTTACTGCCAATACTGTCGATCTCATTTGCCTGGGGGATTAGATCCTGCTACCGGGCATTTACTGTTGAATCCCGAAGGATTTCAACGTCACATGGGGTGGTACTTAGTACCGTTATCTTGTAAAACATTTATCACATAACTTCTTCAATAGATATTTTCATGAATAATTAAAAACATGAAATGTATAATTTCTACAATAGGACTTCAAATACTTGTAACTATCAAATTCAGGATATTTAACATAATTTGGCATTTAAAACTTTAGACATGCTGAAATATGTTTTAAGAAAACTATGTTAAATACCAATCATTGAGCATGTCATATAGAGTTATAAAACAGTACTATCAAAAGCTGAATCATGTAAATACTGAATTTGAAACTTCAAATACTTCATATCTTTGAACTTAAAACTTTTTCAAATCCATGGAGTTAAATCTCCAATTCAAACACAGGGTTACTCACCTCGATTCTTTAGGGTTAGTGCTAAAATGCGCTTTCCCACTTTCCTTGTAATTCCTAAGAACAATTCATAAACACCTCATCAACTTCACATTCATTGTAATATCATCTCGATATTCCTTAACTTATGCTTAAATCGTATTAGATCCTAAAACGATTTTCACAATTTCATAGGTACTTAATTTAACTCGTACTTGTAACCTATGACATAATTTAACGTGTTAGAAATTGAATTTATTTCAATTTATACTCTTCTGGGAGTTCCATTAACTTTAATTTAAGGTTATTTATTTGACATGTTTACGTGTCGTGTCTTTTCGTATTTCGTTTCTCGTACTTGCCTTAGTATTAGTACTTTGGCATCATTTCAGTTCATAGTCATCTAACAGATGCTATTCATCAAATTTTATGTCTTTTTATTTCAGACATTTCTTTAGGTCGAATAGACTCTACCATTGAGTCCGGAGTGTCGAAGAAAGTCAGTTTAGGCTTTCCAATCATTTAATTCGGACTATTATATGTAAAAGGACAAAATGGTCATTTTATCGTTTTACGTGTCACATTTTTCTGTACTCTGTTTCGTAATTTGGACTCCATTTTTGAGTCCGGGATGTCAAAGAAAGTTAATTTAGACCTTTTCTGATCTCATTTCGGCTTTAGGGGTACCAGGGGTATTTTGGTCTTTTTACCCCTTTACGTGTCTTTATTTTTTCGGGACTCCATTTCGTGTTGTGGACCTCACCATTGGACTCAGAAGGTCCAAGATAGTAAGAATACACTAATAACTTGTAAAGTTTGGGTCAGGGGTATTTTGGTCGTTTACCCCTTACGTGTATTTATTTTTCTGGGCTCCGTCTCGTAAAACAGACCCTACCATTGATCTCAGAATGTCCAAAATAGTAAAATTACACTATTCATATGTTTAATTTGGACTTCGTTTGCTCTATTTATGCCACAAGGGCAAAATAGTAATTTAACCTTATTTATTAAATAATTAAATTAATTATTTAATTATTTTTCAGGGGCCTTAATGCATAAATTTTTCCTCAGTTGGGCCACAGTGGCATTTCTAAAACTTCTGGGGTCAATCCGTAATTAACCAAAGGTTTGGTTTATTTTATTTTGATTAATTTAGATAAACCAAAGGGTTCAGTTAAAATGTAAGTGAACCGGTCTGGTTCAGTGGTAACCCAACCGGTCTATCCGGTTTATTACATGTGGCTGACGTCATGATGACGGCAGCCCTAGGTCTCTTTTAATTTAAACCGACACTCAAACGGCGTCGTTCCAATAAATCGGTGGCAAGCCCAGAGGCTGCCACCTGTCCGAGTCAACTCAGCCCCATTTTAAAAACGAGTTGACTCGTCTTCATCTTCCCCACTTCGACCGACCTGAAACCCTAATTCCCGTCTTCCTTTTTCTTCTATTTCGTGAGTTTCTACTCCACCAATCACTACTGTTTTGGTCCCAAATTATCCCTAAGGTTTATACAAATCGATTGGCATTCATTTTGAGCTTTAAAACTCCTTCATCTATTCGGTTTTGGACATGATAATCCGAACTGTTATTTCGGTCGTATAGGTTCATTTCTTGTTGGTTTTTCTTGATATTTGGCTTGTTACGATCCCCTCTTCATGGGGATTCATATCTTGTTCCCTAACACCGATTTAAACTAAGTTTTAAAAGGGTTGGGGTGTAACCCGTAACCTGCACTTTGAGATTTGAGGGTCGATTTTAGAGCTTTAGGGTCACGGGTGTAGGTTTTTAGCATGCTCATAGTGTCCACTTTAAGTCTCGATAAGCCAAATCAAGCTTAAAGAAACTCGGTTCAGACCTGCCATGGGCAAGGTCTTCAATGGCTGTTGTTCTTGGGTTAGGTGTTTTTGGGTGTTTTGAAGCTCAAAATCCATAGCTAAACAAGTCTAAATATGTTCTATATATCATATACATAAAATGAAACTTTAAATCAGCTTATACTTAGAGAAATTCTAGAGAGAGAAAAAGTTGAAAGCTTGAATTTTTCTCACCTTTCACCACTATTTCTCTTTCTTTCTTGCTCCAAACTCTTCCTCTATCTCCTCAGTTCTTCTTCTTTGGTTTCTTTCGTGAGAGAACAACATGCTTTGCATGTTTGGCTTTTAAAACAAGGTAGCCGACCTCTCTCTCTCTCTCTCTCTCTACAGCTATCTCTCTCTCTCTCTACTTTCTGATTGTAGCCCTACACTAGCCCTCACTTCTCATAAATTTGCTTTCTCTCTTTCCTACTTTGCATTAATTGATTCTAGATATTTATACATATATATACACATATATATACATATACACATATATACAAGACACACACACACACACACACCAGCCGACACACACACACCTTCACACTTGGTCACCTTTTTACTTTTTAACTTATTCACATTTCTTTCATTTAATATATATATATACATATATATATATAACTAATACATATAATTATACATTTTCCTATAATTAAATAATTAATTTAATAATTAATTAATTATATATATATAATTTCTTTTCCTCGTAATACGTGCCATGTGACCCGGTATCCCGGGTCGGGATATTACAAATATAAAAGAAAATTGTAAGAACCCTAAACAAAGCCTTTACTCTTTGCTAAGTCTATTGACAAAAAAATATATTTAAACACATCTACATTGAACCATATATATATATATATATATATATAATCTAATTAAGTCTTGTTTCTCAGCTTCTCTCATGGACTCGTTTTGCCCACCTATTGAGGATCACCCCAATAGTTCACAAAACTTGGGTTTTTTGTGGTAGTAATGGCCAAAACATGTCTAATTAAATAGCTTAAAAAGTAAAAGAACAATAAATGTGTAATTGCATTCATGTAAGCCTAATTCTGTTCAAGAGTTATTTTCATCACTTGTGAATTATGTTGCTTAATTCATTAGCGATTGGACTTGTGTATATAAAAATTGATTTTTGAATTTTTCAGAGTTATACAATTTGAAAATGCATAAATCTGCATTGTAAGCAGTAGTGCATGTTGATTCTACTTTGAGGAAATTTTGGCACAGTCTTGAGAGATGCTATCAAAATTTTGTGCAGATGGAATAAAGCATTTGAGTTGCTACTAATTGTAGTGTAGATTGTGCATTCTTGAATGGGATAGGACCACTTTATCATTTTGAGAAAAGTTTGAGGTGGTAGGATTCATGTTTTTATATTTCTAACGAGCAACGTGTTTGACTTAAGTTAAGTAGACGAAAATGGATAAAAGTTTGATGGACCTGAGGGGTAGGCATTTGTTCATGTATGTGAAAGGGATTAAAAATTTCATAAAGTTCGCTTGCGCATTGGCGGATGGGAGCAATAGAATAAGATGTTCGTGTATGAGGTGAAATAATAGGGATTATATGTACATAAATGAGGCATAGAGCACTTACTCGAGTATAGGAGACGTGGGTACGTCTTAGGCCTAGGGTTTGGTGTGCGCCTAAGCCTGACATCATTTTCTGTCTAGAGCAACGATAGAGTCTTGCATGGTAGCAACATAGAGGGTCGAGGGATTTGAGTGACAAAATGTAGAGTTGGAGTTGAGATTGTCGCAGTTGAAGTCCATTATGCAAATGATACTCACCCAGTAGAGGCCAAGGAGGGGGAGGGGGGTCAAGGAGGCTATTCTCATTCATGGTTAGTTTTAAATTCACTTTCATGAATTTTGCTTACAAATTAGACATTGTATATTTTAGAAATTTATTTATAACTGCCTTGACCCTGAAACCGTATCATACACCTCACAAATGAAAAAATAAACTTGTACAAACTTACGTTACCTAGTTATGATCCCTGATTATGCCCAAAGAATAACGCGGTAGTTGTAGTGTAGCTTTGGGGTGTCGATTCCACAGGGAGACAAAATTAAAAGAATAATAAACAGAATTTCTGAAACTAAAGAAAAATATTAAATGATTCACGAGAAAATAAAAATATAAATAGTGATTTTGAATGCAAATAAAAATTAAACAAACTGATTAACGGACTATGTACTCAAATTTAACGAACAGTAGAGTGTCGGGAATCCCTTGCACATATCTGGTATTTTAATTATTTTTAATTCACTGATAACTCAATTGAGAATTTAAATTCCAAAAATCTCAATCGGAAAATATAAAATTATGAACCAAAATTAAACTGAATTTAACCCTTTTAAAAATCATTCATCACTTTTAAATCACTCAAATTATCATTCACATTGAGAAAACCCAAAGATGACAATATAGCCAACGAGTAATATTGTAGCAAAGAATTGAATCAATATAAATAATTAACTGTTCCAAAAATAATCAAAACATTAATCCATTCAATAGAAAAAGTATGACTGAATCTATAAATGGACTAAACCCTTTAATTATTCAGAGAATAAAATCCAACAATAAATTGCGAATGATCATCAAAGAATTTAATAAATAAAAACCACGTATAGGAATCAAAAATAAATCAAGATAATCATCTAGCGTGCAAGTTCATCCCTAACCTCACTTGAAAATTTAGTTACCCATGTACAGGATGGGTAACATAAACCTCACGAAGAAAAACTTAGCCATGGAGTAGCCGCGGCTTCTTCTCTGCACCAGAACTGCTGCACGCCGCACAACCTCTCTCTGTTTTGTTCTAATTTTTCCTGCGCAGCCCGTCGTTCCTCTCTGCCTAGTAGCCGCAGATCAGCCGTCCTCTATTTAGGTTTTTTTTCTGTTTTTATATTCAGCCCCTTCAAGCTTTCGCCACACGTTCCAACGTAGGGCCCCACGATGCAGCCCAACAGCCGCGCCAAGCGTCCAGTCAAGACGCACCAAGCCCAACAGCCGCGCCTGCCTCTATTTTTCTTTTACTTTTTTTTTCTTTTCTTCACGTCTTGCTTCATGCGCGGGCCCAGCTTGCTTTTCACTTTTATTCAAAACAGCCCTTTTGCCTTCTGTTCCTTTCTTTTATTCAGCCCATTAACTGTTCAAACCTTCTTTCCTTTGTCTTTTTTATTTCTTTTCTTTCTTCATTCTTCTAATTTCCAAGCCAAATCATCCCATGTCAGCTGCTTCTTTTGCAATTTTTTTCTTTCTTACTTTTCCTTTTCCAGCCGCACATGCCCACAGCCGCCACCTTTAGGCTCTGTTTTCTATCAAATAACGACTGAATCTTGACTCGAGCTCTTCACAGAAGTTGTAGCCCTGGATGAGTAGATAATTTTAGGCTTAAAAATTACCTGATTTGGACTTCCGAAACTCAAGTTATGACCCCTTGAAATTGACTAGTCGAACAGATTCGGAGCAACTTTTCAGGCCTGTCTTTGAAATAACGTTTGGAGGCCCAAACGAACTCCGATTTTTTGTAAACCAGACCTTTCTGAAAAGCCCAAGATGTCCTCTAAAAACTTCATGAATACCACTTTCTCATTCTGAAGCTATAACGCCATCCAAATCTCAGTTGAAGCTCAATGGATCAAATCTGTCTAAAAGCTGAAAATTGCACAATATACTCCATAGCTCTTCTTTGAACTTCAATGCTTCCCTAATTCAATAAATATATTAATTAGCTCACTTAAACAGAAAATATATCATAAAACTAAATATGAAGGAACTAAAAATATTAAACACTATGCTCTCATAATAGGGTCACATTTTAGCATTTTAATCCAATAATAGGGTATTTAGAGTGCACTTTTGAGCACTCATCAATCCCCGACTTGCAAATTAAGTAAGAAAAAGTCATTTTAAACACTTGGGTTTTGAAAACGACCCATTTTGTGAGATTTTGAGTTGCCAAAATACCTAATATCGGTCTAATAACCCCGAAACCGCATCCCACACCTTACAAATGATGAAATACACTTGTACAAACTTATGACACTCGGTTACGATTCCCAACTTGTAACTTATGCAAGAAAGAATCATTTTAGGCACTTGAGTTTCAAAGACAACTCATTTTGGGGGTTTTGATCGGGTAAAATGTCCCATATCGATCTAACGAACCCAAAACTATATCACACACCTCACAAATGACAAATACACTTTTACAAACTTACAACACTCACTTATAATCCGCGACTTGCAACTTATGTAAGAAAGAGTCATTTTAGATACTAGGAGGTTTTGAGCGACCAAAACCTTTTATATCAGTCTAACGACCCTAAAATCGAATCACACACCTCACAAATGACAAAATACACTCGTACAAACTTGTAACACTCAGTTATGATCCTTGGTTTGTAACTAATGTAGGAAAGAGTTATTTTAGACACTTTGGTTTCGAAAACTGCCCATTTTAGAGAGTTTTGAGCAACCAAAATGTCTGATATCGATCTAACAACCCTGAAACCGCATCATGCCTCACAACTAACAAAATATACTTGTACAAACTTATGACATGCAGTTAGGATCCCAAACTTTCAACTTATGCAAGATAGAGTCATTTTTACGATAAACTTATGCAATAAATTATGCAATTTCTTATTTTTTTTTCATAATTTTTTTACATTCAAATTTACTAACTATTGGATCTTTATTTCAGATTGCTTGGATTCTCGTGTCACCACTAAAGTGTATTGGGGACAATTTTTTTTTCTTTTTATGTTTCGACGCTTAGTGTGCATCGTTAAAATTGTCAACTCTTTTTGCAATGGACATTTGTTTGTCGTTAAAAGTAGGTCTTTTTTAGCAATCACTAAAAAGGTAACTTTAGCGACAAATAGTTGTTTGATGTTAATAGTCATGACTCAAATTTTTTAGCATGAACAAATACTTGTATTGTGATTTTTAGTGACACTTTTAGTGACTCATGTGAATGTCAGCAAGGATACAATATTAGCGACGTTTTCTTGGTGTCCGTCGCTAATAGTATCGGCGAAGTTATAAATACTGGTACACTTAGCAACGCACGTCTATGCATTGATAAAGGACATTAGCGACGTTCATTAGACTATTAACAACACTCTTATGCATCACTAGTAATCCCTTTTCTTTTTAGTGGCTAAAGACATGCTTATCCTACGTCCCCTTTCTTTTTAGTGGCTAAAGACATGCTTATCCTACGTGATATGTAATTCTAAAAAATAAAGTCGCATATGGGAGTTTACTATGCTAGTCAGTTTTCGTTATCAAACAAATAATTATATAATATTCCTTTCAATAATTACAGGTTTTCAGTTGTTTTACCAAATCTTAATTACTTTAACAGTAACTAATGTTGTTTTGATAATAAAAACAAATTCAGCTGTTAACCCTTTCCAAGTTTCAAAGCATGTCCCAAGATGAATTAGCACATGTATGTGATTCTTTTATGGATAATGTTATATTAAGTGGCTTATGCATTTTTACTATAAAAAAAAAAGTGTTTAAATGATGTGGTTGATGTGAGAGTTATTAATTGATGAGATAATTTTTTAAAAAGTAGTTGATGTGGTAATTGTCACGACCCGAGACCCACCCTATGCGGATCTCGTGTCGCACACTCGATCCGACACTGCTTGTCGAACCAAGGGTCTCAACTTGCTACACAATCAGTTCTACTAACATGCAACAACTAAAATGCGGAATAAATAAATAAAAGCTGCATGTAATTTATATAATGTTTACAAAATGCGGAATACAAAATTTCTTAATACAACTGTTCATCCCCAAGACGTGGATAACATGGGAGATCTATAAGACTATCTGTACTAAGTATTACACTGTAGCTTCAAAAGCAAATGTCCACCTTCTAACTATCAGACTCTAAGGTCCGTCCTCGATATCTGTGCCTACATAATGATGTGTAGTATCTGATGAGCTATGAAAACTCAGTAAGTAATACTCCTTTACTCTGCCATGTGTACATGTGTATGTAAAGATGCTAGCCAGTCAATGAATATATAACTCAATATCAAATGATAGAAGTCAAGTGATAAGGAAATGAAATCTGTGTTGTTGATAATATTATACTACTACAGTCATGAGCTGCCTCAAGTATATATTGTCTACTCTCAATAAAAAATTGTGAAATCTCATGATCATTCATAATGAAATAATATGATCAAGCTATGAAAATCAATAATAGATACTGATAACAACAAATATGGATGCACTTTAACTTGGGGCCCGGCATACCCCTTAATTCGTTTTATTCTCTTTTTCCTTGATCTCTTAGCCGAGCACTAACCCGTCGGTTCAGTACTCGCCTCGCAGATCCCACTTTAGCTGCCATTTTAATTGCCACTTTTGATTTCCTATTTTCTCGACCCGTAGGTCTAGTAAGCATCAGATGGAGTTTGTGACTGAGCACAAATTCGGCTATAATATAATATATCAAGATCATGCTAAATCCAATAAACAGTAAATACAATAACACTATCTCAGTAGCGAAAAGAAACTGTTACCTTAACAGGCCAATGTAAGCTGGGCTGCTGAGATTATAAATCTTGCCCCTTGAGGCTTATGTACAGAGCGTACAAAAATCATGATCAAGATATATAATAGTCAATGAACACTTTCCACAAGATAGAGCAATATCAATGTGGACTCAATAAATATTCTAGGCATGTATGGAGTACCATAGATAATATAAGAAAGATTGTTGACATGGCTAGGAATGTAACGCATGTAGAGATCAGACATTTACTTACCTCTTAAACCGTTTCCATTCTTTCACAATAAAATCAAGTCACTGTTCCTTCCTCTTTGAAATCCCTATTCATCAATAGATAGTATATCTCAATTTACCTTTTCATAAGTTATGCTATTCATCAAATTTTATGCCTCTTTGCTATTAGTTCCTCTTTTACTAAATTAGACTCTACCATTAAGTCCGAAACGTCGAAGAAAGTCAGTTTAGGCTTTCGGGGAATTCAATTTGGACTTCTGTACTAAAAAGGGCAAAATGATCATTTTGCACTTTTACGGGTCTTTTATTTTTTGGGACCTTGTCTTGCTAAACGGACCTCACCATTGGTCTTAGAATGTCCGAGATAGTTAAAAAACACTATTTATATGTTTAATTTGGACATCGTTACAATAAAGGGTAAAATGGTCATTTACACTTTCACGAGTTCTCACTTCTCGAGACCTCTTTTCACAAATCGGACTCTACGGTTGAGTCTGGAATGCTCGAAATAAGAAAAATTCACTATTCTTTTATTTTAATCGGAGTCCATTTGACTACTTTTTGACTTAGTGGCATTTTCATAATTTTTTATTATTTTAAATTAATTAATTAATTAATTAATTAATTAATATTTTATTCTGGGGGGTCAAATAATAATAATTAAAATTTGGGGGTCTATTTGCAAATTTTCGTAACTTTTAGGTTCAATTGCAATTTTAGAAAATCTTATCCCTATCAAGGATAGCCAAACAGTGGTTAGGCTTCAAAACTAGAATAGGATATCTCTATTCCCAAATCAATTTCTATTTTAATTGCTTACGCCCGTAGCCAAACACTTCCAATTTAATTTTAAAATCTTTTAAACTTAAGTAAAACTGTGTCGTTTTGGCTTACCCGTTTCTAATTCGGTCGAGTCCCGACCCGGATCCGACCCATGACCTGAATCCAAACCCAAGACTACACAGTCTTCTTCCCCGTTTTTTCGGTGGAACTCCGATAGGGTTCCGGTGTGAACAGTCATCTTCTCCGGCGACGGCGACTGAATTTCAGTCGAATTTTAATACTTTTCAAATGCTATTTTCTTATATTTTTCATGTAGGTCTTATTTCTAAACCTAGTTTTAATATAACTCATCAAATATTCACGAATTTAAGGAAATCTGTAACTCCAGCCAACTGAATATTTTCGTTTTCATGCCAATTTCTTGACTGTTTTCACTTCTTTCCTTTTCATTTCATTTTCTACACTTCATAGAGAAATTTCTAGATCATTTAAACAATGTTTCATGCATAAAATATTAGAAATCTGATTATTCTCTCACACCTGCAACTATTGTTTTCTCTTTCAATTTTAAACCAAATGAGCTGCTGTTTCTTTCAAATTTCACCATTTTTCATGCTTGTTCAAACCTTCTACTTTAAACTAAACGAATCATGCTAGAAATTTCAAAACAGAAACAACCACTCACCTTTCAAATTCTGATTTTCTTGGTGTAGGTTCCTTCTTCTTGAATCCTTCAGCCCTTCCTTTTGAGTCCAAAACAATTCTCAGTTCCCTCTTTCTCTCTTTTGTTTTCTGTTTTTATCTAAACAACTTACGCACCATATATATATATATAAACCTCAACCGCCCACTTTCTCTCTCTACTCTCTCTCTTCCTCCCTCAGCCCCTTTCCTTGACTTCCCTCTTTTACTCTATTTAATTCTCTTTTTCTCTTTTCTAAGAATGCAGCTTTGCATTCAATTTTGTAAAGATATTTGTGTGTGTGTATATATATATATATATATATATATATTATATGTTTACACACATAACACACACACACACACACACACTTAAGCCAACCGACACACACACACTGCACCCACAAGCTGCTGCTTGGCAGCTTCCTTTCCCTTCTTTCTTTTCTTTTCTTTTATATTTTAGACACACATACATATATATATATATACACTTATATATTATACTATATTATAATTATATATATGTATAAATACATAAGTTATACCCATCTTATACATATATATACATGTATATACTGATTTCTGAGCACATACATCTACCCTGATATGTCATGAGCTATGCATGTGTATGTACGTATGTATGCATGAAAATGCGTGCATGCACGCATTACGAGGCATGGTTCTGGGTTGCTCAGGGTATTGCCCGCTACTAGTTATATAACTGATACTATTTACTTCCTACAATCGTACAATACATTTGATATAGTGATATAGAGTTTAAACAGTTCGGGTTACAACTATTAGTACACTACCCGACCCGGTCTACATCGGTATACGTGCTAACCCGGGTCAGGATATTACAGTAATTCTTTAAGACTATTTGAGGCCTAAATCAATAATTATAAACGAGAGTTTTTTGCTTTTTAAGACATGAGAAAATTAATTTTTAATAAAAATGTTATTTAAAGATTAAATTTTTATTAATCTTAAACTTTTAGTTTAAATTACAATAAATACACAAAATTTGAGGCATTTTTTGTTAGGTGGAATTCTATTGGCTTTAAAATTTTAATTTAGATTAACCTGTAAAGGCATAAAATTTGAGTTTTCTTTTTGTAATGATTTTAATTTAGATTAACCTGTAAAGACATAAAATTTGAGTTTTCTTTTTGTAATTATACTTTTAATGGACTGGCACTTCTAATGGACATAAAATTTGGGTATTTTTTTTTGTAATTAAACTTTTATTGGTCTTACACTTCTAATTTAGATTAATCTACATAAACATAAAATTTGAGCCCTTCTTTAGAGGTGGGACCTACCGCCATTACTTCATTTACCTTATACTTGAGCTGGCTTTGGTGATAACAATCAATGTCTATCTCAAGATTGCGAGGTCAAACCGCAGTAAATGTCACTTTTTTTTAGAGTTAGTCCATACGGGACGTTGAATCGACTTTAATCGGACCATTCGTTAGTAGACGGTAGGATTGATCCCTTATATTAGTTGACTCAAAAAATAGAATGCCAAGTTATCAAAAAAAAAATTTAATAACTATCTTTTATTTGGACAAAAATATGAACAAAAATACATGAATCATAAAATACTACTTTTTTTTTTTTTTCTTAAGATATAATGGAAGGAATGATTATTGCTCTCTCTCTCTCTCTCTGTCTATATATATATATATATATATATATAAACACATAACGCACATGTATATGCTAAAACAAGAATTATTTTGTTTATTCAGTATGAATTTATGAAAAACCAGCGTCAAATTTCTAGTACAATTAACAGTTTCTACCATTCACCCTGCTGCAAACATGTGAGTTGATAGTTTTAAAAGAGCAATGATGGGAAACCTTTCCTGTTCTTTTAAAACTTACAACGATCAAAGGAGGACCCACAATAACCGACAAGTGGAGGGAGAGGTGATGTATTTACCAGCTGTAATTTGCGAAGGCTAACGAGTGTAAAAGTATGACAGTGATGGATGAGATATATGCATTGACTAATATGAGATTGAGATTGAGATTAAGATGCGATGAGGAGGTGTTTCTGGATGGTTTGGTATGTTACGTTTTAATTTGTTTTTTAATAATATTTTATTATATATATAGAGTATGTTTTAATAAAAAAAATATAAATTATATTATATCTGATAAAATATTATTAAATAAATACATTATCACGATATTGTATTAAGTTTATTTAAAAATTTTTATGAAATAAAATAAAACTATACATCTCTCTCCTATGAAAAACAGCAATATACGTACATATATGTTATATGTGTCTCTCAAATCCCATCTGGTCTCAAATAATCAGATCCTGCAGGCTCAATAGTTGTACTTTTAATGCTTTAGCGAATATATCAATAATTGGAAAGTTGAAAAAACTGTGATGCAAATGCAATGAATTACCAAACCCTTTTCATATTTCATATTCTCCCAACCCAACTACTCATCCACCTAACTAAACAACCGTTAACTGGGTTGAAAATTTATGTAGCATACATTTCTCATTTTGAGTTTTCATGAATTCTAAAAAAGATAGTCTTATTTATTTGTCAAAATAATGAAAGTAGGTGTTGTAATTGGTTAAGAGTAGCAATTGTTTGACAAAATTCAATTTTATTTTAAAATTCAGTTTTATTTTGACAATAATACCAACTTACAGTAACTGTTGATAAAGGTATGGCCATCATCTTTGCTCATTCCCTGCTCTGCAAGCTAAATGCAATTCAGCTTTTAATGTTAATGACCCTTTATTTGTTATATCAAAACTCCAACTCTATGTTATTTTGTTAGTCTTTACATTTTTTTCCCCACTATTTGTAAATAATCATTAAGCCACAATGTGGAGGATGAACTAAAACTGTTATAACCTTGAATTGTTCAATAGTTCCTGTTAAAAGGGAAAATAAAATGAATTGTTCAATAAAATTCTGTGTGTGTGTGTGTTTATTGAATATAATTTTTGGTTTTGTTGTTTTGATAATTTTTTATATGATGTATTTTTTTTATCATCATTTCTCTGTCAGAGTACTTTTTTAATTATTAAATTTTTATCTAAATTATAATTAATACATTTTAAATAATGACATTACATACATTATCAAAAAAGGAAATATACATGTTAATAAAAAATTATAATAATATTTCTTGTTTATAAATATATAACTTTATTAAGTTTGTCACTAACATATTATTTTATTATTTTTTTTATATAACAAGAATAAGTGTAATATGAGGTTTTGACTTTCAATTCAGCTCAAAACTTAATAGAATTTACAAATCTTCTTGTAAATTTTAATGGGGCAATACTAATTTTTAACAATCAAATTAAATTGACATCCTTACGCATCAAACAAAAAGACATGGAAGGCATGTGCCATCTTCACTAAGTAGTTATTTAATATTATTCATTGGTGCATCATAAAACCTCAAACTACTTAAATACACTAACGAAAATAATAAAGCTGTCATATTCATAATGCACTTCCCAATAAAAAAATTCTTAGTATATAGTTGTTGTTGGCGTCAGCATTAGAACAAAGGAAAAGTGTGTCATCTTTTTTGTGAATTTAGAAGGATTCTAACTTTCTCATTCTTTTAAGGTGGAAATGAATGCTTCTTATGGGAAATTGAAAAATTGAGGAGTCGCCAATTTATTTTTGGGTCAGGAAGAAGCAAACTTATTACAGTAAAACATAATATAATAAAACACTAAAAAGGAATGAAATAATCGAAATTTACATCGCCTTGTCTTTTAATTACATTCTAAAGATCCCTTGACATGGATCAAATAAAATAAGACACTGAAATAAACCAAAGAAAACATGGAGCCAGGGGCTAAGGTACGAAATGGGAAGCTGTTAGGCACCTACCCCGCCCAATCCGAATAAATCAGTCTCGAATATTCACTTGCAAGGTTATTTTGTCATGAGAAAAACTGAAAAGAGAGATGTGAGTCTGAAAGAGATAAATAATAAAAGATCTAGTGTAAAGAGATAAAACAGAACAGAAACGACAAAAAGAAATCAGACTCGGGCTCAAGGCTTCTTACGTATCTGTTTAGAAAATGGAGTCAGAGTCACGTAGTTCTCCGGTTTACCCTCTTTTATCAAGAGTGATAAAAGATGCGAGATCAACCATATTTTAAAGAAAACTGTTAAGGGTTTGAGAGCGTACCTTATTCAGTCATAGGAGTCAAGAAACATTTCGACTAGGAAATTCTGATCCGGATGCTTCAGTCGGGCAAATCTCTTGCTTGCTTTTTGGTTTGGAAAGTGTCGCTTCGGCTTGCTTCGTGAAAGTAGGCTGTTACTTCGGCAGGGCTTCGCCCTCGGGATAGGGAGAGTTCTTGTATAAAGAACTCTAGAATTAAACTAACAACGTGAGACTATGGAAATCGCGTCTTTCTCTGTCCCCTAAAACTAATGGCCAAGGGGCTCTATTTATAGGCAAATGTAAAGCTTTGATCTAAGGGTCTAAGATGAAACTCTAAAATGGAGGGTTAGGATCATGTCTTGAGTGATAATTATTTAAATAAAAAATTAAATAAGAATGATTATCCTAACTAAGTGAATTAATAAATAATTATAAAAATGCACGAATCAATAGAATTTGTGTCTACATGTAAGAGCCAATGAGATAAAATAGAAATAGAATTTAATTAGAAAATACTAAAATGAAAATGTCTAGGTTCGATCTATCTCCATTTAAGGAAATATCAAGCAACTAAATTTATGAAAACTCTAAAAGTGGAAAGTCCTAATTAAGCCTAAAGAGACTACTATCACTCAAGATTATCAAGTTTTTTCCAATTTGGTGGAGAATCTCTAGATTGCCACAAGATATGTGAAATAACCAAATTATCCCCAATTCATCACTAAAGGGATAAAATTACCAAATTACCCCCATGTGGGTAAACTGGTATGAAAATTATGAAAATGACCATTAAGTGACTAGGAAGTTCTATTGAGGGTAGGATTATGCCAAAATTACCAAAATATCCTTAGTGGGCAAAAAAGTACCAAAATTACCGAAACGCCTTCCAATGGCAGAAGAGTCCTAATAGTAGTGGGATTTTGTCAAAAGGAGTCCTAATATGAATAAGAATCTATCAGGAGGAGTCCTAATGGGAATAAGACTTTGTTAGGAGGAGTTCTAACGGGAATAAGACTCTACGAGGAGGAGTCCTAATGGAACTAGGACTCTGGCAAGAGAGTCTCCAGCAAGAATAGGACTCTGTCAGGAGAAGTCCTAATGGGAATAAGACTCTGTTAGGAGGAGTCCTAATAGAACTAGGACTCTGACAAGAGAGTTCTACCAGAAATAGGACTCTGTCAAAAAGAGTCCTAATGGAAATATGACTCTATCAAGAGGAGTTTTAATGGAACTAGGACTTTGGCAAGAGAGTCCTAGCAGAACTAGGACTCTGGAAAAGAGAGTCCTAGAGGAAATATGACTCTGTTTAGAGAAGTTCTAGCGGAAATAAGACTATGTCAAGAGGAGTCCTAATGGAAATAGAACTCTATTGAAAAGAGTCATACTTGAAGTAGGTTTCTTTGCATAATTACTAAATTGCTACTATTTAATCAAGGGTCACAAAATGAGGTGTCTATAGTTGTACGGGCATAAAATCACTTGAAAAACCCTAGTTATCACACCTATCATTGAGGGAAATAAATTGACCAGACTACCTTTGTCATGGTAAACTGCAAAGAATAACAAGGAAGACCTCCTGTGCAGACCATCTTAGGGGACACCACAACACATTCGGTCTACAAGCGCATCACACTCAGGATTGGTAATCGGGCATCAAGTCTATCACATTCAAATAACCCAAAAAGAATAGGATTCTGATTCCCAAGAAATTAGAGGACGTTACCCCCATACAAGGCTCCATCCTATGGCACGATATCCTCCCATAACTAGGGAATCTACCAAAATCTCAGGAGCTATATTCGCACAATCGTCAACTATTTAAACAATAAACCTTTTATTCAAAAGGTATGCTAGCTATAGTATTAGTCTTCCTGCTTTCTTCAAGCACTCAAATAGTAATCTACTAACTTGATCGTCGAAGAACCTTTGGCAAGCACCACACCTGTGCCTCTCCGACCAACTCTGTTCTTCTCTTTGTTTTACTTTGTAAGAGGATGCTCATTTGTGGAGATTTCTACCCTCACAAAGTGGTGCTTTCGTTGAGAGCTCATGAGTCATATATTCGAAGAGCCATTGCCATTTTATTATTCGAATATTTTTAGTTACACACTAAAAGAAAATGACAGGTAACAATGACAAACAGGGGTGATGAAGAGGATGATGTGGAACATCCTACCTAGCTTCCCAGACCACGAATTTAGAAAGGCTCAAGTCGCAAGGTAAACTAGAGCAATAGAGTTACCCTTGGTTATTTGAGGAAAATCTAGATGAGGGTGCCAACTTGGTTGTCGGGGCACCTAAGCATAGTTTAGGAAAATGTAGGAATTCATGTATTCCCTCCAACGATAGATCAATGAGATGCATTACCACTGGTAACCCAACGACGATTGAGAATCTGCCACCAATAGCCACGCTGTGACGATATGACCTAACAGAGTGGTCATAACCCACAGCTATCGGCCTAATGGCTAGAATCAGCCATGCAATGGGAATGATAACCAACGCTGGCATAAAAACTCTATTTAAAAAGTTGATAATGACAACAATGCATCAGTCTCCCATACCTAGTGTTACATCCCACAACTCACCCTATGTGGATTAGGGATAACGACCGGCCAGTTAGGCACTTCATCAATATACTATCCTTTTTACAACATATTGATAATGTGTTTAACTAAAGGCCTCATAATTGGTTAAAGTAATCCATGCATTCATAATTATATATATATATATATATAATAGTAGAAATAAAACATGGATTTCATTATTACATGACAGAGCATATACTAAGTTCTGATCATTACAATACATCAAAGTTTAAATATTATAGCCCACAAAAATTTCTCTTGTCATTCTAATACAAAACAAAGCTACGATAGTCAAAAGCTAAAGCCTTCTACAAAAATGGCCATAATCTATAGTCCATCTTTCTAGGTTGTACTATTTGGGCCTTCACTTGAAAAATACAAGATAAAACCCCATGAGCTTTGTGAAAAGCTTGTGATTAACACAAATCCTGTGTCATGGGTTTTTGATAACCCCTTGCATTATCTTTCATGGATAGTAGTTAAAAAAGAGCTATAATGAAAGCTACTGGCATTCGTAAAATATATACATATATCTGAAAGTTTGTAAGATATATAATAGAATCAAGCAGGTGTTCATACCAGTTAGTAATATGTAGCTGAATACATGCCAACATCCATAAGTTTTGTCAATTGGGACCTTAAGCTGTCATATAATGGCCACAAGTAATTTAGAGCTCTAGGCTTATGTGGGCTTAATGGCTTAACCCCCAACCAAGCATGATTGTGTTATGAATAATGGTTTAACCCTTTAATCGAGCATTACTATATGTCATGAACTAATAACATCTGTAAGGCACATAAATTTTTATACTAAAACATGCTTGCAAAATTTTATGAAACTATCCATGCTATTTAAAACATTAAAAGAAATGCTAGTTAAAAGTATGCAATTTCAACATTTAATATTGTTAGGACCAAAGGGTCCGATATTGTAATTGGCTAATCTAGTTTGACAAAACAAGCTTTGTGTATAATCATTACATAAGTCCTAGGAGTAAGTACGTTAATGTCTGTTTTACTCCAAGATTGTCCAAGAGACATTACCGTGCATCACTACCGGCCGACTTGGTTTAAAAAGGGTATATTGGACTTTTGTATTTGATTTGGATTTCACACACTCACACATTACTTGCATTGCATATAATTTTTATCAAAACATCATGTGTGTGTTAGACTTGTGATTGTGAAACAAGTTTTCTAAAATGCATCTTTAAAAAACCTAAGGGAAAATTCTGTTCACAAGGCAAGAAATGAATGAGCAACTCTCAGTTGCTCGTTCGAATGAGCCTTGACTCATTCAAAAGAATAACAAAAAGTTTATTCTCAATCATTTTCATTCGTTCGAAGTACCCGTATCAAACAAAGAGCTGTAACCTCAGAACTGTGCTCGTATGATATTCGTTCATTCGTTGAAACGAATGAACGAATGAGAACTCGTTCGAATGAATGATGGTTTGTTCGAATGAACCTTAGACGAAAAACTAGATTTATATTCTATTTTCAATCTCATTTTGGATTGAACAAGTTCATTGCGAAAATATATGAAAATTCAATTGAGAGCAATGAAAAATAGAATGAGAGAGTTTTCAATTGTGAGAGCTAAATTCTTGAGATATCAAAAATCTTTCACGTGAGATCAATCATAAATTTCATTCATACATTTCTTTACTTTCATTGATTAATTCATTTAGATCATCCACTTGATCCAAATCAGATCTAAAAGCCTCTTGTTCATGTCAATTTCACCATTGATGAAGTTTAGAGTTCAAGCTTGAGGATTCGGCATTGAGTGATTGGTGGACACCGAGATTGTGAGGATTTTCAATTGTGGAGTGACTTGATCGGAGGACTCCGAGACGTCAAGGATTCTGGTTGTATGAGGATTCCAACTACGAGAAGATTGAGGATTTAAGAGGAAATTGAAGACATGATCGGGCAGAGCAGAACTTGAGGTATAGAGTTCATTCGTAGGTATATTATTATTCAATTTCCATCATAGTGGAAGTCTTCCTTGAGCATTGACCCAACTCTAGAGTTTTACTCCAAGGATTGTTGTCCTTGGTGGTTTCTCTGTCATTAATCGGTTTAAGGTTACTTGCCTTAGCTTATTGCTTAGCTAATTATTCCTTCTTGATTGCTCCTTAAGCATTTTAGGTCTTATAAGAGTGATTAAGATTCATCAAGTACTATTTTAATTGTACATTTCTTAATCGAACTTTACCATTGAGTTCAGAATACTAAAAAATGTCTTAAGTATGAAATTTTTTATTTTTTCCTAATCATTTGACTTCTTAATTAAAGTAGTTAAGTTGCATTGAACATGCCTACCAATCTTTGTTTATGTATTTAGAAAATTCATTTGCTAAATCGCACTCCACCATTAAGTTAAGAATGCTGAAAAATCCTAAGTTAGGCTTTTTTAGATCTTAATTTCATTTTATATAGTATTATTTATGCTATATATAGTCCTTTATGTTTTCCTAGGGGAAAAATCATAATTTTTGAAGTGTTTAGCAGCAATTTCATAATTTTGGATAGTTTTAGGGCCTTTTTTGTAATTACCAGACATTCTAGGGGCCTTGGTGTAATTTTAATAAGTTTCTATTTTAAAATAATCATTTAATTATTTTAAGAGGCTATTTTTGAATTAATTTTTACTTTATTTGTGCCTAAATATAATTAATTTAAACTGTTGGGGTCCAATTGTAATTTTAGAGAGTTATTTTCTTAAAAATAATATTTAATTATTTTAGAGGGGCATTTTTGAATTAATCTTTAATTTGGACCAGGCCTTAGTGGCATTTCCTAAAAAGTCAAGGGTTAAATTCTAGTTTCAAAAACTTCATTTCCACCCCTAATCTAGCCAAATAGCGGATAAGGGTTATCCAGGTTTGGGATAATTTTGCACGAGGTTAATTGGGCTATCAAAGAACCCTTAAACCTAAAATTGATTGCTTATTCACGTTAGGAATAGTGTTATCCTTAATTTAGTTTAACCCATAACCAAACATGTCTAATTTGCCTTATCCCTAAATGGGATAACATATTCTAATTTTTGGGTTATTGGGTTTGCCATTAAATAGGTGTGTATAAGGGTTTTTAAAACTAATTCAAAACGATGCAGTTTTAAGGAATTTAGGCATAAAAGGATTGCGTTTGGATCTAGGGTTTCTTAGGTTGGTTTGGTTTAAAATGACATCGAATCTATGTTATTTTGGCTAAAACAACACCGTCCCACTTAATCGTTTTAAAATCCTCAAAAATGACACAACTCCAATCGTTAAAACACCTAAACGACCCTATTCCATTTAAAGGTTATAAGTGCCCATGTTGGCTCGACTGACTCGTCTAAGTTCGCTGAGTCAACTCCATATTCTTCGACCGATCTCCCCTAATACATAGAAAACCCTAAAAATTCCAGTCCCTATTTTTGGGTTCTAGGGTTGATTTGAAACTTCTCTCTAATTCTAAATGTCATCTAGGGCTTAAATTTAGCTTTTGGCATTCATTTGATGCCTCGATGACATCTAGGATTTGATACTGTCACTTGCAACTAGGTATTTCTTAATGGATTTTTAACCAAATAAGTCCATTCTTGTTGCTATAAAACCTTCTTGGTGAGAGTTTCAAGTCCATGCAAGTAGAATTGAGCTTGGTGCTGAATTCATTGATATATAGTTTCAAGCCTAAACCCGCAACTCACTATTCTCGACTCACCTTTGAGCTTTGTGGCTGCAGTCTAGGTGATTTTTGATCCTTGTGACATGAAGAACAAGGCCTTATGCTAAAAAATAGCTAAAATTTAAATTGGTTTTATACCAAGCTTTGAACATGCCATTTTAGGGTTCTCTGAACCTTTAAACAAGTTCTATTGTAACTATAAAACTTACAAAAAGCTAAAGGAATCAAAGAAATGCAATTCTAAGCTGGTTTTTATGAAATCCAAATTTTCCTTCACTTTTTCTCTCTATGCAACACTTTAGCCTCCTCTCTCACAAATTTATCTCCCTTTCTCACTCAGTTTCTGTATGTGAGATGCAAGTTTGCCCATGCTTGTATTTATAGTCAAATTTTCCTTAACAACTAAGGTTTCTATGTAAAAAATAGAGGCTAGAAGGTGGATATAGTGGGTTGTGCAGGGTCGCTTAAAGGTGCACATGTAATTTTTACAGAAAATGCATGCATGAATGTGCTTTTAATTTTCCCTCATTTATATATACATATATATATATATATACACACACACACCTAATGTAGACACCTTATTTTGAGACCTTTAATTGAATAAAGTTGGTTTCGCCATTTTTGGTAAGTTGCTATATGTCCTATCTAGGCGCTATTTTAGAAATTTCTCATTTCGCCCATAGATGACATTTTCGTTATGTTGCATATAGAGGGCATTTTTGACATTTTGGTCACTTTTTCCATAGACGGGCATTTTGGTCATTTTGCCTATAGAGGCCATTTTCATTATTTTGCCCATAGAGGGCATTTTTGATATTTTGGTCATTTTGTCCATAGAGGGCATTTTCATTATCTTTTCCATAGAAGTCATTTTTGACATTTTGGTCATTTTGCCTACAGAGGACATTTTGGTCATTTCGTCCATAGAGGGCATTTTTGTCATTTTACCTATAAAGGGCATTTTTGATATTTTGATTATTTTGCCTATAGAGGGTATTTTTGTCATTTTTCCCATGAAGGCCATTTTGGTCATTTTTTCCATGGAGGAAATTTCTGTTATTTTGCCCATGAGGGCATTTTTGAAATTTTGGTGATAGAGGTCATTTTAGTCATTTCGCGTATAGGGGGCATTTTTGTCATTTGCGTACTAAGGGCATTTTCGACATTTTGGTCATTATGCTTACTAAGGGTATTTTGGTCATTTGACACATTAGGACCCTTGAGAGTATTCTAGTCATAATGCCCATTAAGGGCATTTTGGATAATTTTTAGTATTTCCCTACCTATTAGGGGTTGTCACGACCCGAAACCTATCATGCGCGGATCCCGAATCGCGACCGCCACCCTTCGACCTAGGGGCTGTTGGGTAAGGCTCTAGTAAGCAGCGGTGCCGGATGACGGTGCGGCCTGTGTTTGCAGAAACGTAAAAACCTTTCTTTTCTTCTTTTAAATTTCCCGCACATCTGCCTGGTACTTCCGCTCTTCATAACGGTACGTATGATTATACATTCAGAGCATAATAAAAACTCTTAAGACTTTATAAACAATACATGTTTGGTTGTCCCGTGGGACTTAAGTACATATTGTCAAAAACTACTTATATCAAAAGTGACTAACTACAAGTTCTTAGTACTTCCCAAAACTGCTAATCCTGTATAGAGCTTCCTATGCACTTCCTCAAAATGGGCAAAGCTCTATCCATCTTCATTACCAAAAAAGTTAGGATTGCCTTCTGATACTTGTATATATGTCGGATAAATCCGTAGTGAGCTAAACTAAGCCTGTGTGTAATTCCAGTAGTTGTCATGGGTTTTCAATTGGTAGTGGTTATAAGAGAGTTTATAAAACATTCACTACCAATTACTCGTGTAGTTCAAATATAGAATATATGCATCTTTTAAAATAGATAGCTTCGAAACATTTAAAGTATTCAAGCTAAACATGTACTTCTTCAAATATACTATAAAAGAAACTTCAAACATGTAGATACGTTTAGTAAAATGGGGGTAAAACCTGCTACCATTTTTGAACATAACATCTTATCTCTTTCATTAATAGAATCCGTTTCGAACTGGACTCTAGTATTACTTCTAGTGGAGAATCTCATGCCTGGGGGATTAGATCTTGCTACCTAGCATTCTTCATGTCAATTGAGTTCCGAAGAACCCAATATCAATTGTAGTGCTTTTGCACGATTTATCTTGCATTACTAGTGGCAATAGGAGGCATATAAAATAATTTTAAATAGATGTTATTCAAAACATTAAAACATGACCTCCCTGTAGTTGCATTTAAATACATTTAACACATGACTTCTTCAAATAGATGCTTTTATGAGCATTCAAAACATAATGTTCATGACTTCATGATAGAGTCTTCAAATGCTTGGAATATGAAAATTCAGAATATTTAACAAAATTTGGTATTTTAAACTTAGACATGTTGAAACATATTTTAAGGAGAATTGTAGTAGAAACCATTCACTGAGCATGTCACAATAAGGTTTTATAAAGAACAGAAATACCAAAACAAGAATCATGTGAATATTGAATTTGAAATTCAAATGCTTCAGATATTTTGAACTTAAAACTTCTTTAAATCCGTGGAGTTAAATCTTCACTTCAAATACAACATTGCTAACCTTAAACTTCAGGTTGGCACTATTGGTGTGCCTTTCCCTTTCCTTTGATAAGCCTAAAATAATTTATGAAAATCTCATAAATTTCACATGTACTTTGATTATCATCAGATTGGTGATCTTAACCTATTCTTAGACTGTGTAAAGCCTAAATCCTATGATAGGTTTTATTCTTCTTAAATCAGACTACTCGTAACAATTTCTATATTGCATTTACATATCTATGCTATTCATAAAATTTTATGTCTCTTTACTATTGGTATCTCGTTTGCTAAAATAGACTCTACTGTTGAATCCGGAATGTCGAACAAAGTCGGTTTAGGCTTTTATGGACTTCAATTCAGACATCTGAACTAAAAAGGGCAAAACGGTCATTTTGCACTTTTACTTGTTCTTACTTCTCAAGACCTATTTTCATAAATCAGACTCTACCGTTGAGTCTGGAAATTCTTGAAATAATAAAAATTCATTATTTGTTTGCTTTAATCGGAGTCCGTTTGACTCATTTTTGACTTAGGGACATTTTGGTAATTTCTCTTTTAATATTTATTTAAATTAAATATTATTTTATTACTTTGGGTCAAATTCTAATTTTCAAAACTTCTGAGTCAATTCTGAATTTCAGAAAGTCCTATTCCAATTTGGAATAAGCAAACAACGGATAAACCCCTAAACCTTGGATAAGCTTATCCCTATTCTATTCCTATTCCAATTCAATTTCAATTTGTTATCCCTATATCTAAACAGCCGCAAATCAGTTTTAAACATTTCACAAATAATAAAAATAGCACTGTTTAAAGTCTAACCCATATTTGGTTAAGCAGGTTGACCCGACCCAAACCCGTTGCCCAAGCCTAACGCCTATGTGTGAACAGTCGCACAGTGCCTTCTCCGGCCGTGCGCTGGTCACCTTCTCCGGCGCCGACAACTTTTTTCGATGATATTTCAACACCCAATCAATGAGTTCCTCTTTTACTACTCATGGACATTTCATATCCACCCTCGAAATTGAATTTTCGACATTGAAAGATCTCAAAAAAGGGAGTTGCAGCCAATTCCGGTGAGCTGCATGGTTTTTATTTCGTGGCTTTTTAGCCACTATTTTGAGCCCAAATTTTTTCTACAAGGTGTTGCACCTATGGGAAATAATTCTCCGTTCATAAAACGAGCTAAATTGATCAAAAATCTAATGACCTAAAATTATCCTTCAACCTTTAACTTGGTTTTTCTCACTTATTTCTTCACCAAATAGGTTGCAATTTCTTCCTAAATTTATCATTTTTCATGTGCTTTAAAACCATTAAGCTTAGATATGCATTCATGCTTCAAATTCAGAAATCAGATTTCAAGTTTACTCACCCAGTTGAGCTTTTGGCTTGTAGTTTCCCTTCCTTTCTTCCTCCTTCTTTGTTTCAACATCTGAGTGATTCAGAAATATATTTCAGCCCTCAATTCTTTGTTTTCTTTTCATTTTCTTCAAGTGTTACATGTGTATATATAGGCACATATCCACCGTCCTCTCTCTCTCTCTCTCTCTCTCTCTCTCTCTCAACTTCTCCCTTTTTCCTCTCCCCCTTTCTGATCTTCTCATTTTTCTTCTTTGTCTTGCAGGCATTTAAAGCTGCAAGATATTATATGTATATTATATATAATATCACACACTACACACACTCACCACACACTAGCTGCCGACATTTCCCTCACTCACTTCAATTGTGCATTTTGAACACACCCAATGTAGCATATATACTTATATATTTCTTCATAGGTATATATATATATATGTGTGTGTGTGTGTATTCCTATATACATAAACACATCCAACCGTACACACACATACATACACACTTAGAGTGTGTATTATACATATATTTATATATATTATTATAAACATGTACACATAATGTACGTATGTATTTATAATTGTGTATTCTCGTATATTGCCCGACTCTGAGTCTTTTAGTAGTTATATTTAAACTATTGTTCCAAATCTCGTAAAGTGAGCTAGTTTGCTCGGATATTTTGGGTCGGGGTGTTATAGGGGTAGTTTGATAAATATTAGAAGTTTCCCACCGTCTAGGGGTATTTCGGTAATATTGATGCTATTTTTCCATTTGGAAGGCATTTTGATAATTATAGAATATTCCTATCCCATATAGATTATTTTGGTCATACATGGGCATACATGTAATTTCTATGTCATTTTACCCATATAGGATTAATTTGATAATTTTGACGCTTAGGGACAATTTTGACTTTTTTTATGTCTTAGTGACATTTTTGTAATTTCTTTGTCCCTAAATTCTCTACCGAATTAAGGGCGATATAGTATGTCACGCCTCGAATTTTTGCAAACTCGTGGAGTGAGTGAAATGAATTTAAGAAAATAAAATAAAAGACAATTTAATGGATTAAATTAGACATACATTCATTTCCTTCATCATATATATACGTAAGACACATTCTATAAATACATCTTACATGTCATTTGGGCTTAAGCCCTTACATCACAAAATACGCCCCAAGGGCCAAATATACTTCAAGGTTCTTTTCCCCTCCTTCCTTCAAGACTTCATCAAGTCTCAAGTACCAGGAGCGTCATCTGTAATATGATATCCCACGAATGGGTCAGCGTAACTACTGGTATGATACAATACTAATGCAAGGAACAAAATTAAGACGTGGCATGTGCAAGTGTACATTTATTGTCGACATGCCTTCCAATTTATCAACACAATGCATTAACAATATGCATGACACACCCATGCAAACTCTATGCCACACCCATGTCTCACTTTACGGTCCTTCCCCACTGGCATGAGTACCAATCGTATGTCTCACTTCACGGTACATCCTCGTTGGCATGAGTACCAATGGCCAATTTTGGGTTTTTCACCTATAGGATCTACACCCTCATAATGCACAGCACCAAGTGCTCAACCCACACTATGTTTCAAGGAATTACACCATGCCAACATGTTTTGATTTCACCATGCAACAATGCAATCTCAATGAAGCATTTTATTAACACATGGAGTATGCTTTACATAATGCATTGTACTTAAAGCAACAATAACATTTGAATCACAAAACTTCCGCCACATGTATGTATGCTATACACAATTAAATTAAACACATGCTCAAGTTACATGTTCACAATTTTAACAATTCTCGAAGAACATAAATCACATACGGCACCAACACACGGAATAAATTATAACTCCCAAAGAATAACAAAGAACACATAAGCACATAAACAATCAACTCTAGGTTTTTCAAAGCAACCGTTTCCTATGTGATTTTCTAACATCAAATAAACATATGAATCATTCAATCAACATGGAAATCACTCCTAAACTTAATCCTATTCCTTACCTAGCAAAATATCATACTTGAAAGGGTTTGTCTAACCCTACGGAGTTGTGTTCGCTGTGTAGCCAAACTAACCGTTGAGAACGCAGTCCATCTTTACTGTATCTGTCTAGAAGGTCAAACTGCCTTCTCCTTTCCTCTTGCGTTCCTATGTTTTAAGAAATACATCTCAATCTACTATATAAATAGTCTATGCTATTCATCAAATTTTATGTCTCTTTACTATTGGTATCTCTTTTACTTAAATAGAATCTACTATTAAATTCGGAACATCAAACAAAGTCAGTTTGGGCTTTCGCAGAATTCAATTCGAACTTCGGTACTAAATGGGAAAAAGATCATTTTTGCACTTTTACGAGTTCTTAGTTCTCGAGACCTTTTTTTGCAAATTGGAGTCCATCGTTGAGTCTAGAATGTTCGAAATAATAAAAATTCACTATTATTTTATTTCAATCGAAGTCCGTTTGACTACTTTTAGACTTAAGGGCATTTGGTAATTTCTCCTTAAATTTAATTATTATTTTATTACTTGGGGTAAAAAATCTAATTAACTGTAAATTTTGGGTGCCATTATAATTTCACAAGGTTCAATTCAAATTTGCAATAGCTAAACAATAATTAAGTTTAACCTTGTCTGGCTACAGTCAAGTGTCACAAGCAGGGCCACCTCATATGGACTCTTTCAGCAAAAGAAATGCCCAGTGCAGCAAACTAGTCTAATATGGCTCAGATAGGGATAAATAAAATCTGTAAACTAAATTTCGGCTATGGCTCGATTACCCATTTCAGCCAATCCAATAGAAAATCTAAAACTATGTTCCGCCTCCAATTTAGGCTTCACTCAAGCACCACGGCAAATCCCATTGTCACTGAATTTGCCTAAGTTCCTCCCACAATCTTCTTCTATAAAACATTCTCTCATCCTCTAGCAACTGGTCATTAACTCTCACTTGCTCCTCCAATCAGCATCACCAATTGACCCAATCCACATCACTGGTTTAACCTCACGGCACCACCAGTTGAACCCTCACTCCTTGTAGCAACTGCAGCCACGGATACAACTGCTGCTGCCATGAACCGCCCATTTTCCCTGGCTAGTAAACTGCTTCCCCTTTAATTTATCACAAAAACCAATAAGCTCTTCCAAACACCAACTCTACTGTCTGGTAAACTAACGATCCCACTAACAGCACCATCACTGAACCCCCATCGCAGCTGCTGCTACTGCACTTCCATCTCTCCCAGTTTTCCTTTTCAGTTTCCAGATTTCTCACAAAATCCAATAGCTTTTGCTATACAATTCTCCCTCTCGGCTGCTCACTCTTTCTCACTTTTTCTCATTTTTCCTTTGCTGCACCGTCACAAACACACTCATATATATATATATATATTTATAATTTCCCTACTGCACTTACGCTACACAAACGTGTATATATATATATATATATATGTACCACTTGCTGCTCTCTTTTCTTCTTTCTTTTCTTTCACTTCTCTTTCTGCTGCACGCTACCTGCACTGCTACACACACCTGCACCGTCTTTCTCTCTTTTCTTTTTCCCAATTCTTATCTTGCTGCACTACCCCAAACACACACACACATAGACAGCTATATATATATATATATATTTTTTTTTTTTCCCTGCACTGCGCCTATCGGCCCAGGCCTGTTGCCACGCTACTGCTGTTATACAATACGCACACACACACATATATATATATATATAAATCTCCTTGCTTTTTGTTCACTTTAAACACACACCACATAGTACAGCACACACTGCACCCCTACTCCTGCTGCACCGCCCCTCTGCTCCCATTTCTTTTTTCCCTTTTTTTTTTTTTTTCTTTCTCCTTTTTCTTCTTTTCTTCCTGCTTTCACGCAACTCCTAAACGGTCCCCTTCCTTGACTTTTCATTTCTTTTTCTCATTTCCTTTCATGATATGTCATACATATAAATATATATATATATATATATATATATATAATCTACCAGTTGCTGTAGCCAATTTATTTGACTTTTCTATTCTTCTTTCTTTATTTTTCTCTTTTCTTTGTTACTTCTTTGCATGCTTATATATATATATATAATAAATATGCATTTTATTATATATATATAATATATATCCATTTTTTTTTACTAATACATATATTTATATAATACATGTACATACATAACCGTATATATACATATATATATATACTTGTATATATTTTTATATTTATTTATTTATTTTTTATACACACACACATATATATATTTGTATTTATTAAAATACACTGTGCACGTATATTGAGGCATGTACTGGCCTACATACACGATTCTCCGTACCATTCGGGTTTATCGTACAGTACTCCTGGGTATTCGGGATTGCTTGTAACCATTTCTCGTATATTTAAATACCGTATTTTATTTTTATTTGTGATTCTCGCTTTTTATTTCGAAACTACGTGCCCATTACTGTATATTACTCATTTTTTTTTTCAGGTCTCTACAAAGTAAATATTGGTTTGTCCACTAAATACTTGCCAAATTGCATTCCTTTCTTATTTCAAGGGATTTACCCTAAATTTGTATACAATATAATATCTATATCTAATTGCTTGCATATTAAGCATTAATCTTGGTCATTCATCCATTGGATTCATTATGAACCCTTGGATCAAACCTCATTACTTCTTCCCTATAAATAAGACTCATTGGCCACCATAATTGGGGGTTTAAAGATTTAAGGTTTAGAGATTCAAGGGGAAAGAAAATTAAGAAGCCAGATGTTGTAGCAATAATCCTTCTCTCTTCCATATTTCTTCTTCTATGTTTATTGAAGCCTTGTTTACACAAGCAAGAGTTATAATCCATTGAAGACAAAGTTCTACACCATTGAAGATTCAATCCAAGGAGTTCAAGCTCAAAGCCTTGTTTGATTTAACACAAACAATCAGGTATGCACCCTAAAACCCTAATATTCTCTCTTCTTTTAATTTAATTTATCCGATCACTCTTGATAGAATATATTAAATTAGAGAACTATATTGGCTCTAATTCCATTATCTGAATGGATACGTAGGACACCTCATGGGCCTGAGTCTACTCTTTACCTTTAAGTTATTTACTTTATGTATTTTTTCCACATCCCATCTCTCCCATTATGACCTTTTAATTATTTCATTCATGTCAATCTATTTTTCTCTCCACTTTCTTTTGGCTTATTTTACTTATTTGGTTGCTCTCCCTTTATTTGTGGACTTGGGTTACTTATTTGTTGCTTGTATTTTTATTCGTTCATGTCATTACTATCATTATCTCAGTGTACTCTCTCATCATCTTGTTTTATGTCATGAAATATTAAGCCTTGTGGATGAACACTTGAAGCTAGTCTATTCAGATTGGGTGGGATGGGTGCCTAACCTCTTCCCATCTCGTACTTGAGCTCCCGGATTCTGATTTCTTTGGTTCATTGCAGATTAATTTTGTTTTACTTTATTTCAACCCATGTCAAGGGGTTTAGAATGTAAATAGGGCCAAAGCTGATGTAATTCTTAATATCTTTGTTATTATTTTTACATATATATTCGTCATGGGTTGTATCAGGTTTCCTTGTTATTTAGCTTAAAACAAGTTGTCGACTCCTTTGTGTATTCATGTACACCCCAATTCGAAAAGAGGGCATGTTCTTCTCTTACTTTGAGGGAACAGACTTTAAAAGTCGTGACTAGATTTTTTCGCTGCCAGTGCTCACACCTATATATATATGTATTTTCTTCTCATCTCTCATCATATGCAAGTCACATGATGAGTTAATTATAGATATTATTTTCATTTTATTTTATAATTATTTATTAAATAATCCTTGATTTTTAATGTATAATTTTTCCCACTTAGGTTAGTGATGTATTTGATCACTTAGCCTCCTTAACCTAGGTTAGGTTATGTTTACATGTAGTTAGGTTAAATTTTAATCCTACCTTAGGTCATGGTCTAACTAGGGCAATAGCTATCTTTAGGTTGGTTAGTTTAATTTCCTAACCCTATTTCATGACATAACATTATACATATTGTCCAAAGATCTTTCAAAAGGTCTTCCATTGATATAGCTTTTAATACATTGCACAAAAACTACCTAATTCATTTGGGTGTAGGTGTTACACCCAGTGCCAGTATGTCTCACTAAAAAGGGAGATTGTGGGAATTCTTGATTGAAAGATCACGAAGAAGAATGGGTTACGCCCCCAAAGGCAGTTAGAATAGGATATTATCAACTCCATAGAGAGCTCGCTCTCTAAGGAGATCATAGAGAAGCCACCCCCAAAGTTCATGCTTCCTAGGTTCAAGTACTATAGTGGGACCATGGACTTAGCCAACCACATTCATCACTTTCAACAAGTCATGGGCCTTTACAAAGGGGAAGACTTCCTTTTGTGCAGAGTCTTCCCCTCTAGCCTAGAAGGGATGGCACTGAATTGGTACCAGAGTATGATGCCAGGATCAATCCACAACTTTGTTGACCTATGTTCTACCTTGTTGACTAATACTCAGCTTATTGATAGATCAGAAAGAACACAAAACACCTCTTCACCTTACAGATGAAGCAAAGCGAGGCTTTTCGAGAACGTGTGAAGAGGTTCAAACATGAAATGGCAAGTGTTGATTGATGTCACGATAAGCTTGTCATTTTAGCATTTAGAAGAGGAATGCTTGTCAGATAGCTTATTTTTAACTTTCTAGTAAAAAAGAAGCCAACAACATGGATAAGGTCCTCATTTGAGCCTAGAGGCATATCATGCTCGAGAAGGAAAAGAAGAGCTTAGCACAACGACCTTTGGAAAAACGTGCCAACTGAGAAAACAAAGACCGAGCTAAAACTAGCAAGGCTGTCGAGTAGAGAGCCCGATCATAAAAAAGAAAGAGGGAGAAACACCTAACTGGAAAAGGTTATACACCCCTGCCATTATCGATCAACCACATCTTGCATGAGGTGAAGGACTAGCCTTGGGCAAGGAGACCCCCGCCCAAGAAGGGTGACCCGACAAAGATAAATCCTAAGAAATATTCCTCTTTCCAACAGGATAAGGGCCACTACACCAGAGACTACAAGGCCTTGTAGCAGAACATTAAGGAACTAATCTCCCTGGAGTATCTACATGAGTTTGTTTGGGCAGGACTTCCCCGGCGGCCAGATAAGGAAAGGCAAGAATACCGGTCGCAGAATAATCGACGTTCCCCATCACCACCAGGCACTACAAGAAAACCAGGTATTAGCGACGAGCGCTGCTAATAAACCCATAAATGCTATAAATACTTTTCAACGACGTTCAAATGTGCGCCACCAAAAACTTTGCTAAAGACAATGTGGCAAATACTATTATTAGCATTTACAAATTGTATGCAACTAATAGTACACTATTAGCGGCGTTTCATAGTGTTGCTAATAGATGTGATTAAAAACCTTCACTAAGCTATCTGAGCGCCACTGATATACCATCATTAGTGGCATTTGGTAAGCGCCACAAATAAAAGACTATTGGCAGCGGGGAGCATTGCTAATAGCGACGGTTTTTTGCGAATGCAACTATTAGCGGTGCCCAACGAGTGCCACTAAGAATGATTTTTTGATTTTAGGGCAATTATCTAGCTGTATTTTGTATCAATTTATTGTAAATATCACCTATTCAAACCCTGTGTCATTAAGTATATAAAGAATCCCATACATCATAATTGAGATATAAAAGCAGTGCCATAAATTAAATAAATTGTCCCATAAAAATTCTACAAAATTTAATTCAATATTGTACGAGTACAATTGTTCCAAATATATACAATCTCAAAAAAGAAGAATGAAAGCTACCACATAGGTTGCAAATTGGGAATCCAAATTTTATTCCATAAGTTTATACACATGTATTTTATTAGTTTTGAGGTGTGTGAAATGTTTGGACCATTTTTCGGGCATTTTGGATGCTCAAAGGCCCAAAATGGGCCGCTTTTGACACTCAAGTCCATTTTTTTTTGCATAAGTTGAAAATTGGGTATCCAAATTTTGTTTCGTAAGTTTTTTCATGTGTGTTTTATTAGTTTGGAGGTGTGTGAAGTGGTTTGGTGGTGGTTTGACCATTTTCGGGCATTTTAGACGTTCAAAGGCCCAAAATGGTCTATTTTTGACACTAAAGTCTTTTTTTTGCATAAGTTGCAAACCAGTAATCCAAATTGTGTTTTTTAAGTTTGTGTACATGTATTTTATTAGTTTTTAGGTGTGTGATGCAATTTGGTGGTATTTTGACCATTTTCGGGCATTTTAGATGCTCAAAGGCCCAAAATGGACTATTTTTGACACTTAAGTCCTTTTTTTGGCATAAGTTGCAAACCGGGTATTTGAATTGTGTTTTGTAAGTTTTTACACATTCAGTTTAGTATTTTGGAGGTGTGTTAAGTATTTTGGTCATAGTGTGACCATTTTCAGGCATTTTGGATGCTCGAGGGCCCAAAATGGCTCGTTTTCAACACTTAAAGTCCCTTTTTTTTTCATAAGTTGTAAATCGGGTATCTGAATTGTATTTCATAAGTTTTTGCATGTTTATTTTATTATTTTTGAGTTGTGTAAATTATTTTGGTGGTGGTTTGACAATTTCTGGGCATTTTGGATGCAAAGGCCCAAAATGGGTCATTTTCAAAACTTAAGTCTTTTTTTTTTTGCATAAGTTGTAAGTTGGGTATCCAAATTGTGTTCCATAACCTGTTGTATGTGTATTTTATTATATTGGAGGTGTGTGAAGCATTTTGGTGATGGTTTGACCATTTTCAGGCATTTTGGGCACTCAAAGGCCCAAAATGGGTCATTTTCGACATTTCAATCCCTTTTTTTTTGCATAAGTTGTAAACTAGGTATCCAAATTGTGTTTTTTTAAACTTTTTGGATGTGTATTTTATTATTTTTGTGGTGTGTAATTCAGTTTGGTGGCGGTTTGACCATTTTTGGACATTTTGGATGCTCAAAGGCCTAAAATGAGCCATTTTTTACACTTAAGTTCCTTATTTTTTTGCATAAGTTGAAAACTGGGTATCCGAATTGTGTACTATAAGTTTGTGCACATGAAATTCATTATTTTCAAGGTGTGTGAAGTGTTTTGGTGGTGTTTTGACCATTTTTGGGCATTTTTGATGCTCAAAGGCCCAAAATGGGATTTTTTGATATTTAAGTCCATTTTTTTGTGCATAAGTTGAAAACTGGTTATCTGAATTGTGTTCCATAAGCTTTTGCGTGTGTATGTTATTAATTTTGATGTTTTTGAAGCATTTTGGTGGTGGTTTGGTCATTTTCGGGCATTTTGGGCGCTCAAAGGTCCAAAATGGGTTGTTTTTGACACTTAAGTCCATTTTGTTTTTGCATAAATTGCAAACCGGGTATCCGAATTGTGTTCCGTAAGTTTGTGCACATTTATTTTATCAATTTTATAGTGTGTGAATTAGTTTGACCATTTTTGGGCATTTTGGGTGCTGAAGAGCCCAATATGGTCCATTTTCGACACTCAAGTCCTTTTTTGTTTTTTGCATAAGTTGAAAATTGGGTATCCGAATTGTGTTCCATAAGTTTGTGCATGAGTATTTTATTAGTTTTGAGGTGTGTGAAGAAATTTGGTAGTGGTTTGACCATTTTCATGCATTTTGGACACTCAAAGGCCCAAATAGACCGTTTTCGTCACTTAAGTCCCTTTTTTTTAGGTGTGTTCACGTGTATTTTACTAGGTATAGCAAATGAATATAAGCCCCAAAATTTTCTAATAATTACAAAAACACCTAGAAAATTAATTAAAAATTTATTTTTAAATCATTTTAAATTATTAAAAATTACTAAAGTACCCTTAAGCCTAAAATTGAGAAAACAAAGGCCAATTAAAATGCAAAATAGCCTAACCCGATGTTTTTGGGCATTTCGAACTTAACGATGGAGTCCGATTTATGAAATTAGACCTTGAAAATATGAACGGACAAATGGAATGATTCCAATTATGTCTTAACAAATAATTAAGTTATCAATTGAATCCGGATGACTATGAAAATACTGACCTTATTATTTTTCAACGTTTCGGACCCAAAGATTAGGACATGTGAAATACTATAATTACCAATATGCCTTAGTGATGCTCGAAGTTAATTGAATGTTAGAGAAGGCCTATTCTAACTTTATTTAATATTTCAAACTCAACAGTGGAGTCCATTTTAGCAAATGAAGCACCAAAAAAATGACACGTGAAACTGTAAAATTATGAAAATGCCCTGAGATTTAATATAAACTAAAGATAAGAAAATTAAGATCCAAAAAAACCTAAATTTTTTTATCTTCGACACTTCGGGGCTAACAGTGACGTCTTTTTGAGAAAAATAAGACCTAACAACAAACTGAAAAATAATAAATATGTCCTTAAGACTTGATGAAGTTACCAGAAGAGTATAGATGTAATAAAAAATTATATTAATATTTTAAGGTCCATCTAGACTAAAAAATGAAGTTCATTTAGGCAAACGATGAACCGAACAAAATAAGACATAAATGGCAAATAACCAAAATGCCCCTAAAGGCTAAAGTAAACCATACAATGAACCAGAAAGTGTTAAGAAACCTAACTAAAGATCATGAGGGAACCCTAAACAATAAGATTATGTTTAGAAGAGGTTAAGAACATTATGAAAGCAAAGGATTGAGTTGAGATATGTACTGATATTGTATCAATATATTCTGAACCATGATTTAGGATCACCAGTGAGGGAATAAGGATAAGACGGGTGCCAAGGCAAGTCAATTAAGAAAAAATAGAAAGTACTGTGGACTATGGACTTTGGACTACAAGTGAGTAATCATAGACTTTGAAGTGAAAATTTTTACTCCATAACTTCTGAAATGTTTTAAGTCAAATTCCTATATTTATATAACTCCTATTTTAAACATGCTACCTATTCTAGTTTCAAACTTCTATGTTGAACTGAAAATGTGTTTATTTAAAATGTCAATTATTTATACAATTCTTACTTCAAGCATGCCTATCTTGGATTACAAAGTTGTGTTAAATATCTCTTTTTGAAAATGAATGTTTCTCATTCCAGCTATATTGAACTGCTCTTGAAAAGCATATGTGTTGGAAAATAACATTTCCATACTTCTTGTTTGCAAATTGGAAACGCAAGATAAATAGTGCATAAGCACTTCTGTTTAGTGTTTTCTTTGGGACTCACACTTGTAATGCCCATGAGAAGGCCAAAGATCTCTCTTGTTTAGGTTATGTATAATATATTGACCTGCTGTTAAGCTTAGAGTCTGGATCAATACGAACTCTCGTCTAAAGTGAAAAGATGCAACATTGAAAAATGGTAGAAGGTTTTTAACCCCCATTGCTATGAAAATGATTTATATCTTCATATTTCATAATTAAAGGATTCATGTTTTTGATTTTATTTAAAGAACTAAATCCTCTTGCTATGTATTTGAGAAATTAAATACTTTACTTGAATGCCCTGAAATGCTTCATGTTTTATGATTCGATGATTATGTATCCTTTGTTTTAAATTATGCAAACAATTGATAGTGATTCCTTTTATAAACTGTTTCATACTTAAAACCACTATCAGTTGAAAACCATGACGAGGTATTAGAATTAGTCACGAGCTTTTCATAAAGTTCACATGGATATTACCCATGACATTTTAGGTAAAGAAGTAAAGGTATAAAGTTCAGAGGTGGATGTGAGGTATGGGACTCACAGTTAGCATATGAATGAAGTTTAGATGTGTACGTGAGGTATCGGACTCATAGTTAGCATAAGCATGAAGTTTAGATAGGTATGGGATATGAACGTGGACAATTGATGTGATCAGGAACTAGCGAGGGTCATTGTTGTGAAATATTAAAACTTGATATATGTGATGTAATGTTAGTGAATGTAAAGTTTCAAAAAAAAAATTTTCTAGCTTATTCAGGTACTTGATGGATGAATGTAACATACGCGATTGCTTCCACTACAATATTTAAGTTTGTTGTGAAGTGTATTTGTGTGGATTTTGGTTAAGCTCACTCACATCCCCTAATCTGCAGAGGGTGAGTTTCAGGGATGTGACAGGTTGGTATTAGAGCAAAGGTATGAGGATTTTCGGATTATGGAATGGGTGGAATTTTGAGAATATTGGGAGACATAAGTATCCATTAAGGATGAGACTTGAGAATTCTAAGTAGTCTAAGGATTTTAGTAAGAACTATAGGATATATGGTCGTCAAGAGACCAGGGATACAGTGAAGTTAAGAAGTAAAGATTAGATATCAAGGGAAAATTGGAACGATGAGTAGTGATCTTTTAAGACTAGATAAATAAGGCTGTTACGTGACAATTGATGATAGTATAGAAACTTGCAATGGCACTAAGGTACCCAATGTTGGACGTAGACTCTGATAGTGAAGATTGTGATTGTAGGAGAAAGGCAAAGGAAATGGAAGGATAGTGGCAAGTGCTGGTATACTATTAGACCATGTGTTACCAATAGTGAATAGCATAGTAAAAATCCCATCAAGAATAAGATATGAGGGACTTGAGGTTTATATTTGAAGAATTTCTTGTAGTCTAAAATTTAAATTAAAAACCATAAGTATAGATTACGAAAGGTTATTCATACTATATGGAAGATTGACTTTTAAGGACAAAACTCTTTTTAAAGAGAGGAGAATGTAACACCCCAATCCAATAAATTGGGTGATTTCATGTAATAAATCAAAGACAACCTTAATAAAAATCTTTAAAGGACCAATGTGCAAAATTACCAATAAAGGTTAAGCAAACTAACCTAATTACGGGCGAGACTGACCTAACCTAGGTTAGTGAGAACAAATGACCAAATACACTACTAACCTAAAATGTTGAAATTATACATCGAAAAGTAAATGACTATCTAATTATAGAAAGTGCAAAAGATATACATGTATATGTATACATGTATATCTTATGCACTTTTTATATATATATGACTGATACATCACAAGTAGAAAACATATAATGTGTGATATATATATATATATATAGAATAATATGTGTAACAAAATATATGTGGGTGTGTGTAAATTAGTGTGTGTTTAAGGTGAAGTGTGTACTAAGTGTATATGTGTGTGCAAGTGATTGGAAGGGAGGTGAGGCCAAGTGGGCTGCCTCTACAGCTTGAGGAAAAAGAAATAGAGAAGGCTGTTGTAACCCATGCAACTATCACCCAGTGAGGGAATCTCATTAGAGGAGAAGAGAGGTGGTGGGAGAGAGAGAGAGAGAGAGAGAGAGGTGGTTTACATGAATATATATACACGTATACTGTGGCTTAAGAAAAACTTGACAAAGAGAGGAATGTGAGAGTGAAAGAAGGGATCTGTTGTAAAGAAGAAGAAGAAGTAGAAACAAAAGAGAGAGAAAATTATGCTCTAAAGAGAGAGAAAATCGTGAGGTGCCAAACAGGTAAACACAGTCACTCATTTTGATCTTAAGTAATGTTTTAAAGTTATATTATACTGATATTACGTGAAAATGAGAAGAAACCAATAAGAAAACCCTTGGAGAACTAGAAATCGCCATTGACATACCTTGAGTTTGGGTCTGAATGGACCTAAAATAAACTAGATTCCATCACTTCAAACTTAAACTAGATGTTTCAAGGAACTCAAATAAAAAAGAATTCGCTAAAATAGACTAGAGATGAGGGATAAGTTACAAGTTGTAGGTCACGGGTTCACAACCCAACTTCATCAACCGAGCTTCAAACCTTATTTTTAGAATGGGGATTGAATCCCTATGTTGATATGATCAGAATAGGCCATACCTCATGTTATTTGGTGAAGGAATAAGTGTTTAGTGTGGGATTTACTGATGTGGAGGGATACCACTAGGATATCACTTAAGGTCCCAAAGTGTGAATATTACTTAGAAGAGGGGGTTGAATAGATAAGTCTTGAATAAACATTTCTTTCTATTTTAATTTCAATTCTTGGTTAAAACAAAAGATAACATAATCAACAATATCACTCAATTTGATTAATCTAACATTTATGCCCATCCACCAACGAAATATCCAAGAATCATTCAAATACTCCAAACCTTTCAACCTTCACCAAATTGATCAATCTAGCTTAATTTTATATGCAATTTTATCAATTCAAAGCAAATTCAACTAAGCGATCAATTTATGATTTCAATCAAGTTTTCAATTAATCAAATTAAAGAACATTCATGAATTTCATGAAAACTCAATTTCTATATTCTAGCGGAAGCATTCAATTAAAGAAAATAGTAAATTGAATGAGATGGAGAAAATGAGAGATTTACAAGCCGATTGATGACGGAGAAATCACCAAAGACAACAATCCTTGGAGTAAAAATCCAGATTCGGGCCAATGCTCAAGGAATACTTCCACTATGATTGAAAATGAAATGCAATGTATCTACGAGCAAGCTTAGTACATCAAGCTTCGTTTCCCCTGATCACGTCTTCAAATTCCCCTTGTACCCTCAAGCATCTGATAGTCGAAACCTTCAAACAATCGGAATCCTCTGACATCCTCACAACCTTGGTGTCCACCGATCGTTTAATGCAGAATCCTCAAGCTTGAACTCCATCTTTTGTCAATGGTGAAATTGACATGAACCAAGGCTCTTAGATCTAATTTAGATCTAGTGGATGATCTAAATTGATCAATGAACAAAAATAGAGATATGTATGAATGAAATGTATGAATGATCTCTCATAAGTGCTTTATGATCTATCAAAAATTTAGCTCTCACAATATGAGACTCTCTCATTCTATTTTTGACTACTCTCAATCGTATTTTCGTGTATTTTCGAAAAACACTTGTCCAATCCCCAAATGGCTTAAAAATAGAATATATATCTATTTTTCACCCAGGGTTCATTTGAATGAACCATCATTTGTTCGAACGAGTACTAGTTCGTTCAAATAAACAAGGAACAAATATCAATCGAGCACAACTCTGAGGTTGCAGCTCTTTGTTTGATATAGAGCCTTCGAATGAATGAAAATGAATGAGAACGAACTTCTCTATTGTTCGTTCGAACGAGCAACAGAGAGTTGCTCATTCTTTCTTGTCTTATGAACTGAATTTTTCCTATAAGTATTTTAAAGATGCATTTTGGAAACATTGGTTCACAACCACAAGTTAATCACATACATAATGATATGATAAAAACTATATGCAATGCATTGATGATGTGAATGTGTGAGATCCAAATCAAATATAATAATCCAATATACCCTTCGAGAACCAAGTTGACTGGTAGTGATGCACGGTAATGTCTCTTGGACGAACTTGGAGAAGAACGAGCATTGAGGTACTCACTCATAGGACTTATGTAAGGATTACACACAAAGCACGTTTTTTCAAACCGGATTAGCCAATTACAATATTGGACCCCATGGTCCTAACAAACTTCCTTTTTGGCAATCCGTAACAAAACTGCGTAAAAAAAAGTATAAGAATACAATACCAAAATCTATAACCCCCAAAGATCTAGATAGAAGGAAATTATACATTTTGACTCAGTATTCTACACTATAGAAATCACATAGTGTTGCTCAACAAGTGTCAAATATGTTTCCTGCACAACAAACTTAACTATACCACATGAGATCACATCAATAGAGATATATCAAATTGATCCAATGAGAATAGATGAGTATCAATATAAAACAAGGTACAATAAACATCACAACCATATGCAATTAAAATAAAACTTGAGCATTACAAAGTGACTCTAAGCTATCTCATACATATGCAAAAAAAAAAAAATATTATTACGTCCCCTCAATATATGCTCAATACAATTATCTAATCTCCCCCTTTGTACAATTCCTCCTATGTAACACCATCTTCTTTTTTTTGTCACGATGACAAAGGAGGTAACAACAAAAGGAAGATCATAAGGAAGTAAAATATAACCGGATAGACATGCATAGTGAGATAACATAGTACTAACAGTAATGATCATAGACACATGAGAGAAATATCAAAGATATCATAAAAAGAACAGAAGTTTATCATCAATTTCAAAAAGATAAACTAGAATCATAGAGAGAAACTGTCAAAACAAATAAGTACATGTAGTTGATGAGCAGAAAAATACTAAAAAAAACCTCACTATAGTATCACTCATCACTCATGTAACCATCTACAAGCTACATCACTGATCAACTGCAGGTGGAGGAAGTGGAGGAAAGACACGAGTGAGAGCCTCTGTCAGTCCTTGTAGAGCTTCTTAAAAGTAGGCAGTCTCTTCTATCATCAAGATGAAATAGTCTGAACATACCCGAAGATAATGCTGCTCTAGACTATGATTAGTATCGGTAGTGATTTGATCATGATGAAGTTGTAATCGCTCCTCTAGCTCATTTCTAGTAATCGATTGACCGACGGAAGATGAGGAAGCTTCTACTAATGTATGAAAGTCTACACTCAAGGGGGTACGAAATTAAGGTGGAGTTTTATCAACAAGGAAGTCCTCAACATATATCTACTATTCAGAATGCTACTGCTGTTACGACAGATGTGGCTGCTGTAGTGGATCTGGTGCTAGTGGCTGTTGTTGCTCTGGCAGCTGTGCCTCTTGATGCTCATCATCATCATCGTCCTCATCAGGAGCGATGACATATCCCCGTGACCTAGCTAAAATCCGATATGTAAATAGACCAGGTGGGAGAACTAGCATATCAGCAGTGAAAAATAGAACCTGCTGTGCAGACCCTCTTGATCAGGCTGCCGAATGGAAAAAATGCAGTACGTCTAATACTAGTGGTGAAGGAATTGATAACTTGAAGAATATATGATGGAGCAACGATAGGAATGGCAACACTGAGTGCATACAGAAGTGTAGCATGGGAGAGAGTCAGCGTGTTTATGTGGTTGACTAGATGCAAAACACTGCACACGATGAGGTTGAGGATACGATAACCCTCATGCAAATATCCTTGCTTTAGAGTGACATCCCTCATGACAAAAATAGACGAACTGTCAACACGGAAGGTGGATACAATAAGACTCACAGACGAAAGTGCAACACCTTGAGGGAATTGTAAGCCAGATTGCTCAACTCGAGGAAGACCACGAATCTCAACAATCATGTCAACGGTGAGATTGAAATAAACAACGCATACTATCACTAGGTAGGCTCGTTGGGCATCATGAGAACCTAGGTTCAAGTAAAACTTTCACACCCAGGTCTCGTTTGATGGACCCGTGACTGAAAGAGAGGTAGCCAACCAAGTGACGAAAATAACATGTAAGCTAGTGTCTCACATATGTCATCAATGACGCATACCCTCTCTACAAGAACAGGTCATGATAGGATAGACCCTGCCCGAACCTGAGCTACCTAGGTCAAAAAATAAACTAAGACCCTAGGTGTTGCTCCCAAACATATGGCATAAGAAAAATAATGACGCTCAATGGGAACAGTTTTGGCAGACATGATCATGCAGAGATATAAAACAAGAATATGATATAGAATAATCCTAAGATGTCACTCGTTTAATGTACTAAACTATAGTCCACACTAATCCTAAGTCTAAATGAAAAATCAAATAAACCAAAGGAAAGTGAAAAATGCACTTGAAGACTTACCACAACAATGAATGGATGGAATCACAAAACGATCAGAAAAAATGAAGCCCTCGATGTGTAGAACACACTAACCAGAATGGAATCTAAGAATGACAAACTTCGGGATCAAAATGACACAAGACTTGAGAGGATTTTGAGAGAAAATGAGAGAAAACCACTGAATTTTGTGATATGATAATGTTCGTTCGAACGAGGGTCGTTCGAACGTGCTTCATTTGAACGAACATCAGAAGCTGTTCTTCTCTTAGAAAAATAGAGTGTCCTGCTTTGTTCAAAATCCCTATACACATTTCAACTACAAAACTGGGGAAAACTGGAGTTTTTCATGAAAGACACTATTTTTAGCTACAAACTCTAAGATGAATTCAATTATTTTCATAGCTAAATATAATCCCAATGTTTTTGAGTTGAAATATGAATTTGAAGATCATTTTGAGTGAATTTGAGAGATGTATATGTGTTCTAAATAGCATCAATACATTTAAATGATCATAGAACACTAAAATACATACAAGCTCACTCTCTACTCCCTTATTCATGGTAACTAGACATATGCATTAATTTCAACCATGAAATGTTCTTTGTCTCAATGTTGACTTTCTATGGTATTGAATGATTTTCACATAAATAAGAGCAAACAACCATAGTCAATCAACCTAGGAATTTTTGACCATTTCCAATCAAAACTCCCTCTCAACTTAAAAGCAAAAATTTGCACTTGTCTCACCTTTTGCAAGGTGGCTTTCACACAGTTAAGTGGGCTACTCTTTTCAAAGGATTTACCAATGTTAGCTAACACACTATCTCAAGGGTAGCCCATTCCTTCCACTCTTGGATTTTTTTATGTGTGTGCCATTTTCTTTTTAAGCTTTTACTTTTAGTCCTTTGATTTTTTTCAACCTAAGTCAATCTTTCTAGCCATAGACTTATTGACATGAAAACATAAAACCGTTAAGCCCATCCTATCTACAAGATAATCTCATGCAAGAATTAAGCAAGACTAACACCTATGGGATCACAAGTAGATTGAAAGATTGTGTGCACCCAAGTAAAAAAGACTAAGTGAAGATATTGATAGAATAAAGTTCACAAGTCAAGACTCAATCACTTAAAATGCGCTTAATACAATTCTCTTAAAAAAATGGGATTACCATTAGCAATTTAAACAAGAGAATGATATTTTTGGATTATTGACTTCACAAAGGTATGAAATGCACCTAACTATGAGGGATAAAAAATCCACTAAGAAAAAAAAAAAGAAAAAAATATCCATAGACCTAGAATAGATGGTTTAAGCAAGAATCACCTAAACTATGGAGAAAAACACAACTTACTTAATGTGATTTTCAATGAGAGAAATGGAGTCAGATGTAATGAAGCAATTCATAGGGAGACTCTAAGATGAGAGTGAAGAGTGAAATATCTAAATTGCTATAGAATCTTTTAGTCATTTAAGAGGTGAATTTGCTCTTCTCGTGGAAGAAACAAATTATGAAGTGTGATTTACACACTCTTTCTCAAGTCCTTTTAGTTTATCCTTCCTTAACCAAATTTGTCTTACGATTGTTTTGGGAGTAGGAGGAACATTTTGGGTCTTGACCTTACCTCCAATCTTGGAATGGGAAATTACTTTGGTTTTTTCAAGGTTGGAAATATGAATGGTCATTTGAGTCATGCTCCTTGATTTTTGAATATGATTATTCATTTATTTCCTCTAGGTAGAAATTTCCAATTTGTGCTCTAAGGTCATAGTGTGAGATTTTGTTTGCCTTTTCTTGGCAAATCCATACTTTCTTCTAGAATTCCCTTCAACCATGCAATAAGAGCAATAAAATGATCTTAGTTGATGTTTGGCTTGAGGTCTAGATTGAGGTAGTGAGTGAGAATGTGCTTGAGGCTTTGGTTATGGTTGGGATTATGGTGTGCTGTCGCAGGCAACCAAAAATAAAACCTATACTCCTAAAAATACATGTAGTGGTGCGAGTAAGGATTGTTCATACGGAGAGTATCTAGCCTAATTTTATGCTACGTGAACAAATATGGGGGGGTTTGAGTATAACGAAAATAATTTTAAGAAAAACAAGTAAGGAACAACTCAAATTAAAGTATTGAAATCAATCAAAAGAACAAACCTTGGTCTAAGTCAACATCCACCATCGGAATTTTATAACTAATTATCGATACAAGTATATATCAATTCACACTTTGAATATTGACCGTTGGAACTATTTTTCTATCTTTCCTTAGTCGTAGTTAATTAGAAAACAAATGATTTAATTAACCCTAACTACTAAACAACCCAAGACAAACGCTAAAGGTTTAATCTAGTAGCAGTCTTAAGAATTAGAGAGATCGATGAAGCTAAACAACACAAGCACAAGCGGTTGCATTTAATTTAGTTGAGCATTCTTCCTAAGATCTAATAATTTTTGACGCAGCAAATCATTAAATCTTAGTTGCTTCACAAATTAAAGAGATCAAATAATTATGGATTTGATATCTAACCTAGCAGTAGATTGCAACAAATAATAAACTAGTAGGCCTCCTAGTAATAAAATGAGACAATCATAAAAATAAGCACAAAAGAACATCTAATACTTAAAGCATAAATTGAACAATGAAAACAAATTAGATCTCACGGTTTATTGATTTCGAGGCTTCCGTTTCCTTCAACCAATTATAAAAGTTTATCCACATAGGGCCATGATGAAAACTTGAAGGAGAAATTAGAGAAAAGGGGAGAGAGAGAGACGTGTCTCATCTGATGCTTTCTCCTTCCTTCTTTTCACGTTAATTCCCCATCTTCAAAGCCTACCAAATCTCCTCAAAATATTCTAAATATTATCATAAAATAGCAATATCCAAATATGACTAATTAAGGAAAATATTAAAATTAAAATAAAGTCCTAATATAACTAGAAAAGTGGTGTTTTCAATTGGAATTTTCGTGCACCAGATTTGGAAACTTCCAAAAATAAATCGTGTCAGATCCACGTATTAGAATTGCAGGCTAAGGAACGTTCCAAAACATTCGTAGTACAGGTGCAGCAAATTCAAGCCCGATTTTGATCTTGATGTAGCCAGTATCTCCCCAAACACAAAACATACACGTTGTAGAGCTTTTTCTTGGCGTTCCATCGCATCTTGAATCATCACAATCAGAGCTCGAATGAGAGAGTTATGCTCAGATTACGAAGCGATATTGAAATTTTCAAAATCGCCCAATTAGCTTCGTTTTGTACTTAGTGCCTCCATTTGCATCCTAAATCAAAATATAAGAATAATGAATAAATTTAGGCACTAAATAAGTATAAAAGACTAAACATTAAGGGAGAAAAATATGACATTTTGCATTCTCACCAAATTCCCTCACACTTAACTTTTGCTCGTCCTCGGGCAAAACTCAAATTCACTTTCCCAAAAACACCAAGGTTGCAACGCCATCAACAAAGAACAACCAAGCTCTTCAAAACTCATAACATATCACGAACAAACATTCTTAAACAACTTATAATTACTTAGTAAGCATTTTCACTCAAAGATGGAGTAAACTAAATACGTAGACCCTCACGAAAATAAACACTCGACTCTTATGTGTTTGAAGGGTATGTGTTCTGCTCAAATTCATTCCAATGGAAATGATCTAGCATAGGCTTGCATATCTGCTCATTCTCCACCACTAGGATCACAGGCATAACACGAATCATAAGGACTTTTCAAGGGTTATAACGAGGTTTAGGATCAAGGTGGGAAATATTTGAGAATGTAGCTCAAAAGCCATCAAAACTAATGGAGCAAAAATAAATCAACTCAAGCTCGAAAATATAAGACATGTAAAATCAATCACTCCATTTAGCAACTTCTACAATTTGGCTTTAAAGAACTTAAACCATGTAAAACTCCTAGATTGAAAAATAGATCGTTCAAAAGAAACACTTTTCGTTTGCAGCAGGAAACTATCCTTCGCAACAGCTTCCACCTTTGTAAATATCACGTATAAACAGACCCCTTTCTTAGAATTTTAGGAGGAATTATTGTAATACCCTGAGCCAAATTTTTATAGACCAAATCATGTAAATCCGAGTCGTTAGGGCTTTCTATTTTAATATTGAATAAAGTGGACGGTTTAGAATCTCAACAGTTCGAAAGTACAGATAATGCCCGAGCAAGCCATGAACGAATACCGAAATAAAAATGACAAAATACGACAAATAAAATAGAATAAAAAAAATTAAAAGGAAAATAAAATTTAAATAATAAAATAATTTTTTTTATTTATATACGTACATATATATCTATACACGTGTAATATATATATATATATGTATATATAGTGGGCCGTATATGTATGTATATATACATATATATATATATATATTTTGTGATAAATATATACTGAGATAAGGGAGGGGCATAGCTAAGAGATCAAGTGGAGTTTGATTTCAAAAAAAAAGGGATGAAGTGATAGGGTTCGGAACAGAAAGATTAGAGAGAGAGAGAAGAGTGGGCGTTAAACGGAAGGGGGCAAATGATATATACCTATACATGGGTGTTGATAGAAAGCTAGAAAGAAGGAGAACAACTGAGAAAAGAGGTTTGAATTATAGCCTGGGTTCTGAGGAAGAGGAATCAGAAGTAAGAAAACAAAGAAGAAGGAAACACTGCGACTGAGAAACCAGGAAAATGTACGAAAAAAAAAAATCCAAGTTCTATTTTTTTAGATTTAAAGCATGAAGCTAGGTTTTGTTTCTAGGGTCTGATTGAGCATGAAACATGGAGTAATTAGGAAAAAGAATCAGGAGAAATAATGCAAGGAAGAGGGAGAAAAAGGCAGTTATAGGTTATGGGGAATAATCGGGTTTTAAAAATTTTATGCATCAAAATTTGTTTCAAGAATGTAGGATTGTTTATACCATGGCCAGAAATCATTTAGGGATTATTTGGGCTCAAAAGTGTAGAGAAAACTAGTATGAAATAAAAGAGAAACCATTCGGCCGGAGCTATGAGTTCTCCTTA
>CM018033.1:9101379-9106379 GCA_008638375.1 Nyssa sinensis
GGTTCTAGGGGTTATTCTTCGTTTGGCCCTAAGATAATTAAAAAAAAAATGCGCAATGGTGCAGCCCTCGCGTATTAAACCTGAGACCTCAAGGAAGGAACCCTAAGCCCAAACCACTTTTGATAGGAAAACCGGTGTTAAAAGTGGTGGCTTTATATATATATATATATATATATATATATATTATAAATATTAAAAAGTTAAGAAAAAATTAAAAGGGGCACAAGCCCCTGGGAATCGAACATGAGACGTGTTGGATAGAAGCCCAAAGCCCAAACCGTTTTGACAGGCAAGCCCGTATTAACCCTAGCGCCAATATATATATATATATAACTATAATATTTAATTAATTAAATTAATTTAAAAATAGCAAAATAACCCGAAGTCTAAATTAAACAAGTGATTAGTGTAATCTGACAATCTCAGACATTCTAAGACCAATGGTGAGGTTCGTTTTGCGAGACAAGGTCACGAAAAATAAAAGACACGTAAAAGTGCAAAATAACCATTTTGCCCTTTTTAGCATAGATGTCCAAATTGAATTCTGCAAAATCGTAAACCGACTTTCTTCGACGTTCCAAATTCAATAGTAGAGTTTATTTTAGTAAAAAGAGAGACTTATAACATAGAGGCATAAAATTTGATGAATAGCATTATTCATGTAGCAATAGACTGAGACGTATTTTATGAATCTTAGGAACACCTGAAGGGCAAGGTGTAACACCTCGACCTGGACTATAGCATGTAAACCGAGGTAGATCAGGTTGAGTAGTATACTATCAGTTGTAAATCGAGTCATTTAATCTCTATATCATGATATCATATGTATTGTGCGATTTTGGAATGTGAATGGTGTTAGTTATATAGTCAGTGCCGGCAATACTCGAGCAACCCAGAATCGAGCATTGTAATACGTGCACAACACATTCCCATGCATACATACGTACACACATATGCATAGTCCATAAAATATCAGTGTATGTATACATACTTAGAAACTAGTGTATATGTGTATATATAAGTATATATATAGGTATAAAATGTGTGTAAAATATGTATTTATATATGTGTATATGCATATACATATATACATGTATTAATATACGAGTATAAGAAATAAAAGAAAAGAAAAGAAAGAAAAGAAAAGGGAAAGAAGAGAACAACATGCAAATGCATGCAAGTGTATCAGTGTGTATTGTGTGTGTGTCGGCTAGTATGTGTAGTGTGTGATATATATATATAGTGTATATATATATATATATGTTTGCATATATATATATGAGATATTTGTGCAAGTGTGAGAGGAAGAGAAAAGATCAGAAATAAGAAGTCAATAATAGGGGCTGAGAAGTAGAGAGAGAGAAAGAAGAGAGAGAGAGAGAGAGAGAGAGAGAGATTGGGTCGGTTGTAATGTGTATATATATAGGATGTGCGTGATATAGAAAAGAGAAGAGAGAGAAAGCAAAGTGAGAAACTGAGGAGTTTGAAAGATTCAGAAGGGTTCAGAAGTTGAACCGAGAAGGAAGAAGAAGAAGAGGAAAGAGCTGCACCATAAAAATCAGAAAAATAGGTGAGTTGGGTTAAATTCTGTTTTTGAATTTAAATACATGATAATTAGTTTTAAGCATGGGAACATATAACTGAGTTTAAGAGAATCATTTTACAAAAAGAAACAGTGAAAATGGTGAAGAACCGAAGTAGAAATTTGGAGTTTGCAGGTTCGGGTTTTGAAACCCATCCCCAACAACTTACTGTAAAACCTAAATTTGAGAATAGGGACTTGAACCCCATAATGAATAGGTCACAACAGAAGAAATCCCATGAAACTTTGGGCCAAAAACAAGCATGAATGACCAAGTAGTAGCTTCGGTTATCAAGTTTTAAACTGAGCACTTGAGCTCAATTTGAGCTCACAAGTGAAGGCCAAAGTGATCCTTGGGCTTCCAGAAACACTTTAGAACCGAGCACAGGGAGTAAAACAACTTAAAAATTCACGAAATTGAAAGTGCAAAATTTTAGAAATTTGGGCAACAGCCACCTAGGTGATGAAGAAGACAACGAGTCGACTTCCCCAACTCACTCAAACCAGGCGTGTTGGCTCGAACACGCGTAGGTCTGCAGGTTAGCCATCGCATTAATGAGATGGTGCCATTTTGAGCTGTTTGTTTTAACTAAAGCCTGAACCGAGTGTTTGGTTGTGAGGATTTGGAATTCAATTGAAACCCTAAATTTGACCCCGGATATCTTATTCTATTTAAAACCCTTATCCGTAGTTTGGCTTTAGGAAAATTAGCAAGAAAAAAAAAGGGGCGCAGCCCCTGCGAATCGAACCCATAACCTATTGGAAGATAAACCCATGCCCAAACCGTGTTGATAGGAAAGCCCGTGCTTCTTTTTGTACCAAAATATATATAATATATAATAATCATTTTAAATTAATTTAATAAATAGTAAAATAATTCAAAGCCCAAATTAAACAAGTGATTAGTGTATTTTGACTATCTCGGACATTCTAAGACCAATGGTGAGGTCTGTTTTGCGAGATGGGATCCCAAAAAAATAAAAGACACATAAAAGGGCAAAATGATCATTTTGCCCTTTTTAGCATAGATGTTCGACTTGAGTTCTGCGAAAGCCTAAACCAAATTTTTTCGATATTCCAGATTCTATAGTAGAGTCTATTTTAGTAAAAGGGGAACTTATAACATAGAGGCATAAAATTTGATGAATAGCATAATTCAGGTAGCAATAGACTGAGATGTATTTTATGAATTCTTCGGAACACCGAAGGACAAGGAAAAGGAGTCTAGATCTTCTCTTTTAGAGAGAGAGTAAAAGGTAAGTAAAATCCGATCTCTGTACGTGGCAAAGGCCTAGCTGTATTGTGCATGTGTTCTTGTTATTACCATATTATGTTATGCTTTAGGATGCTATTGGATTACTTTGATGCTTGCTCTAGTTCGTGAATATTGTTGTATTGTAAGCATGTATATACAGTTCAGGTTTATGATGCTTGAATGATGTACAATCATATATTATACTCTGATGAGTGCCATGATCATTTCATACATATTGATTAAATACTATAGTCCACTATTATCATGAGTAGGCTGGGTGTGTATGAGCAAAGCAGATAGAGGGATCTGATTGCAAAAGGGTACGTCGAGTCCTACTGTAGGCTGGGTATACATGAGTAAGTCCGGTGGTTGGACCTATTTATAAAAGGGTATGCCGAGTCCTACTGTAGACTGAGTATACATGAGCAAGTCAGGTAGTGAGATCTGTTTGCAAAAGGGTATGCTGAGTTCTAATTATACATATATATATTAGACCATGGAAATCATTATATACATTGTTGCTATTACCATGTGATATGATTTACGGTTGTTGACATCGTATCTTCTTGATTTGATAATCATGTTGCTATAACTGTGGATCTTTCTATGAATCTCTTTATGTTGACTTGCCCCTGATAGAGCAAAGGAATTACTTACTGAGTTTTCATAGTTCATACATATACTACTTATTTGACTATTTCAGGTAGTACGCCACGGTTTGAAAGTATGGATCAGGATCTCGAACAGGAGTAGGGTTGCTGTAGATATATGCACTGCAAGGATTTTTGGTAGTAAAGTATAGTACTTGTCCTATGTTCTCCCATCACCCCAAGTCCTGGGGATAGTTGTATTTGGAAATTTTTGGGTTTGTAAAATCATATGAATTTCAGTATTATAAATGAATGGAAAATTTTATCAAGTCTTCTACTGTTTATTTAAATTTCTGATTGCATGTTAAATAACACACATATAAATGTTAAGTTAAAGTAAAAAGGAAAAATCCAATTCGACAACTGGGTCGGATCAGTGTCACGAAGCCAGATCCTTACAAGGTGGGTTCCAGGTCGTGACACAAGGAGAAAGCAGTCTAAATCTTTCTACTTTATAAACAGTAAAAGGTAGTAAGTAAATCCGATCTCTGCATGTGTTACATTCGAAGCCATGTCATAGTTCTTGTATATATATATTGCCTATTGTACTCTATACACACATACCAGTATTTATTGTGCTACATTGATATTGCCCTATCATGTGGGAAGCATTTATTGATTTCTATATATTTTTCGATCATGATTGTACACTTGTGCATGGATTTCTTTTTGTACACTTTTACCTAGGGCCGTGAGGGCCAGACAGTTATATTCGAAGTAGTCTAGTAACCATAGTTTAGATAACTATCGTTATGTCAGATTGCCTAGAACCAGTTCTGATTCCACTATACTCTTCGTGGAAGATAGCATGATCCTGATATATTATTAGTGCCGGATTTGTGCTCTATCACATCTCCATCTGATGCTATTTATGACCTTCGGATCCAGGTTTCGAGTGGAACATTTACTACGTTGCTATGTGAGGCATGGGACGTATGGTCACGTTGTATACAGAGCAGTATTCATATAGCCTTGTTTGGACCTGAATACGAGCTCAAGGGGATTTCTGGGCCCCACAAGAGCATCTCCCAGATTAATATCACTATCCTTTATTGTTGGTTGATATTCATAGCTTGATCATGCTATATTGTTATTGAATGATCATGAGATTTTACAGCTTTCATTGAGTGCTTACATTTCATACTTGATATAGCTCATGATTGTAGCAGTATGACATTGTTAGTAGAGTAGTTTCATTTCCTTATCATTTGACTTCTTTCATCTGATATTGAGTTATATATTCATTGACTGGCTAGCACTTCTTTTTATACACTTGTACACATGGCATAACAAAGGACTATTTACTAAGTTTTCATAGCTCATCAGATACTACACAATATTTTACAGGCACAAATATCGAGAACAGATAGTAAAGCCTGATAACTAGAGGTGGACATCACTTTTAAAGTTGCAAGTGTAATACTTAGTACAGATAGTCTTGTAGCTCTCCCAAGTTATCCACGTCTTGGGGATGAACAGTTGTTAAGAATTTTTGTATTCCACATTTTGAGAA